>QPKB01000005.1:26626979-26736728 GCA_003546025.1 Camphora micrantha | reverse complement strand
AACCACTTCCGTGCAATATTAACTACTGACCTGTTTTTCGATTAGGGGCCATCTAGGGTCCTTTTTTTGGTAGTTTCCTCTAAAAGTTATCTACGGGTTGAATTTTCACTTGTATCCATTTTAATTTTTTTTATCAAGTCAAGTAACTTGAACCTATGTACCCCTGATGCGGTTCAACTTGATGCAACATGTATAACCCACATTTAATGCAGGTTGAATCTTGGCCCAAATCCGATCCGTTTCTACTATTAACGCTATCTTTGAGTCAAGTTGTCGAGAGAAAAAATACAAGCTCTACTCATTCAATATAAAGGACCAAGATGGTAGCCACCAAATTGTTTTAATAGGCTTATACATGTTGGACGAACCTAACCCAATCCATTAAATCGGTTTGGTGGATTCAGTTAGTTGACCCTAACCCAACCCATGCATATCCAGGTCAGGTCTTCCTGACCAGTATATATATATATATATATTGCAGGAGTTATGCACGTCAAGTTCAGCCGCTCAGGTCATATTAACGAGCTGTATCAGAATCAGAACCGGATTTAGGGTTACAAACGGGACGGTTCGAGATCGAAACCATATACTGGACACAAACCTGGACTCGTTTCTAAACAATGGCTCCGGTTCCAAATTCACTTTTGACTCAGAACTTGTTTTGTTGGTTCCAAACCCAGTTTCGATAGAAAAATCCAAATTCGGTTCTAGAACCGAGTCCACCTAGAAGACTAGAATTTAGTTCTAAAAACCATTTCCAACTTCTCTTCATTTTTTTTTATTTTCTCTTAAAATAAGTATATCATTCAATTTATATGAGTACATCAAGTCTACTAGGTCTAGTTTTATACATAAAAATATACCAAAAAAGTTGATTTTGAGGTGTAGTTTGCAATACCAAATACTCATATGTCGGGTACTAGGTTCACTATTTGGAACCTATATGGACTCAGAACCGGGGCCGTTTATCAATCAGAACCTAAATTGGGTTCCGGACCCGTTTATTAATTGAAACCTAAGAATAGTTTCAGACCTAGTTTTTTCGGGTAATTAGAGAATTAGATACTCACTTGCAACTTTATCGACAATGGTCTTCGACAGGAGTCATCTCATGGGGCCCACTTAAATATATGTTTATCAATGGAAAAAGGGTAGATGGAAAAGTCTCCTTACAGACAATGGAAAGTGGAAAGAAAAAAAAAAAAAACAACCACAGCAAATTATCATAGCCATTGATTTAACATGCTTAAATCTTAATCACAACTTAACCGTAGATTTTTTTGAGATTTAAATCAATGGTGACGCAAGGTTCTGGTTTAGGTGCCAGATCTTTTTTTTTTTTTTTTTTTTTTTTTTTGCGTGAAATGGAAATTGCATTAGTATTTAGAGATAGAAAGCAAAACTTGTAGTATGCCTTGGTAGGCTACTGAACAGACCAGGAAAATGATTTAACTGGAAAAATTCCCTTAGACTTATTAAAGGCCAAAAACACCATCAATGTGTTATATAGACCATAGTGATCACATGAGCTCTGTTTGGTATTTTTTTTTTATTTTCCCTCTGAGCGGGGATATCCCTACTCCCTTTACTTTAAAAAGTTCCAAAACCCTCTTTTTTCCTTTTCGTTCTTCTCCCATCTTCTTCTCCCTTCCACCACGTTCAAGCTCGACCACCCCTTGGATCAAAGCCCTAATCCTTCTTCTGTCATTACCAACACTAATGAAGAAGAAAATGCGGAAATTTGTCTAACTTCATCAAGAAAAGGCGGCGGGCCTTCTCCCTAAGCAAACCTCAGCACTAAAACAGAGTGCCCAACTAAAAAGATGGTCCAGATCCATCATCCAAGTGCACCAGTCAGCAATTTGTACTCCATAGGGGAGGGTCAATTTGTACACCACCCCCACCATTTTTTCCCTCTTTCTTTTATGTATGTATATGTACTATTAAAATAGATGAAGGTGATTCTATTAGAGAGAGAAGTGGATAATGGAAGGGAGAAGGGATAAGTTGTAACTGCGACGGTCGCATTCTCCTTCTGATCTGGTCTTTTGGTGTTCTTTTTCTTTAAAGAATCCTAGCTTTAATGTCATGGAAGGGAGAAGAAGATGGGAGAAGAACGAAAATGGGAGAAAAGGTTTTGCGACCTTGGTCTTCGTGTGGGCTGGGATATCCTCGCCTCCCTGAGTGCTATCTCTTAGAGTGGTATCAGTTGAGCAGGGGATATCCCCGTCCAAATTAATGCCATTGAACGGGGATATCCCTACTTGTGTTAGTGCTGTGAGCAGGGATATCTCCGCCCATCCGAGCCCAAATAGAGTTTCATGAGTATGGATACAGCTAACTGGGCGGAGACAGTGCTATAACGGACACATTAGACAATCCACATTCACACGTAACTTTCACCTTCACGTCCATTTCTATGTGAGCAAATGCTGATGCCCAATTCTATCATCTTCTATTACAGCCAGCCAATGCCCATTTGTATTATTATTTTAAGTAGGGAGGTTTAGGCTACATTAAACAGGTTGGAAGTCTAGATAAACTATTTTTACATTTGACTAAACCTACAAGCATAATCTACACGTGTGTTTCTATTTTACCCAAAAAGTTGATATTTGGAACTACTTATTAAAGCTTCCATCTCCTTGATTGATAATTAATATTTACTCCATTAAAGGGCAGTCCACATTAACTTTCTTATGACAAAAGGATCATATTTCAGTAATACAAATGAGCATTGGCTTTGGCTGTAATAGAAGATGATAGAATTGGGCATCAGCTTTTGTTTACATAGAAATTGTTAGCTATGGGGATGGGCATGGGCATTGACTAATATCGAAATAGTTAAACTTTGAAAATAATTTTGGGATTCTATCAGTTACATACACGTGAGCATTAGCTCAATAAGGAATGGACATTTGGTCATAATTCCACAAATGAGAGGTACAATTTTGAAAGACAGCACCCACAATACTCTAGTGGGCAGGGATATCTCCGCTCACAGCACTAACACAGGCAGGGATATCCCCGTTTACAGCATTAATTTGTGCGGGGATATCCCCGGCGCAACTAATACCATTTTGAGATACAGCACTCTGGGAGGCGGGGATATCCTCACCCACGCGAAGACCGGGGTCGCAAAACCCTTTCTCCCCTTTTCGTTCTTCTCCCATCTTCTTCTCCCTTCCACTCCAAGAAAAAGAATGCCAAAAGACCAGATCAAAAGGAGACTGCAACCGTCTCAGTTACAACTTATCCCTTCTCCCTTCCATTATCCACTTCTCTCTCCCTCTCTCTAATAGAAACACCCTCATCTATTTCAATAGTGCATATACATCGCAGAGAAGAAGAAATAGGGAAAAATGGTGGGGATGGTGTACAAATTGACCCCTATGGAGTATAAATTGCTGACTGGTGCACTTGGATGATGGATCTGGACCATCTTTTTAGTTGGGCACTCTATTTTAGTGCTGAGGTTTGCTTAGGGAGAAGGTCTTTTTCTGATGAAGTTAGAAAATTTTCCGCCTTTTCTTCTTCATTCGTGTTGGTAATTGCAGAAGAAGGATTAGGGTTTTGATCCAAGGGGTGGTCGAGCTTGAAAGTCGTGGAAGGGAGAAGAAGATGGGAGAAGAACGAAAAAGGAAAAAAAAAGGGTTTTGGAACTTTTTAAAGTAAAAGGAGCAGGGATATCCCCGCTCAGAGGGAAAAAAAAAAAAAAAAACCAAACAGGGCTCCTGTGATCACTATAGTCTATACAAGACATTGATGGTGTTTTTGGCCTTTAACAAGTCTAAGTGGATTTTTCCAGTTAAATCCTCGACCAGGAATAATCATGTCATGTTGTTTTAAATTGTAAAATTTTAAATATTTTGATAAATATATAGTATGATAAAAAATCAGCAAGGGCGCATCTTATGATTTTTTTATAAATTCTTATTTTTATGTTGACTTTTTTTATTGCTTTTTATTATGAATTTGTTGTTATTGTTGTTATTTTATCATTATTATTTTTTACCCCAGTCAAGGGGGTGGGACCCAAGGTAGCCTACACAAGTGGTAAGGTAGCCCACATGTGAAAAGGAGCAACACATGTTGGAAGAGTGACATTCATTGCATAGGGGGTGATATTTAGCTTGCCAACCAACTAAACAACCTCATGTTGTCTTTGTTATATATTATCAAATATGATGTTTTTTTTTTTTTTTTTTTTTTTTTTTTTTGTATCCTTTTTTTTTGTTTCATTTTTTATATTTTTGGTATTGATTCCTCATGGATTTGTTTGTTTCTTCTTAATTATTGTTTTTATTTCTTTATACTTTCTGGTATTTTTTTTAATTCTTAATCATAGTTCTATTTTGTTATTATTATTATTTCAGCTTTAATGGGTTCTTTTGGTTTCCATGATGATAGGCTTTTATGGATTTATTTATTTTTCAATTCTTGGTTTTTAGGTATTAGGTTTTCATGGGTTTATCTGTCTTTTCTAAATTGTTTTTATTATTGGATAGTCTATAGGCCCGTTCTCATGTTGTATTTTTATGGTGTTTTATCAATCTCTTTTTTTTTAAATTATTATTAGGGTTCATTATTTTAATTTCAAAAGAATGTTTGATGTAAATTGTTCAATTGATTTTGACAAAACTAATGTGCTCTCATTTTGAAGTTAACTAACTATATTTCTTTGTTAGTTTTATATATTTTAATCTTGGGAGATGCTCTTATGAGAGATATCTCTTACCTTATATGAGAGATAGGGGTGGGGGGCCCTCAAATTTAAGTTGTTGTCATTGGATATGGATGCGAGGGCCCCTACATTATCTCTCATAGTAAGGTGAGAGCATCGCTCATAGGAGCATCTCCCTTTAATTTTAATTGCGGTTTTTACCATATCAATATAATTTAGACTAAATATTAGTTAAAATCTCTATTATTGTTAATAATATTATAAAAGTATAAATATGAATGGTTAGATCATAGTTGTGAAATCCGCTTCATCTTGGACGATTCGGAATTTTGTTTTGGTCTACATATTAAAACAAAACATCACTACACAACATTTCCTTTAAGATTTCGGCCAATTTTGGTGGGTTTCTACCGTTTTCGTTAGATTTTGGAAATTCCTGCCAAAGTGATTTAAAAAAAAAAGGACTGCCTGCAATTATATTTTCTGAAAAGCCAGTGGCGGCTCCAGGAATTTAAGTCAGTGGGGACAATAAAAGACTTATCTACCGCAAATCGATTAAATTTGTTTCCCCTTTATCAACATCTGTCATCTACTTTCGATAATTCGACAAATATAATATAAAATTCTCAAATAATCTATTTCCGATAATCCAACAAATTTTAAAAGCAAATAAACCAATTGGTATATGATATCAACACCAATTTTAGAAGCAAATAAACCAATTGGTATACGATATCCATTTTTGTTTCCACTAATTTTCTAGCAATGTCAAGTCAAGTCAAGTAAAGTTGATTTTGAAAAAAGAACAAAATATAAGTGGGTTTTGATGATATTTTGTTTTAAGTGGATAAAGATAGTTGCTTTTTGACTTTTTGTATGGAAAAGTGGATTTTTTTTGTATTTTAGTGGATAAAGGTAGTTGCTTTTTTGACTTTTTGTATGAAAAAGATGGCGAGAGTTTTGAAGAAAGTGCATTTGATGTGACATCTTGTCTGGAAAATAAAGACTTTACTTGACTTTAATTATATTGTTAAAGTGCCAAACGGGCCCTTAAGTTCTAAAAACTCATTGGTAGAGGCATATCATCAATGTGGGCCCATTAATTATTTTCTATATTTTGATAGATAGTTGGCTTATTAACTTAGGCGGCGGGTATTTTATGGTGACTTTTGTTCACTACCATAACAATAAAGAAAAAGTATAAAGTTTTTTTTTTTTTAGTAAAAAGAAAAAGTGTAAAGTTAGCTAATGTAGGGGTGAAAGTCTTAAATTGAGTGGGGTCAAACTCAAAAGTTTATGTGGGGTCAACTCAAAATTTCAATTCATGACATAAAAATTTTTATTTTTAAAGATTTTCTTTAGATCTTAGCGGGGTCAATTGACCCCACTGTGATCAATGTGGCGCCGCCCATGTGAAAAGCCCAAACTCCTACCCTACCCCCTAAGCCCTCTTTTGAACAAAAATAAAGGTATAAACAAGAAGAAAAAGAAGAAGCCGTATTTCACTTAAAATATATTTTCTAATTAAATTCCAATTAGAATAAATTTCTAATTAAATTTCTACATGTATACATATATTTAAATTTATATATTTTTTAAAACAAAATTCTGAAAATTTTATCGAAATTTTTGAATCTAGGGAAAATTTTTATTTGGAGGCCAAACAGAAAGGACGTTTGAAATGAAATTCACAACTATAAATTAGAACCATGAGACATGTTACATAGCTGTTTAAAAAAGAAAAGAAAAGGTGCCCATCTGTCACTTGACCTGCAACAAGGAATGAAATGGATTAAAGTTGAGGGCTTCTAAATATACAATGATTATTGCCTTTTACACACATAATTTTTTAAAACTTTTTTATTACATTTATTCCCCTATATGAAATTACCAAAAAGGACAATCACCTATCACACCTAAACCTCTAAGTTCTCTTTGCACACAGTCCCATTTCACTTTCATCATTCCATTCCCATTACTCTCGTTTCTCCGATTTCACCGTCTCATTCATCCCTCACTCTCATTCCCTTCTTTCTCCAATCTCATTCTTCCCTTCACGTCACCATCTCTCCATTTATCACATCATACTCTCCTTTCATAACCCACCATTGTCAAACATATTATTTCTTAGTAAAACCTCACTCTCAATATCATTTTTTTATCTAATGGATGGACAAACTAATAAGTAAAATGTAGTTTCCGAACATAACATCAGTGAGAAGATGAGTTGTTGTGTTATTTATTTTGATTTCCACCATTTCTCAAAGCTTGTAAAGCCTTTTTTAATTTCTGTTGCTGCGAAACTTTCGGACTTTCAGTGTAGAATAAACTACCAATGTTCAGCCTTTTATAGCTGAATCAATTTTGTTCAACCGTATCTGGCTGAACAAAAAGTATGTGTTCAACAACAGCCTCTTATAGCCGAACATATCAATTTTGTTCAGCCGTACCTGGTTGAACAAAATTTTTATGTTCAGCCACATAGGGCTGAACATATCTATTCTTTTATCTCATTTTCCTTTACTTTGTATGTAATTAACAACGAGTTTGCTGTGGGTTTTATTGTGGACTGGTTGTAAGTGCTAAAATCCAGATTAGACATGGCATATCATAGTTTATGATGACTCTATCTATGAGGAAGCTCAAATACACATTCAGAGATGAACAACAAATGAAAAAAATGTAGCAAACATTACTTGATTGAAAGGGGGCAAGAGAGAATGATAATGATATATGAATGGATGGCTGGAAAAATAAATAAAAGAGAAAGAGACGAAGAATATGATGATATTAAGTACACTCACCATATGACAGATAGAGAGGAATAAGAAAAAAAGAAGGAGGGTTTTCACCAATTAAAAGGAAAGCTCCAAATAATGGTGGTAAATTATGTACAGATAAAAAAGAGATAGGGCTATTTTAGATATATTTTGAGTGTGTGGAAGGCAAAAGCATAATTTAAAATTTTTTATTCCGAGTGTGGGATGGTATTTTTGTGTAAAGGGCTATTAGAAGCCCAAAGTCGGCTTCTATTTTTAAGGAGGTTGCTATTGGCACACAAAATAAATCTTTCCCCACACAAATTCTCTCCACACACATCACAATAATTTAAAAATTACAATATTTCTTTCCACACTCAGCAAAAATCCCTATTTTACCCCTCTCTCCACTCCCCTCTTTCTTCCCACACACACATCGTTTTCCTTCTCTTCACCCACAAATCAACCGATCTATTAAAGCATTATCCGACGTGACTCTCTCCGGCATTCCTTCGACACACCTTCGACGTTCCTAGTCCTCTACACCATCTGCTCTTCCAAAGGTAAATCACCTTCTCTACCATTGTCATTTCATTTTTCTTCACCATTTATTCCTTACCATTTTATTCATCTTAGATCACCCTTTTTTTTCATGAAAACTTGTTATGGGGATAGATTCTAATTCAATGTAAGATTTTAGAAACAATGGTAAAGTTTTTTCATGCATTTGGGCTGTTTTCCATCCATCATCACAATATCTTTTTTCCCCAGAAATCGCGACTTGTTCGGACCTAAATATCTGAACAAGTCACTTATGTTCGGAAGTTCAGGTCCGAACATATTACTTATGTTCGGACATTAACATCCGAACAAAAGTATTTTGTTTCAATATAAATTTCCGAACATAATTTCCATGTTCGGATATTGAGATCCGAACAGTCTACTGCAAAAAAAAAAAAAAAAAAAAAAAAAAAATTCATGTTATACTACACTGTTTTGTATTTTTATTTCAGATATGGACCGACCGAGCTCTTCTAGGGTACGATCTACCGCTTCAAACAGAATGCGTCGCCACCGAGTGGAAGAGGTTGTAGAAGAATCTCTTCTTAGTGAGGAGGACGTTGAAGAACAACCTGAGATGGAAATGGAACTAGGTTCGGGGTCACAAGATAGGTCGTTATTGACCAGCTTTGATACTCATATAGCTGGGTATATTTGGAGTGGACAGGTGTGTTTCGTTTGTTCCGTATCAAGATTAATTGATTGATTTAGTTGTGAGTTTTTTCGGTAATGTATCAATTGTTGAATGCAGGATCGAGGAGCACTGAAGTGTCTAAGTCATGGTCAGAAAGTTCCATTGTGGCAATGTCAATTGAATGGGTCAGATAGGTTTAGGCAGTGGATTTCCAGGTCCAATTTGGAACCCTTAGTGACTACTTCATACCGCTCCGTCAATAAGATTATTATATCGGGTTTTGTGGAAAGGTGGCAACCTGAGACTAACACCTTTCACATGCCTCTTGGTGAGATGACTATCACTTTAGATGATGTGCATACGATAATAGGCATTCTAGTGACGGGGCGGACTGTCTCGTATAATGATAGAATGGCATATGAGGAAGCTAAAGCACTCCTTGTTGATGCACTAGGAGTAGAACCCATATAGGCACATGATGAGCTGATCCAAGTGCGGGGCCAATCTGTTAGATTGGAGTGGTTACGGGAAAGGTTTGGCGGAATGTCTGATGATGATGGGGAGGAGATGATTGACTGTGCAGTCAGAGCTTACCTTCTGTACCTGTTGGGATGTACGTTGTTCACAAACAAGAGTGGCACACGGGTGCCGATCATATTTCTTACACATCTGGTGGATTTGGATAATGTACGTTCATATGCATGGGGTGCTGCTGCACTAGCATACCTCTACAGGCAGTTGGGGTTAGCAACCTAGTATGAAGTTAAACAAATGGCCAGATACCTGACTCTGTTGGAAGCTTGAGTGTATGAGCACTTCGAATGTTTGGCTCCAACTCCAAACATTCACTATCAGCCCGATCAGCCCCGGGTCCATCAATGGGTCCCTCGTAGGGATTCTGCTCCTTTACAAGCAATACAAGAGAGACTTGATTCCATGAACATTGACTTGGTAATTACGTATATTTTTATACTCATTTTCTATCACATAAAGTTATTATGTATTCTTATATCTGATGCTTGGATTCACTATTTTCAGGTCGCTATTTTTATACTCATTTTCTTATATCCGATGCCTCTTAAGCTGTGCATGTGAACTCTCAGCCCTGCATAGGATTGTTAAGAGGTGAGTCAAAGTAATTAATAGGCATAAATCAAAAAATTAGTATCTATTTAAAAGTACCTGCTTGAGGTAGTATTCCCAAAATGGATACAATTGTCCGTCCATGCAGAAACAAATCTCTCCTTGTAAGGATCTAATCAACTGCCCTTCACATAATTGAGTGCACCGGGATATGTACTGAATTCTTGATTTAGCTTACGTAGTTGTTCACCAAACTCCTATTCTGTTGATGAAGACACCAACATGTTCCAGCTCATAATAAACCTGTCCCATTTCTCTTTCGTTTCAAACATCTTTTTGCATCTCGCCAATACGTTTCTATTAATATGTCATTTGCATAATAAATGAGTAGCACTCGGGAATACTCTATTAATGGCATTCATGAGTGACAGTTCTTTGTCAGTCACAATGACATCGGGAAGAAAACCATCACCAATAATAGAACGCAATACACCCAATGCTCATGCATAATTTTCTTCACATTCCGCATGAAAGTATGCAAAGCATACAGAAAAACTTAAGTCTGTGGATGTGACTCCAACAACCTCCAATCGAGGCATGCGATAACGATTGGTTTTGTAAGTACAATCCATTATCAAAACATGTGGAAATGCAAGTAATAAATCTATACTGCTTGGGTGTGTCTAAATCAAGTCAGTAATAGTCTCGCTATCCTCGCAAGTCTTATGCCATTTAATGTAATTATGCTCTGCCAACTTCCCAAGCAGTTGTTGCATTTGACTTTTTCTACCCCGCTCATTAACTTTATATATCTGTAGCGTTCATTGTATATTGTTTTCATTGTGGTTACGTTTAATTCACTTTTTTGTTTCAACGTAACCAAAATTTCTTTTGGTTGGACCATGCTCTTGGATATATCAATCAGCAACTGAGTTTCCTCCATTGATAATTTACCTGCAAATGAATGCCCCTCTAAATGTTCTGCTGCCGAATGATTATGCACACCACATATGACCTCCAACATCCAATCATCATTTGAGTCTAACTTTATACCCTTTAATGCGAAAGGGCGTCCACATTTTTTTGAATCGGTTTGTTTGATCCTTTTTCGCTTTTGGCCCTCTTCATGCTTATACTGTCCACTTCTCTCGCATGCAAGGAGTACTCTAGCTTTGACACCTATCCGAGCAGCGTTTGAAACCTTTATCACAATGACAAACCCGTTTTTCCTTATTACACCACGAGCCCAACTGATCAACGAATCGCGACTGTGAAATATCTACAATGAACAAATTTAATACGAATTTAGTAACAAATAATTGTAATTTAAGTAATAAATTCACAGTTCGACATACCTCTTGAGTTATAAACTCACTGGTATAATCCATGACAAAGTCCGATCCAACCTGACTTTCCTGAGTAGAGACCGGCAGAAGTAAAAAATCAAATGTCACTGTTCGGTATGAAACATCGGAACATATGTTTTATGTTCGGACCTAAAAGTCCGAACATATGGCGAATGTTCGGACCTGAAAGTCTGAACATAAACAATATGTTCAGACATAAAGGTCCGGACATTTCCCATATGTTCGGATATACAGGTCCGAACATATGGTTTATGTTCGGACCTGAAAAGGCCGTACATATCGGGAACTTGTAACTCAATCCGAACGAGAAATTTTTTTACAAAAGAGGCATAAACACAAAAAAAAAAAAAAAAAAAAAAAAAACACACACACACACAAACAAATAAAGGAACTAACTTTTCCACTACTGTTTTGATTTAAAGGCACAATTTGATTGTTGTTTTCTTCCTTCATTGCACTAGAAAGTAGAGGAATGTGAGTGAAGATGAGTAAACAAGTGGATGGAGAAAGTGGAGAGTGAGAAGTGGAAAGTGAGATGACTTCACGAGGAGAAGAAAATTGAGGAATGTGGGTGGAGATGTGTTGCCCAATGAAGATGGAGGAAATGGAGAGTGAGAAGTGAAAAATGAGATGGGTAAGAGAAGAAGAAGAAGAGATTGTGTGTGAAAAGAAAATGGGTTTTGTGTTTTGGTACGATTATGTCCATTTTAGTCATTTCACGAAGGGGTATATGAATGTAAATAAAAAAAAAAAAAAAAATTCATGTGTTTGAAAAGAAATATTTTGTGTGGCAGTAGCATACCCCATTTTTAAATGTACATTTCCGATAAGGTAAAATCCCAAAAGCCAGAGTCCTGTCTCTACGTGGAAGCTAACAAGTAACCGCGGTTTGAGGGTGGCAGCCGCTCCACCCTCAGTCCCCCGCGCACGCAAGCATGCCGAAGGCCTCTCCCGTTCAAGCCCTCTACGACCTTTGTAAAAAGACATTCACGCCCACTGGAAATGCAACTCCTTCCCAAGCCTTTGCAAAACTCTCCTCTCTTCTTGGTACGACTCCTCTCCCTCTCACCGCCTTCTTCAATTCTTTTAAGTTCCCTTTGGTTGGATTTTTCTGTACTCTTCTGCTTTTCATGCAATTTGATTGAAATCTGCGTTTGGGTATTGTGATTCTTTTGAAATTAAATAATGGGTCTGTTTGGGAATTTCATTCCAAGTTTGAATTATCTCTGTTGGGATTCAAGCAAATTGTTCAAACAACTGGGTTCTGTGAGTCATCCTTGAGCCAGTCTTACTGTTTCTTGGATTGGAATAATTTTCATGAATCTTATTGGATTATGCAGCTGGGTTATGTGTATTTTTGAGTGTGAGGGATGCCATTATTTAGTGTTTGTATGTATGTTTGCCACCGCCTGTCTGCAACACGCATCCACTGGGGGCATGTAGTGGGTCTATGGATGTTCTGGGAACCGAATAGTGGGTGTCGATGTGGGTGGATCATTGCCCTCGCCCTGATCCGTTCCTATTTTTGGTCATGAAATAGGTGGGGTGGTTAGAAGAAGCAGGATTTGTGAAGTACCTGGGTTTGTTTTATGAAATGTGGCCCATTTTGTGGGGCCATCTTGATCCAGTGGATCGTGTGGGTTGGGAAGATTTGAAGGTCTTGGTTTGGATTAGGGGAGGGCCAAGAATTATCCCAATTGGATAATTATCACCATTCACTTCAAAGAGCCCAAGGCCCCAAAGACAAATAGTTTTGTAACTTGTTAAGTGCAAAGGTTTTTTTTTTTTTTCTTAATTGATACTGATGGATAAGAACAGATAGATCAGTGTTAGATTGGAATGCCTCCCAATTTACCACCGTGGT
The DNA here is from genome assembly GCA_003546025.1 of Camphora micrantha. NCBI lineage: Eukaryota > Viridiplantae > Streptophyta > Magnoliopsida > Laurales > Lauraceae > Camphora > Camphora micrantha. The sequence continues at coordinate 26,723,776 of QPKB01000005.1, read as the reverse complement.
AAGGGAATTGGTCTATCGTGATAGTTGGCGGCTAAGAAGCACGGACACGGACACGGGACACGGACACGACACGACACGGACACGCCAACACGACATTTCTCAAAAAAATAGGACACGGACACGTCGGGGACACGTTAATAATTAATAATAATAATAATAATATATCTAATCATATACTAAAAGATACTATTTCCACAGCCAAGTAATATTTCCCCCACCTTCATTAATTTTCTCAAACTTGGTTACATATTTCCACATAGGCTTATTTATATCTTCTTCATTGGAGGGGTGTGAACTCATATTCATAAATTCCAAATTGTCATGCAAAGGTGAAGAAGCAGAGCTGATAAATAAATAAAAAAAATTGATATAAAGAACAAATTTGATATATAAACAGCAAAATAGATTTGCTAGATTCATGTAAACAGCAAAAACCCATCGTCCGGCCTCCTCAGGGCAGCAGAAGGATGGTCCCTTTGCTTTTAAGTTATGACCTTTTACAAAAAGCCCCCCTTGCTCTTCTTTTTTTACTCTAATTTTATTTTTCTTTCCAATTAAAAGAGGCAAACGTGTCCGACACGTGTCCAGAACGTGTTCCCAGCGTGTCTGAAATATAAAACATTAAAAAATAAACAGGACACTCTTTTTAGTGTGTCCGACACGTGTCGGAGCGTGTCCGGAGAGTGTCGGTGTCCGACACGTGTCGGACACCGACACTCTGGCCCCGGAGAGGTGTCCGTGCTTCCTAGGTTGGCGGGCTCCATTCTGAGGATTTCAAATGGATCACACTTATAAATAGTGAACCAATTTTCTTGTTCTCTCTCCTTTTTATTTTTGTCATTCCAACCAAGAAATAAAATGTTTGACAGTCGAATTCAAGAATTCAACAAGTGAATTTAGATGGAAAGATCCTTTGATTGATGTGATCACTGGGACAACATGGTTTCATGTGCATGTATGAATACTCTGTGGATTTGTTGCCACCAATTAGACAACAGTAGAGAAAAATGCCGTGGTCTGCCTAATATTTCTTATATTCCAAGGAACTTTCCCTGGAAGCTGAATTATGTGGATAATTTCAATGTTAGCAGCAATTATGGTTCTTTCAGTGCAGAGTGTTCCTGTTGAACTGGTCAAACAACTCTAATCCTGTTTCATGCTTATCGATACCAGACTGTTATTTGAAACTTTAATGGATGATATTTGCTATTATTCTGCTACTGCACGAACAGTTTCATGTGGCTCCTCTTGTGTGTTGAAATTACATTACTGATCAATTGTTGGAGTAGCTTTATTTGCATCAACTCTTAACCTTACTGTTATTCAGTTACACTGTATGACTGATTTTGTAAAATGTGCAATTATGTTTTTGTGTTGGTTTCTTCAAATAAAACCTCTCTACCGATTGCAGGAGCTCTTTTTCTGCACCTTTCTTATAATAAATACCCGAGATGGTCTACTAGCGATAATATTCATGCAATTAATCTTATAATGAAAATATTATACTGTAAATTTAAAATGCCACATTTATTCAACTGTTGTATCGCCTCAACGCACCACTCTTGGCCTAACTTATGGTAGACTAATCCTTGATTGCAGATACAATTGGACCGTCTGATGTTGGGCTGAAGGAGGATAACTCAGAGGATGATTGTGGACTTGGTTTCTTTGGAGAAAACATTTTCAGAAATTATCAATCAACGAGGCTAGCTCGATGGGCTCAACCAATCACATACTTGCACATATATGAATGTGAAAGTTTTACAGTAAGTTACAATAACTTCAAGTTTTATATTCCCCATTAAGTCCTTTTTTGGATCTCTTCTTCGAAGTATTTTATCAAATGTAGTAAGGTAGTAATGTCAAAGCAATGGCATGTGCACATGTAAAGTTCAAGTATCATTTTGGATTAGCTATACCATCGTTTTGCCTGTGAAGCTTATTTCCTTTTGCAAATGCCTACATTCTCACTACTCACTGCCCATTTTCTGTATTTCTCCTACGCGACTAAAATAATTTGACAAGATGTTGAAAATGTGATATTCCTCAGTTTGATTTAATCTGTTTCTTGAGCTAGCGGCTAGGATATATTATAATTTTTTGAACTTTTTTGAAAGATGCAACTGCTTTTTTTTGAGTTTTTAGAATATAATAAATGATGATGCAGAAGTAAATCCACTTGTCTTCTGGTGCTTAACCCAGTTATAGGACAACCTTCATTATGGAGACTGGAGAGTGGGTGCACGGGTTCACACCTGTGTAGGTTGTGCCAGTAGTGTGCTCACCGTAGGTAGTACTCATAGCCACTGGGACAAAATCCGAGCTGCTGCTTCCAAGTCTAGCGCTGATGTAGTACTAATTGCTAACAGAGTTCCCCAATGTCCAAACATTCAAATTTTAGAAGAAGCTTAATTACTGCCTACTGTCCTAGATACTGTGAACCACTGCATTGTGAGGTTGTTTTTCTCCCTTATTTAAGTTATGGTATGGTCAATTACTAAAGTTGCTGGAGCTTAGCATGGAAGAATAAAGTGTCTCGGAGAGCAATATTTAGTGTGGAAAAGTCAGGAGTCCGAGAAAGCAAGTTATTTTAGAGGTCTTGTGTGTCAAGTAACTTGATAAGGTTCTATCTGTGTACTGGGATAATGTGCGATAACTACAGAAGATTGCCGCAGCTTTGACTGAAATCTCCTTGTTATATATTTCGACTCTTGTTTTCTTAGCTTCTTCTTCTCCTTTTCTGTTTGAATCTACTTTCGTTTAGTGCTTTACATAAAAAGTGGAATCGAAGCTCAGATTTTTGTTTCTAGTATGAGGTACATGGCTAGGTGTCATAGAGGTTATGCTTCATCTGGTTTTTAAGATCCAAGTACGTGTTTGGGTCTAGAAGCAAATCATGAGAACTTTGCTAAGCATAAGGAGCTGCTTGATTTATGTTGCTGCATCGAGCAACAGTTTCAATCTATCACACAACAATCTAATTAGAAATTTGCAAGGTTGAAGAAATGTTTGAGATTCTTGCCAACGTCTGAAGCATTGGTGTTCGTGTTGATGATAACGCAGTCAGGGACCAAGAATCGCCTTTATTCTAACACCTTCGTCAAAATCTCACCCTGGGATACAATGGGGATAGAATGTCAGATTCCACGTCATAGACCTGGTCCACCAGCCGGAAAAAACATATTATGAAATATGAAAAATGCTGGTTGAGAGAAGCAACTGTAGAAACCAGGCCCAATCTAATGGTTGGATGTGATTCTGATGAGACAAAAGGAAAACTGTACTGAAAAACTGTCGATCCAGAAAAAAAATTGGGTAAATGACTGTCCTGATGAAGCTGATAAATCTTGAAAAGATGCTAAAAAAAACAAGGATAAATGGGCGACCCTGATGATGCAGCTTGCTGGTGTGATCGCTTATCAGAAATGGGGCCCACTGTTGATCAGGTTGACAGAACAGTCACGTGACTGTGTTGATGTGTGTAGGTGGAGATCCTCTTACAGAAAAATTGATTCTAATGCTTGAACAGAAGAGAAGAGGATGCAGAAATCTCTGTTGATGCAAAGAGAGATTGCAATCCGGAGATGGGCCTTGCTGTTGATCAGATCGATCGTCACAGCAGTCTCTTTACTGTGTTGAGATTTAAATCTGCTGTAGGAGACTCAAGAGTGAAGAGACTGCAAATTAACTTCCTGAATGGAAGAAAGCAAGCCTTTGATGAAGATACCCTAGCTTTGATACCATGTAAAAGTGAAGACAGCAGAATGAACTAGAGATTTGTGGGAAAATTGGTGATGTCCCATGATAGGATCGACACCCCTTTATATACAGTTGATGGCCCAATTAAGGGCTGTAATTGCAATCAATTATAATCTGATTACAGCCTATGTATAAGATCTAATCACTACAGAAATGGTTTATACACAAAGATATGCTATATACAGGGATTTGACTAAATCTTCACATGAATCCACATGAGTGTTTTCTTGATTTGGGCCCTTTCTTAATGGGCCTGATGGGCCTGGTTTCTACAGAAACTAGGTTCCTACTGGGCACTGGAGAAGGCAATGAAAATCTTGGTTTCATTTGTTTATCAGGCAGATGAAAATGGGGTTGTTACCTTAGTCTTTCTAATTTACAGGGAACCAAACAAGAGCATATTTCGGGTTCTTTCTTCGACTGAGGCCTCGATTTCTGTGATGGACTTGAGGATCGTGAGTGGGCATTGGCAAGGAAGGAATTCTTTAACCTTTAGCTAAACGATATTCTATACAATTGAGAAGTATGTATGACTGAGGTGCGGTTTGGTTATGTAGAGGAGAGTGGTCTCCTGATCTCCGCTGCTTTTAGGAATGCTAAAATTTAACATGGATGGAGCTGCTAGAGGCATGCCCGTACCAGCAGGCTTTGGAACAGTTCTACAGAATAGTAAGGGACAACTGACACTAATGGTCTCTAAAAACATAGGTATAGGAGTTTCTAATGAAGTGGGGGCTTTAGCTATCTTGAAAGCCCCTTTGAATTTTTGCATCCTCCTTTCAAGATTAGTTAAGAGTAGGAGGCGACTTGCCTAATGCTCATGGGTTTCTCACAATGAATCTAGGCCTTGGAATTTCCAGTTTTTTTTTTTTCTTTTAAATATCTATAAAAAATGATATCAAGAGTTAACCTCTCATCTTTACATGGTATGTTATCATGAGGTGAGGTGGGTCAATGGTGCGGTGGATGCTTTAGTCAAGTAGGGGTTGGATAAGATTGAGCCTTGTGTGTTTTCTATTATGTAATTGTTTTGTTTTGGGGTATAATACTTGTATACCCTTATTTTCTCTTTCTGGGGTATTTTATCCTGTACATGTTATTTCCTTTCTTTAATATAAATCTTTATCAACCATTCTACGTGTCATCATTTACTTCAAAAGCCCACACAGTATAAGGGGCATAAAGAGAGCAAAAAAAAAAAAAAAAAAAGAAAAGAAAAAAGTATGGTATTCCTAACATAGATGTAATGTACTACAAATCCTCTAATACTCCCTCTTAAGCTGGATCTGAGATATCAACCATGTGCAGCTCGCAAATAATTGCCTGAACCTGATTTTGATGAAGAGCTTCTGTAAATGAACCGGCTAACTGTTCCTCAAACTTCCAACAACAGATTACAAATCGGCCCACCTGTAAGCTTTTCAGTAATGAAATGACAGACCTCCTCATGTGTTTGGTACACTGGAAGACTGGATTATATGACATAATAATAGATTAGAAACCTGTTTATATAATGCATTGAAATAGGCACTTGAATGAGGAAGCTCAATTTCTCCATAATCTGTTTCAGCCATTATGGTTCACATATAGTATGCACCATATCATAATATTTTCTTTATCGGTTGAACATGCCATGACATAAATAGATTCCCACCAGCAGAAGCAGAATATGTGTATGTAAAATGACAATCAATCATCCAGAGAACCATCCTAGCCACCATCATAGTGTCCTTTAATTTGTCCATGCCAATCACATAGAATGCGTTTACCAGGAGATCCTTAATATATCACAGGATACATCTCACTACTTCTAGATGGGATGTCCAAGGAGTATACATGTACTGATTGACAATACTGTTGCCTGTTAGAGGTTCACTCAAGTTCTAGAAAGGTAACCAAGTTCATTTACTGTCTTTTGTTACATTCTCAGATATCCACCTACTTGCCATTACCCAAATAGATTATGGTTCATCTCAATAGGAGAGTCATTCGGATTACCCCCATATTTCTAGTAGAATGTAGCAAACTTAGTACATGCTTTCGTTGTGATAGGGAAATGCCCTTCTAAAATCCTATGGACATACCTCCAATAATATTTTAATTCTACTCAACCTGGGTTGTCAAGAACCTTTCCTAGACACATCTTTAGAAATGATATTCTTGCAGTTCCATATCTTGCTACATCTAATGTCATCGACATACACACTAAGAATAATTGTCCCTTGAGGTCAACTTTTGATGAAAACAGAAGATTTGAATGGATGCACTAATATTTTTGAACAAGCAAGAGGACACTGCTTCAATCTAGAAAAAGCCTTTTAGCCAAACTTTGTTTCCTCCTTATAAATAAATCCTGAAGATGACATAAACCTCCATTCATAGATCACCTATGATTATGAATGCATTCTTTTCATCCAATTGATAAAGCGGCTACTCCAAGTTTGTTGGCTTGGATACTATAACTCAATTATGTCTGGTTACCAATGCACAAGTCTCTGAATAATCCTCACTATACACCCATGTGCATTTCTTCGTTACAAGCTAGTGAGCAATGTTTCCATCAGGATTATATTTGAGAATGTAATCTCAAAGATTAAAAATAATAAAAGATTTTATTTGAGAGCTGGACTCTCTCACGTCCAATTAGATGTAATCCTTCTGGTAAATTCGGTTATCTCCCAAGTTTGTTTTGTTTGGAGGACAACCATTTCTAAATAGCGTAGCATTTAGCCAAGAGGGATGTTGGTAACATCGTTAAGGGTCCTTAAAAGGGGCGCAGACGGCAGAAGAATTGAAGGGCTGCAAGTTCAAGTAGCATGGAGGAGACCAGTAAAGACTTAGGAGCAACATTTAATTTTGTAGAGACAGAATATTGCCAAAATAATGTTGAGCAGAAAAACTCACAAAACCTACGTAGACAAATGGAATTTAAAAGTTATAATGATGACAGATTACTTTTATTTTAGTAAGGGGCCACATTAGGAAGGGAGAGGCAGTTGGGGTTCAAAAGTTATGGAAGTTAATGAATGAAATTGAGAAAAGATTTTTTTTCTCATTTTTTATATTAATTTTTTTTTTTACAAAAACTGATTTCATCTTTCATTGACAAGATGTGCTAGAGGATTGATAAGTGCTTAATTGTTTGCACTTAGAGTCCTAATATTTGATTGTTCTTGTGCTAGTTCATAGTTGTTTTATTTGATTTTACATAGTTTATGTTAATTTTTAAGAAAAGGTCAAAAGGAGCTAAAAGGAGAAGAATTCATGAAGAGAAGTAGGCGTGAATCACTAAGAAGGGCCATGGTGGGTCCCATCCAAGTTGTTTCAGATTTCAAAGACTACTTTCTAATTCTTTGGGAACTTACAATCCAAATTAGAAGGAAAGAATTAGAGAACAAGAAAGGATTAAGGAAAGCGAAACAAAGAAGAAAAAAGAAGAAATTCCCAATCATGTTACACGCCCAAAGGGGGCCCACAATTATTGCAAGAAGCTGAATTTCAGAAATTAGAAAGTCCTATTCAAGTTCAAGTGGAGCCCAAGAAAGAGGAAGAAAGAGGAGAAAAATAAGGAAAGTTTAAGATGAGAATCCAAGCCAAGTTAGAAGTCCAAAGGGGGTCCCACACTCAATGTTGCACGCATCATATGGGCCCACTTTTATTGTAAAAGCTTCAGATTTATTTTCTTGCAATTAATTCTCAGATTTGTGGGTCCATGTGAAGAATTTTCTAGAAGATACAAGTGGGGCCAGATTTAGAAAGTCTTGCTAATCAAGAAAGAAGACTCCTATTTCATTCTAATTAGGAAGCCTAATTGTAAAGCAAGGTAGAGACCTAATCATACAAGGAATATCTTCATTAAAGAGGGCTGTTGCAGAAGTATAAAAGGACATCCAAGGGGTGGACGACCAGCACCATCATCACCACATCATAGCTGCTGTACAAGCCACTTTGGAGAGCTTTTGGAGGAGGAAAAAAACCATGTCGTCTTCATTCTTCAGAGTTCTTTCTATGACTTTATTTTTTATGTCATTTTTCATTCCAGACATGAGTAGCTGATTTTTTTTTTTTTGGCTAGGGTGTAATTGAAACCCTAGCTTAGTTCTATGTTGTCACTTTTGGCATCTTTTAATTAAGATTTCAGTTTTATTAGTTGAGATTCTAAACCATGTTTTTAATTGATGAGTTGTGTATATGCCATGCCAACCATGTTATGTTCAATTAAATTTAGGAGTAGCTAACTTATGTTTGATTGATCTTGATGATTAAGCATCTAGGGTTTAGAACCATGAATAATCTAAGTATATGCCATGCTTAGACTCATGCATTTATCATTCCCATCATTTTTATGCATTATGTGTGTTTTGACTAGGACATATGCCATGCTTAGTTTTTGTATCATAATGAACAATTCATGTAGTATGCCACTTATGAATTAGGTTTAGGGGAATTATAATATAGACGCATATGCCATGGTCTAGGTTGATAGATGTCCCTAATAATTCTGATTTTTGATTAAAGGATAATATGGGACATACATAGGATTGGTTAGGGGAGTAGATGAAACCCTAGTTCATTCATTATTACTGTTTTTCAATTCTAATACTAGTTATGTGCTTTAGGTTACTTTACATTTAGCTTTTGATAGTTTAATTTACTGTTTTTAGTAATTTAATTCAACCTTTCATCATTCAATTGTTTCTTTTACTGTTCTGATTTTTAGTTGCTTTTGACATTATTTTATCACGAGTCTTTGTGGGATCGATCTCATACTTACAATCATTACATTACATAGTGATCTTTTGTGCGCTTGCGAGTTTTAATTGTGTGCATATTAGTAGCTTATTTCTAGGTTGCTTGGTACATACCAAGGATGACAAGAGAAAGGGATTTTTGATCCTTAATAATCCTTTTAGGTATTTATAATTAGTGGTCCTTCCTTCATAATAACAATGCTAACAAGTCATTACTAGACAATTAGAAACTAGTGATGCAGGCCATATTAGTGGGCCACAGCCTAAGGTTTATACCCGAAGGCCCAAGCCCAACAAGGCCCAATTAAAAGGGAAAATCTCCAGAATGTGTCTCCAACGACACCTTCCCTATTTTTCAATTTCTTGAAGATTTCCTAGATTTCCTGATTTTTAGTAATAGGAAATATTTAGAGATATTTATGAATCTAAATTAGAAAAATCTATGCCAGAGTCGATCTTGAGTTGTTTCCTAAATTAGTGGTATTGAGTCTTTATAAGGATTGTAATATTCTTCAATCGACACATTGCAAATTGAGTTTTTCCTCTCTTGTGAGCTGTTCTTGTCTTTGGTGTGAGACCTAGACGCCCTACCCTGAGCCACTGGATTGGTGAATAGTCCATTGGCTATTCTTCACTATCTGCGTTGCATCAATTGGTGTTAGAACCATGGTTAAAAAAACCGGACTCGGGACCCGACTCAGCCATGGCCGAGTCCAAGTCACTCGGCCGAGTCAGGTCCAGTCCTTTGGAATGCCCAGAGAAAAAAAAATAAAAAAATAGAGACAGTTGTGTGGGTGCAAAAATAAGAGAAACAAAGGTGCGTTGGATGGGCTTAGATTGTGAGTGTAGTGAAAAGAATAAAAGAAGAAGAAGAAGAAGAAGAAGTGTACCAGGCACCTGCAAGCACCATTTCAGCACAGCATCAACGAGGTCAGCAACAGCAGTGTCTCAAGAAGCCCTCACAGCACTAGGCACCAGCCAGCAACACTGCAACTGCAGCAAGGCGGCCAGCAGCAGCAACACCACTGCAACAGCAGCCCTCACAGCAACACTGCAACAAGCCCTCACAGCAACAGAAGCCAGCAGCAGCAACAGTGACATTTTCTTTTCTTTTTTTTTTGGGAGAAGGCAGCAAAAGTGACCTTACAGCAGCAATAGACGTACAAAGTACAGAACAGACCCACCTAGTTATGCTTTTTTAATTTTATTTTCAAATTCAAAGGCTTCTCTCTCTCTCTCTGCCAGCTGTACATAATTTTTTTTCCTGTCCAGTCCTGTGTAGATTTTTTTTTTCTGTCCAGCCCTGTCCTTTTCTTTTTCTTTTATTTCTTGTTTTTCCTTACCGAGTTGGCCCGAGTCCCACTCATTCGAGTCCTAGTCCAAGCCATGGTCTTGGCCGATTTTTTAAAACATGGTTAGAACGAAGATCCGTCTCTCAGATCACCGATTGAGGTAATCTGCGAACCAAATCCCGTTTCAAATTGTTGTCATTGATTTCATACTTTGTCGTCATCGTCATCATCATCAGGCCACCCATCCACCACCACGCCCATTCATTATCCATCCACCCACCATCCACTTCACAGTAGCCAACTGACCCTATCCTCCCAAAAATTCCCTTGGCCAAACCAAACCCTCAGCCCATTGTCTGAAACCAAAACCCTGCTAAGCCCCATCCGAACCCATCCAGACCCTCTTACGCGCTTATTCCAGAAACCAAAACCCTAATCCCAAAAATCCCCAAAAAATTTCCCCAAATTCCCAATCCCTAATCCAAATCGAAAACCCTAAAACACAGTCACACCTAATTGAAACCCTAAGCCCATACGAACCGAAAAACTCCATATCTCTAACCTTAATCTCAACCCATTCCCCAAAACCCAACTCCAAAATCCCTAACCAGCCGAAAACCTAAAGCCCTAAAATCCCAAACCTAACTCCCGAAACCCACAAATCCTAACAAAAAATCCAACTCATTGAAACCCAAAACCCCATCCCTTCCGGATCCCATTCCACCCAGCCCTTTTTCCCTTCTCGTATGACCATAGCCGAACTCAAAGCCTCCATTCCAACCCAAAATCCACCCACTCGAGCCAATTGAACTTCACACCCTCTATGAGCGTTCCAATCCCAACCCACATAAAAAATGGGACTAGACGGAAGAAAATGAGGATATGAATTTAGAAATATACTCGTCACTAAAGACTCCACCATCGCCTGCTAGAGCTTCATAGTGATCAACAACACCATTGTCAGCTTGAGCTCCACCTCTATCACAACATCTTTCTATTGTCGAAGCACCATCCATCTCTCACCTCTCTTTCATTGAAGAATTGCAGCACCAAAAAGGGTGAAACCCCTTTTGTTTCTTAGTTGCATCATTCAAGCCTGAGACGGGCTGAAGAGAGCCCTCGTCGCATGTGTCCCACTTCGCGTGACACAAGGCAAGCCCATCAATTGGGCTGAAGTCCGGGTTAGATCCGACCTGAGAAGAGCATAAAAAAAAAAGCTCAACAGTTATTCAGCAGTGTGGTAGAAGATGTGTACTCGCACAGGAGCAACCTTCAAAGGCAAATTTACAGATAGCCAATGTGATACTTATATTATGGAATTGATGGACAGCATGGACAGAGTTGAAATTTGTCTTAATGGCGCACCAAAGAATGCAACTCCACAAGGCACACGAAACAATGGCAACCCAGGAACCTCAAATAATAATGGACATGGAGGAAACGACCATTATACGGAACATATACCACATATGGAACAATCTGTCAATGGAAAGAAACTTGTCGGCAGTTTATGCAGGGCATACTTGAAGAAACTGATCATGATGAATATTAGGGACGATGGGATGACATCCACCAAGAAGGTGTGCATTGATTTTTCCCAATTTCTATGGGCACATGGATGTGGAAGTTTCCGCCAACTGGATTACTGCACTTGAAGATTATTTTGAATGGTACAACATGGATGAAGACTCGTGTGATCCCTTCGTAAAAATGACAATGAAGGTTGCAACATGCGTATGGTGAATGCCAATCATAGTTGACCTATTGACGCATGGGAGGAGATGAAAGAAAAACTTAGAGATAAATATATGTCTGTTGTCTATGTCGATTCCCTCTTCGATCAATTGGTCGACTGCGAACAAGGGACTTCAACTGTGGATGCTTATATAGAAAGGCTCCATGATCTTTTAGTGTGATGCAAGGTGTTAGAGACCAATCGCCAATCTATCTCCAGATACAAGCGAGGACCACCCCAAGACATCCAAAGAGAATTGACCACACTCAAATTTCACAATGTGGAAGAAGTTCATCACATGACACTTCACATTGAGGATCAATTGCCGCATCTGTATTCAAGGTGTTTTAGAGAGCCTCTTCAAAGGAGAAACTCCGATACGACTTATCAGCGGGTTGTTCCTTTACAAAATTCCAAGAGACAAGCTCCACGACAAAATTTCAACAGCAAGCCCCACCTTAGAATCATCAAGGCTGCCACCAAACTACTGCCAACAAAGGAAAAAGCATTGCTAATCCTTCGCGACAAAGGCGGGATGTTGAATACTTTTGATGTAAAGGCAAGGACACTATGCTTCCGAATGCACAGGTGCAAAGAATCTTCACTATGCTCACAATGATGAAGATGCCTATGATTCGGAGCATGTTGATGAAGAGTATGAAGTTGAAACTCCATATGAAGAGCAAGTTCCTCAACCCGAGTTAGAGGATCATTCCTTCTATCAAGCTGAGACAGAAGGAAGAACATTATTTATTCGCTGACTCTTCATCACCACTAAAGGGGAAGTGGTAGATTGGAGGCGAACCGCTATATTTCGTTCCATGGAAAAATGATGCGACAGATTGTCTAATCTAGTTATTAATGGAGGGAGCAAAATGAATGTCATTATCCCAAGAAGTAATTGACAAACTTAAGCTTCCAACGGAGAAACACCCGAAGCCTTACAAAGTCTCTTGGGTGAATGATGTGGCAATTCCTGTGAGCAAACTATCAGGGGTGGACCTACATTATTTGGACCTAAGGCGGTCGCCCCAGGTCTGATCCAAGATTCCAAAAGCAAAAAAAGAAAAAAGGTAGTAGGGGGTAAGATACAATAATGATAAAGGTGAGCCTAAAAATGATTAAGATATATATTTTTTTATCCTGCCAAGGGGGATGGAACCAATTGAGAGCCCTCACACACGCGGGAAGACAACCCACTCAAGTGGAAAAGGAGCATGCATATGCGGGAAGAAAGCCCACACAACAAGTGGGTTACAGGGAAGAAACCCTTTGAAAATGAAAAAAGTTTTTGAGAAAATTATCCAAGATGTGCCTATCCTTTGATGGCCTCCTCAATTTATATGTCATTAGTTGCCACAATTGTAAAGATTACAATGATACAAATCCCCTTTGATTGGGGCCAATTACATCAAATTGCCTATCTAAAAAGGAATGTACACTTGTAGACAAGATTTTGTCAATGGTGTCAAATCCCCTTTGATTGGGGCTAATTACATCAAATTTTAGTAAAGTCATTGCCCCACCTCAGGTCTTGAAAAACCGTAATAGTTTCCTGCATTTTGGTTATATAGCTCATTCTTGTAATTAGGGTAGTTGGTTCGTATAATGTTATTGGTCTTTTTTTTCTTTTAGTTTTTCCTAATATGATGTTTGTATTAATGGGGTTTGATTTATGACTAATATATTTCTCCTTGTTTTACCTTCTTTGTTCTATGTAATATATGTTTTGCTTTTTTTTTTTTCTCAATGACAATGACCAAATAATTTTTCCCCAAAACATCCTGCTTTGGATTTTGTTTGATTTATTGTTGAGTTTTGAATTTTAGCTACTTTCGTTTTGTTTTCTTCTCAGATTTTCTTGAATTGATTTTTTTTTCTTGAATCAATATATGATGTTTATGATTATGTTGTTCTCATTTGGATTCATATGATAGAGGAACTCTTAAGTGCTTAAGGAAACAACCAAAGAGGTATTATTTTCGTATGATAATGATTTTACTTCTTTGGAGTTCTCTATAGTTTCTTTATTATTGTTGTAGTGTGGTTGCTAACTTAGTTTTCATCCCATTGATTTGAATAAAAGGATAATTTCTTGAGGAAATGGTTGTTATAGTTACAAATGTTATGTAGGAATAAAGTGTTACTAGCAGGATATGAATTCTTTATACTTAATTTGCCAAAAAACAAAAACAAAAAATAATGTCTTTACACCATGCAATAAGTTGAGATTATTGGTGGTCGGCGTTGATTTTGACACTTTTAATTGACCATCGCACGCCCCACCCAAATGAAAATCCTGGGTTTGCCACTGCAAACGATACAAGATAACATTCAAAATTGGTGGCTATGAAGATTCAATTTGGTGTGATATCATTTTCATGAATGTTACTCACATTTTATTGGCAAGACCTTTGTTCTTGGATAACAAGGTGCAAAGTGAAGGTGAAGCTAATGCTCATACTTTCAAGTATAAGGGCCAGAAAGTTACTCTTCTGCCACTCAAACCACCTACTGTTCCTGGCAATACAAGCAACATTAGTCTCGACAAAGCAAGCAGCATCTAAGTCAGATTCTCACATCCTCTCTATGTAGAACTTTGAAGAATAACGCAAAAAACAAGGAGTTGCGTATGCCCTTGTTCCAAAAGAATTCATAGAGCTAGGCAATAAGAAGGAAGTTTCTCCACCAGTAGAAATCAAGTCTTTGCTCCATGCTTTTAGAGATTTGATTTCAGAAGAGTTTCTGAAAGAGCTGCCACCTATGAGGGTCATCCTGCATGCTATTGATCTAGTCCCCGGTTCCTCACTTCCTAACCTACTTGCTTACTGGATGAGCCACGCTGAACATGCATAATTGAGGAGATGAGTTGAAGAACTTCTCCAGAAGGGTTATATTTGAGAAAGCATGAGTCCTACAGGTCCCGCTCTTTTAATGGCTAAGAAAGATGGTTCTTGGGGAATGTGTGTAGATAGCTGAGCGATCAACAAAATTACCATCAAGTATCAATTTATGATACCTTGGGTGGACAACATGCTTGATATGATGGCTAGATCATCAATCTTTTCAAGGATTGGCCTTAAGAAGCGGATATCACCAAATTTGTATTTGCCTCAATGATGAATGAAAGACAACATTCAAGACGAGATGAATTGTACGAATGGTTGGTTATGCTGTTTGGATTATCCAATGCTCCCAGCACTTTTATGAGGGTAATGACAACTTCTATGCCCATTGCTTGACAAATTTGTCGTCGTGTATTTTGACGGCATCTTAATCTTCAGCAAATCAAAGGATGAACATCTTGATCATCTGAGATATGTGATGCGCACACTTTGCGAAGAGAAATTTTTCATTAATTTGAAAAGTGTTCATTTTTGGGATTTGTTGTGTCGGCCTAAGGTGTAGAAGCTGATCCTGATAAGATTAACGCAATCATTGATTGATCCCTTCCAAAAATATCCATGAAATGTGGAGTTTTCATGGATTGGCTACTTTTTATAGGAGATTTATTCGCAATTTCATTGGCTACCATTATTATAATAGATTGCATTAAGGAAGGAGAGTTCAATTGGACTGAGGCAGCCAACTTGAGCATTTGAATAGATCAAGTAGGAAATGACCGAGGCACCTATCTTAAAACTTCCGTACTTTGACAAGGTCTTGGAAATCAATTGTGATAGTTAACAAATTGGTACCGATGGAGTCTTAAGTCAAGATGGACATTCATGTTATAACATAAACGAGCATACAGAGAGAGAGAGGAAGAGAAGAGTTTGGAGGAAAAGTGGATGCCTTAATATAGAGGATCGACCAACCATTTTATAATCAAGTTAACCCTAGTCACATGCTATTAATCAGCAGTAATTACAATTAGAATATAAAGAATAAAGAATGTAAATCATTATACATGGAAGTAAATCTATATGTATAATCTCAATGCAGTCCCACACGTGGGACATTCTACTTGGGCCTCGATGGGCCTTTTTATGTTTATGAGTTATCTTCTACACCCCTTCAAATTGATGTGGGAAGACACAAAACATCAATTTGCTAGTAAGATCATCATGCTGAGGTTTAGGAAGAGCTTTTGTGAAGATATCTGCCAACTGATGATGGGTAGAAACATGAGGTAAAGTGATCTTCTCATTAACAACATGCTGACGAATGAAATGACAATCAATCTCAATGTGCTTTGTCCTTTCATAAAAGACTGGATTGTTTGCTATTCGGGTGGCACTGGTATTGTCCCCGTACAGAGTAGTAGAAGTTCCAACAAGCACACTCAATTCACAAAGAAGACGGTGTAGCCAAATGATTTCAGCACTACAGACGACATGGCTCGATATTCTGCCTCTGCAGAAGATTTCGACATTGTGGTGTGCTTCTTGCACTTTTAGGAAATCAAGGATTCCTAAGAAACATGCACCGGCCAGTGGTAGATCTTCGTGTATCTGGACAGCCAGCCCAATTAGTAAAATGGGAATTATCATAGTGGAGTATACGCAAAGCAACAGTAAGATGAGGCATGTGTGGATTGCTAACAAACTGACTAACAGTATGAACCGCAAGAGAAATATCCGGCCTGGTCGTAGTCAAGTATAGCAGACTGCCCACAATTCGTCGGAAAATGGAAGGATCAGCTAGGGGAGAGCCATCATTCGTACTGATTTTGCTGTTTAATTCCATAGGCGTAGCAAAGATGTTAGCCTCATCAAGTCTAGCCAAAGTAACCAAATCTATGGCATACTTACGTTGATGAACTCGAATGCCAGATTTGTTACGAACAAACTCAAGCTCGACGAAGTAAGTGAGAGGACCAAAATCCTTCATTCGGAAATGGCGAGTAAGATGATGTTTGAGGGAAGTAATGCCAGCAACATCATTGCCACTGATAATCATATCATCAACATACACCAAAAGAAATGTGTATCCCTTTGGAGTCCATTTGAGGAAGAGGGAATTATCAGAATGACTCTGGCGAAATCCAGCTTGAAGGATTGCATCCCGAAATTTATCAAACCAAGCTCGAGGAGCCTGCTTAAGGCCATAAAGTGCTTTTCTCAATTTACAAACATGCTGTGGAGGTGAAGCAGCGCAGGGAAAAGGAGGAAAAACCAACGGGTTTTTCCTCAAGCCGAATGGCTTAAACAGGGTGTCTTGGTATCACACCACAGACAAGAGAAGAGAAACACATGTTGTGAAAACTCAATTTATCAATTAATTTCTATATCTCCATAGAATGGATTACATCCTATATATAATAGAGTGTGAACCACAATTTTAGTAATCAATCTCTACTAAGAACTTCTACTTCTAATAAATTAGAAACTTCCTAATCAAAATATTTAAAGAAATCTACTAATTCTAGAATTCTACTAAACTAGGAAACTGCCGATTCAGTTCTTTACTTATGGGCTTGGACTTTGAGCCTTCTGGAATAAACCTTCAAATGGGGCCCATTGGTTTGGCCTGCATCAGCTCTCCCCGGCTTGGAGAAACTCGACTCCGGCGAGTTATCAGCTTGGTACCTCTCGTATAAATCCGGGTTGAGTCGCTGAAAATCTGTGGCGGTGATCCATGTAGCTTCAGAAAATGGCTTTCCCTTCCACTTGACCAAAAACTTGTGATATCCGCCAGTCTTTGTTGACACTAGCTGATCATCACAGACATCTTCAATTTCCTCACGAGGAACTGGAACTATGGGAAGCCGGATATCGTGCTCTTCAAACGATTCATCTTGATAATGTCCATGATAAATTGTGAGATCTTCAACATTGAATGTAGAACTGATATTCATGTTTGACGGAAGATCGAGTACATAGGCATTAGAACCGATCTTCTTCAAAATCTTGAACGGTCCTGCACTTCTGGGATAGAGCTTTTTGTAAGTGCCTGGGGGAAACCGTTCGGACTTGATTCGCACCATGACCATGTCACCTTCATTAAATTCAACATGGCGCCTATGGGTGTCTGTGTGCTGTTTGTAAGTGTCATTGCCTTGGGCAATCTGCTGACGGACCTCATCATGAACATGCTTCATGTGTTGGGCAAATTGTTCAGCTTCTTGGCTAGGCCTGGCGTCAGCTGGTAAAGGACTAAGATCAATTGGAAGACGTGGCTGAATGCCGGTGACAACTTCAAAAGGTGATCTTCCAGTGGATCTGTTGACGGAGTTATTATAGGCAAACTCCGCCATAGGTAAAATAAGATCCCATGACGCAATGTGTTCGCCAACGAGACAGCGAAGAAGATTACCCAAGCTGCGATTGACAACCTCGGTCTGGCCATCAGTCTGAGGATGATAGGCACTGGAGTACTGGAGCTT
Source organism: Camphora micrantha (assembly GCA_003546025.1). Classification (NCBI taxonomy): domain Eukaryota; kingdom Viridiplantae; phylum Streptophyta; class Magnoliopsida; order Laurales; family Lauraceae; genus Camphora; species Camphora micrantha. The sequence goes on along the minus strand of QPKB01000005.1, from coordinate 26,705,911 downwards.
TGTCTTCATCATATGCCATAAAGTTTTCCAGAAGAAGCTCATAAACTTAGTATCTCTGTCCGATACTATAGTCTTGGGTAGACCATGAAGACGAACAATCTCTTTAAAGAAAAGGGTGGCAACCTTTCTGGCATCTGCTGTGGTCGTACAAGGAATAAAGTGTGCCATTTCGGAGAACCTGTCCACCACAACAAAAATAGAATCTACCCTTCGTGCAGTCTTTGGTAAGCCCAAGACAAAATCCATGCTTAGATCTTGCCAAGGCACATGTGGAATAGGAAGGGGCTGATACAATCCCGTATTCTTCTTTTGTCCTTTGGCGAGCTGGCATACCCTGCATAGTTCACAAATGCGGGCAACATCTGTCTTCAGGCGGGGCCAAAAGAAGCGGTCTTCCACAAGTGCCAAAGTCTTATCTCGCCCTATATGTCCACTGCATCCACCTCCATGCAACTCGCGAAGGACAAACTCGCGGATGGAAGTAGCTGGCAAACACAACCGATTTCCCCGAAACAAATAACCATCAATGATAGAAAACGTGGGATGGGTAGAGAACTCACCATTAAGAAGATCTTTATAGATGCGGCCAAAGTCATGATCATCAGGATATTATCTGCGAATTTCTTCGAAGCCTGGGACTGTAACAGAAATCGTCGTGAGCAGGTGAGAACAACGACTTAAGGCATCTGCGACCTTATTTTCCGCTCTTCAACTTGCCTTTTCAATTCTGTGTATTCTGTAGGGCTCATGCGATAAGCAGGTAAATTTGGAAGCGATGACCCGGGGACCAGATCAATTGCATGCTGGATGTTTCTCATAGGCGGTAGTTCATTTGGAAGCTCTGCTGGAATCAAGTCTTTAAAATCATGCAACAATGACTTGATTTCTGGTGGTGTAGAAACTACCTTTTTATCTTCGGCTTTTTTTGACTTCTTGTTGGATAAGGGCATACACAACTCCTTGCTCTTTACTTTCTTCTTCAAATTTCCGCATTGAAAGGATGCGAGAACTTGATTGGGAAGCAGTTTGTTTTGCCGAAAGTGATGGTGATTGCTTTGCCGGGGCAGTAGGAGGCTTAAGTGGAAGGAGGGTAACCTTGCGACCTTTATGCTTAAAAGTATGGGTGTTCTTTTCTCCATCACTTTGGACTTTGTTATCAAAAAGCCAAGGTCTTCCCAAGAGAATATGAGTAACATTCATGGGAATAATATCACACCACAGACAATAGAAGAGAAACACACGTTGTGAAAACTCAATTTATCAATTAATTTCTATATCTCCATAGAATGGATTACATCCTATATATAATAGAGTGTGAACCACAATTTTAGTAATCAATCTCTACTAAGAACTTCTACTTCTAATAAATTAGAAACTTCCTAATCAAAATATTTAAAGAAATCTACTAATTCTAGAATTCTACTAAACTAGGAAACTGCCGATTCAGTTCTTTACTTATGGGCTTGGACTTTGAGCCTTCTGGAATAAACCTTCAAACGGGGCCCATTGGTTTGGCCTGCATCAGGAGGACAAGCATACCCCAGAGGTGGCTTTAAATAAATAGTCTCCCGCAAGTCGCTATGAAGAAAGGCATTTTTGACATCCATTTGCCATAGGGGCCAGTTGCGAGCTGCAGCTACACAAAGGAGAGTGCGAACAGTGGTCATTTTAGCCACTGGTGCGAAGGTCTCCTCATAGTCAATCCTATATTCCTATTTATAACCCTGTACAACTAATTTGGCTTTGTAGCAGTCAAGACTCCCATCTGAGTAAAATTTTATGGATTAGATCCATTTACTGCCAATAACAGATGCATTGGCCGGGATCGATACCAATTCCCATGTTTTGTGTGCTTCAAGAGCAAGCAACTCCTTAGTCATAGCATCCTGCCAGTATGCAATTTTCGAAGCCTGTAAATAGGAGGTGGGTATAGGAGCACTATCCAAAGAAGTGAAAAGAGCGGGAAAGCCATATTTTTCAGGTGCAACGGAAGGACGACTACAGCATCGCAGGGGTATGACACTATCAGTAGGAGAAATATTAATACATGAAAGTGCAGTAGGCGGCATTGGGAGAGGATCAGGAGAAGGAGGCTCCACAGGTGGAACCTTGTTACGTCGGACATAAACAGTGGTAATGGGTGGAAGAGAAGTAGTCGTAACAAATTATGGCAGATTAGACACAAAAACATGATTATCCAAACGTCAAGAAAAGAAAGGAATGTGTTCCAAGAATATCACATTACGAGATATGCGCATGCGTTTTTCGGACTGATCATAACACAAATCCCTTGTGTTCATTACTGTAACCCAAAAAGATGCATTTGCTGCCTATGGTGATAACTTAGTGCGCTCGGTAGGTGGAAGATGAACAGAGTAAAAGCAACAGAAAACATGCAAGTGAGAGTATGAAAGGGCATGACCAAAGAGCTTCATAAGGAGTAGTCTTTCTTAGAACGGAACTAGGATGACGATTGAGGAGATACACAGCAGTTTGTGCAACATCACACCAAAAATTTGGAGGAACTAAGGATTCAATTAGAAGTGTACGAACAGTTTCAAGAATGTGTCTATTTTTCCTTTCCGTAACTCCATTTTGCGGAGGACTATGTGGACATGATTTTTGGTGAAGAATGCCTTTATCAGAAAGGAAGGCAAGCAGAAAAATCATGGGACATGTATTCTCCACCTGAGTTTGATCTAAGAATTTTCATTGCTTTCTTAAATTCGGTTTGGACCATATTGTAAAATTTTTGGAAAATAGAAAATACTTCAGATTTGAAGCGCATGAAATAAATCCAAGTGAAATGAGAATGATCATCAATAAATGTCACATAATACTTAAACCCTGTCCTACTCAATGTGGGTGCAAGTCCCTAAACATCAGTGTGAATAATGTCAAAAGATGATAACGCACGAGACCGATGAATAGGAAAAGGCAAAATATGACTCTTACTCAAGCAACATGTTTCACACTTTGATTGAAGTAAAGAGGACATCATTTTATTATCAATAGTAGGTTCTAAACAACCAATTTTAAACAAAAAAAGTAAATAAGCATTGTTCACATGACCAAGACGACTATGCCACACAGTCCACAATTTATTGAAATTAGGAGAAGAAAAAGAAAAGAGGGAATGATGTCCAATGTCCAGCAGAAACAGGCGACCATGTTTACTCCCCATCGCGATCACCTTCCCAATTTGCCGCCATTGTATGACACAATCAGTGGAAGAAAAGTTGACACGGTACCCACCATCAAAAAGTTGTCCGATAGAAAGTAAATTGGCTGATAATTTGGGAACAAAGTAGACATGGAGAAGGCTGATGGACTGGCCAGAGACACTAGATTAAGTAATGGTACCAATTCCCGGAAAGAGTAATTGGTCTCCATTAGCAGTGGTGATTTTGTCTTTTCCAAGGTAAGGGTCAGAGTCTGTAAAGATACTTTTTACAGAAGTCATGTGGTTCGATGCTCTTGAATGTAGAAATCATGTGGATGGGGTGATAGATGAACATAGAGAGACTGAAGAATGAAAAGCAGGAAATGCTATAGGAGAATGAGTTTGATACCGACCACCATTAAAGCACATAGATGCGTATGCTGAGGTCACCGTGTTCTGAATCAGTTCTTGAATCTGGGCAGAACTCGGGAGTCATGGATACGACCCTGGAAGTGGTGCTTCCCGTATCAGGGAAAGGTGCTTGAACCTGGAACGCAGCTGGAGCTTTTTGTCTGGGCAAGGTGGAAGGATTCTGCTTCTGCTGGGGCCCATTCTTTCGCTGTAAGCTACGACAGTCATCAATAAGATGACCAGAGTGTTTGCAATATTTGAAAACCAATTTCTTCCGACAGTTCTTGGCAATATGACCATAGCCTTTGCATTCATAGCATTGAGCATGCTTTTGATTGGGGGTTGCCAGAAGATTAGAATTAGCCGAAAGAGGAGCTTGGAAGGCCTTTGGTTCTTCAAGAATGGTACGTTGTGAGTTTAGGCGAAGTTCTTCTCGAAGGACTTCTTGGAAGCATGTATCCAGGTTTGCAGAGACTTTTCTATTCATGAGAGCAGACCGAACATATTCGAATTCGGGTTTGAGATTCACAAGGAACTGGCTGATGTGAGTTTCCTCTTGTAATTTAAGAGCCTTAGAAGAAATCCAGAAGAGACAGTTTGAATAATCATAGCATCCCTCTCAGTCCAGAGGGTAAGAAATCCATTGAAGTATGTTTGCACAGATTTATCGCCTTGACTGAATTTAGCAATTTCACTATCTAATTTGGAATTTGTGGGCTGTATTAGTTTGATGATAAACTTTCTTGAGATGAGCCCACATATCAGCTGCAGTAGTATATGTTTGAAGAGCAATGGCAAGAGACGGATCAATGGAGTTAAGAATCCAAGTGACTACCTTAGCATTTTCTTTAGACCAGGTGGCTAAGGCTTTTGTGTCAGAAGTACTTGGAGTAGTAGGTTTAGTTATCGATCTATCAAGATAACCAAACAGTCTTTGGCCTTCTACAAAATTCTTCAGATGAAAAGACCAGGCCATATAATTATTCCCATTAAATTTAACTGGAATAACATCATATTTTTCCATTATTTTCAAATCCCGCAGAATGAGAGAGAGACCACACAAATTAGTAAGCCAGACAGGTGCAAGAAAGGACCAAGCAGTTCAGCAGCAGTGGAAGAACCAATCACAAGTGACTTCAAACAGTCCAGTAGCAAGGAAATTATCAACAGTCCAATAGTAGAAAAAAAGACTCAAACAGTCCAGCAGCAGAGAAATTATCAACAGTCCAGTAGTAAAAAAAGGGGACTCAAACAGTCCAGCAGTAGAGAAGTCCAGCAGCAGAGAAATTATCAATCACAATTGATAAAAAGATGTAATCTAAGATGACTGTACTAACCAAGCATGAAGGATGCAGTTGTAATGGCTGAGAGATGCATCCAGCAGGATGTTGCCACAGAATAGAAAAAAAGGAGCCAGATGACCTGGATTTTCTATGCAGGAGAGGTGCGTGCGCCCCACAACGTGGTCCAATCATAGATCGGATAACATCGTCCTGGAGGAGATCAAATGTGTGTCCTCTAGTCTAAGTTTGATGGGATTTGGATACATATCCACAAATCTGTACGGTTGTGATTAAATCCTTTAGAGAAAAGGAACCAAATTCGCCATATGAAGAAGAGGGAGAACACCACCTTAACAGATGATAAAAAAATCCAGAAAAATCTTCAAAATAACTCTTAAGAGTAGTCGATCATCATAATGTAGGTTGCTGGCGATAAGTGATGGATCAGAGGTGGGCCACCTTGATCAGAGGTTCTCCAGGCAGTGTCAGCAGAGAGAAGAGAAGAAAAGAAGAGATACCAGGGGAAGCACTCGATGATGGTTGGGAAAACTCTTAGACTAATGAAGGAAATCTCTCAGAATGAAGAATCTCTCAGAACCTTGGCTTTGATACCATGTTATAATATAAACGAGCATAGAGAGAGAGAGAGAGAGAGAGAGAGAGAGAGAGAGAGAGAGAGAGAGAGAGAGAGTTTGGAGGAAAAGTGGATGCCTCAATAGAGGATCGACCAACCATTTTCTAATCAAGTTAACCCTAATCACATGCTATTAATCAGCAGTAATTACAATTAGAATATAAAGAATAAAGAATGTAAATCATTACACATGGAAGTAAATCTATTTGTATATTACTCAATACAGTCCCACACGTGGGACATTCTACTTGGGCCTAGATGGGCCTTTTTATGTTTGTGAGTTATCTTCTACAGTTCAGTCGCCTAAATTAGTGAAAAACTTAATGATTCCTGCAAGAATTTTCGCTGTATGACATGGAATTTTATGTAGTAGTACAATTATTGTGTCATTGGCATCACTATTTGATAAGTAAGGAATTTGTGCTGTATTTCGATCATGAAGCTTTGTACATATGAACTCGCAAAAGATGTCAAATGGAGTGCATATCTTCAGGAATTCACATTTGTTCTACGTCATAAGTCAGGCGTAGAAAATAAGGTAGCAGATGCCTTAAATCGCCAATCATACTTTCTCATGACCAAGGATGAAAATAGCGGAAGCGGCGGGCGTAGCGACCTGACGCCAAAACGCTACGTAGCAGCGTAGCGGTGCGATTTGGAAAAATTGTCAAAACAATATGAAAAAATTATAGAAAATCTAGAATATTGGAAAATGAGAAAATATATTTTTTTTTTGCAAAAGTAACTAAGGTAAGGGGGCGTAGCGGTCCCCTTACTGTTTGAGGTTCTGTATCGCTGTATAAATAAAAAATAATAGTAATGATCATTTTTTTTCACATGTGTTCATGTTGCTTAGTTATGCTAACTTATAAACTAACGAAAGGCTTATAAAAGAAAAAAGTATGTCATGAAGTCAAGACTTAAGAGTACCTAGAGAAAAAAATACATCTACCAAATGGGGTATCTAATAGGATGTACTTAGAGAAGAATCATTGAGAAGGACTCTCTGTATCGACTGTAATTCGGCAAGATCATGTGCTTTTTGGTGTTCTTTTAAACATAAAAGGGTAGAAGAGTTGTGTAGAAATGTTATTTGGAGAGAAGAAGAAAAGAAATAAGTCTTATTATGCATTTTAAAAAAAATTGGAAAGTAGGAATTTTTCTCACCCCGTAGCGGCCGTAGTGGTGTGACGGCCGATAAATCGGCCGTAGTGTGGTGGTGGCGGCCACTACGGCCGATATAGTGCGTAGCGGCCGCTATTTTCATCCATGCTCACGACAATTTCCATCACAGCTCTAGGTTTTGAAGAAATTCACAATGAATATCCTGATGATCATGACTTTGGGCACATTTATAGACGTCTTCTCAATGGCGAGTTTAATGAACATCCAAAGTTTAGTCTACATGATGGTTACCTCTTTCGTGGGAATCAGTTATGCTTACCATCCACATCTATCCGTGAGCATGTCCCATGAGAGTTAAATGGAGGCGGTTGTAGTGGACGTTTAGGGCGTGACAAAACAGTGGCGATCGTTGAAGACCGCTTATTTTGGCCCCACCTATAGATTGATGTTGCCAAGATTTGTTAAAATTTGTGAACTATGCAGAGTATGCCAACTTGCAAAGGGTCAAAAGAAGAACACCGGATTATATCAACCGCTTCCTGTTCTACATGAGCCTTGGTAAGATTTTAGTATGTATTTTTTCTTGGGTGTACCAAAAACACCACAAAAAGTGGACTTTATTTTTGTTGTGGTGCATAGATTTTCCAAGATGGCACACTTTATACCATGTTCTAAAACGACAGATGCAAAGAAGGTTGCCCCTCTTTTTTTGAAAGAGATTTGTAGAATTAGAAATTCTGTCCCCAGGATACAATGCCTAACTCTGATTCGAAGTCTGCACACTAGAATCAGAAATATGGAATTGACCTTAAAATCAAAGTAAATAATAAGAGATAAGAAACTTCTCTTAGATAATGTGCTTTTGAAAATACTATCTTCTATTCATCTTGAATACGTTGCAAAACTTCAAATCACCTTAATTTATAATGTTTGAAGGCAACCTTTGAAATTGGGTCACATCCCCTCAAATGGGCCCAAAAGACACATCTCATCTAAAGGGCACAAAACACTTGATTTTGAAAAGATACATTCAAATGTCTCTTGGAATTTATTTTTTAAAATATTGGGTTTTAAAAAATATCCAACAACTTCTTGAGTAAAAGGTCTTCGGAACTGCACCAATGGGTCCATTATAATCCGTACAGTCAAAGGTGAATTTCATCCCTCCACCGATATAACCTCAAATATCATTTCAATAGAAGTGGGTCCCACCGTTGATTGAGCTCAACGTGACTAACACCACATCACTAGTGATAGCTACATTCAGATTCTCAATCATGCTCTCAATCTTGCGGTGGGAACCACTCCTATTGAACTTAAATTTCTGGATATGCAAAGAAAGTTGCCACTCTTTTTTTCAATCTGCATGGCCTTCCCAAGACTATAGTATCTGACAAAGATACTAAATTCATAAGCTTTTTCTGGAAGACTTTATGGCACATGACGCGGACTGAGCTTCAATATTCAAGTGCTTATCATCCTAAAGCATAAAGCCAAATAGAGGTCGTCAACCGGAGTTTGGAAAATCTTCTTTGATGTCTCGTTGGAGAACACATCTGTACTTGGGATCCTACTTTGCCCATGGCGGAGCTTGCCTATAACAACTCCGTAACCAGAACAGAAAGATTACCATTTGAAGTTGTTGTAGGAATCAAGCCACGCCTTCTTATCGATTTGATTCCTTTGCCCATTGAAGCTATTCAAGAAGCTGAATACTTTGCACGACACATGAAGGACGTTCACTATAAGGTTCACAAACTGATTGCCAAAAGTAATGAGTTATAAATAGCATGCAGATGCTTGAAGATGCCATGTCAAATTCAATGAAGGAGATATTCTCATGGTCCAAATGAAGCCTCGTTCACCATATGTACTTATAAAACGTTACACCCAAGAAGTGTAGGTCCGTTTAAGATTTTGAAGAAAATAAGCTCCACTGCTTATCTTCCACCAGACATGCAGTGGCGGACCCGGGATTTTTGTTTGAGGGGGGCTGACAATGGTCAATTGAAAAAGGTCAATAATTATTTTGCTATACTTTCTTCTCATTAACAATTTGAAATGAGTGTCTTTTCTGGACTTGAGAATAGTTGAGAAGATTATGCAATGCATTAATGTCCTACTCAACTTCGATATTTCTAGAAACACACCCTCCAATATGCACTAAAATATACAAAGGAGAACAAGAGAAGATTGATGATTCATTGTGCTAATTAATACAGATAACAGTCTATAATGGAAAAGAAGTAGTAAGATTTAGTGAGCCTGAAATTTAAAAGTTGAAGTTAGGCTTGTCTAAAATGAGAAATTTCCAATGAATTGAAATAATCAACCTTGGAATAGGCATTTTTATACGATGCACTTTTTCCATGTAATTTTTTTAAATAAATGAATAGAGACTTTACACACTCTGTTTAACACAGACACTATTTCATATATTATGCCAAATCCATGAAATAATAAAAAAAGATTAAAAAAAAGATTTACTTTACAAATTTGAAAAATTACACCCAAACTTGGGGCTCCACCCCACACGAGAGAGAGAGAGGGAGAGCCGAATAGGAATAGCAACAGGAGAGATAGACCGCAATGTGCCCTACACGGATTCGTTCTTGGTTGTCCAGAATCGAATGTCCCTCAGGCTTAGAGCCAAAGGCTCTTGGGCTGAGTTGGGTGGGAGATACCCTAGGTTATAAATTTTTTTTTATATATATATAGGGAGATGCTTCCGTGAGAGCATCTCTCACCTTATTATGAGAGATAAGGTGGGGGCCCTCACATCCATATCCAATGCGAACAACTTAAATGTGAGGGCCCCCACCCTTATCTCTCATAGTAAGGTGAGAGATGCTCTCACATCTCTCACCTTACTATGAGAGATAAGGTGCGGGCCCTCACACCCATATCCAATGCCAACAACTTAAATGTGAGGGCCCCCACCCTTATCTCTCATAGTAAGGTGAGAGATGCTCTCACGTGAGCATCTCCTATATATATATATATATGCCTTACGCGGATGCTAATGCTGATACCGGGGCTGGATACTGATTTGAGGATATTCGATTTGGGGACTTTGAGAGAGAGAGAGAGTGAGAGAAATGAAGGGATTGATTGTCCAGGTTATTTTGGAGTTGGAGAGGGAGGGCGCTTCGATGGGTCTTTAAATGGGGGCTAGGCCAAATGAGCTATAAAGCCCTATGGGGCTTTTTCAGATATGGTGGGGGCTGAAGGCCCCAGGTCAATGCACATAGGTCCACCATTGCAGACATGAATATCAGTTCCACAACCAATGAGTGGTAGCTCAGTTGGCTAAGGACTCTGCGCCTCAGGAAGCGGAGAGGTCTTGTGTTCGACACCTACCTCTGTTGACCACCTCCCGTAGTTTTACCTGGTGCATGTGGATAGGAGGGTTTGCATGTGCCCCCAGGGATTAGTTCTCGGCTGTCCAGATTCAAGTGTCTCTCAGGCTCAGGGCTAAAGGCTCTTGGGCTAGGCTAGGCAGGAGATACCTTGGGTTATCGAAAAAAATAAAATAAAAAAATATCAGTTTCACATTCAACGCCGAAGATCTCACAATTTATCATGGGCATTATCAATATGAATCATTTGAAAACCAAGATATTAGGCTTCCCATGATTCCACCTCCCCGAGAGAAAATTGATGATGTCTATGATGATCAACTAATATCAACAAAGAATGGTGGCTTCAAAAGTTCTTATTCAAGTGGAAAGGAAGACCTTTCTCCGAGGCTATATGGATCACTGCCATAGATATTCAGACTCAATCTGGATTTGTATGAGAGATACCAAGCTGTTAACTCGCCGGAGTTAAGTTTCTCCAAGCTGGAGAGAGTTGACGCAAGCCAGACTAGAAGGTTTATGCCTGAAGGCCCAAGCCCAACAAGGCCCAATTAAATGGGAAAATATCTAGAATGTGTCTCCAACGACACCCTCCCTATTTTTCAATTTCTAGAAGATTTCCTAATTTTTAGTAATAGCTAATATTTAGAGATATTTATGAATTTAAATTAGAAAGTCTATGTCAGAGTCTATCTTGAGTTGTTTCCTAAATTAGCGGTATCGAGTTTATAAGGATTGTAATGCTCTTCAATCGACACATTGCAAATTGAATAGAATTGATTTTTCCTCTCTTCCTAGAGTTGTTTCTGTCTTTGGTGTGAGACCAAGAAATCCTACCCTAAGCCATTAGCCTAGAGAATAGTCCGTTAGCTATTCTTCCCCACCTGCGTTGCGTCAATTAGTCCTCAACCGTCTCTCAACACTTCTCCTCAAGCTGGTGCATATATTTCCACTATAACCAGCTTGGAAGAAATTATATATTTGTTTCCTTTCATGACTGCTTTGATGTGAACTTTGTTAGTTTGTTCTGTAGTACCAACATCATCTTCCATCTGTCTTGCAACTTGACTTGATGAAGGAGATGAGAGCTTCATATTCTCCATAGCATAAACCATAAAATCAGTGACATTGCTGATTTTAGTCTGCACCTTGGTGTGCTATACAACGTATACGAAGAGACTAGAATGCTACTGCTGATTTCTGTGTTCTACTTCATTGTGGGGCCTACTTCATCAAATGTTATCATTTTCTGGGCTTCCCCCGGCGAAGTGATACTTCTGAAAGTTCTCCTCTATACATCTTGTTTTGGAGATGAAAACTAGGAAAATGACTAGTGCATTCGGCTATTATGTCATTGTGGGGCCTACAAGATCCTGTTTTCTGAAAATTTGTAATTTCCAAGAATTCTAAGTACATTTGGACCCTCAGGCCTCATATATAGTGGGTCTAAAATCAGCTTGTAGAAACATCCATCTTTGGTTTGTTTGCTGATGATATAATTTGTTCTGTGTCCCACGTTTTAATTCTTCTCAGGCTAGCTGAGATAGTTATTTTGAGTTTCTAAATGGTGGGAAAAAAAAAAAAAAAATAGAAAGAAAGAAAAGGTTTACTAGTTTGGTTAGATAAAATTGAATGGATTTTGGATTTTTAATTTTAAACAACGAACTGATGTATCTCTGTAAAAGAAGAACTTTTCGAACGAATTTAATCCTCTTTCTGTTTAGGGATGGCTAAGAGTTCATGTATCACATTTCCCAAATTACTAAAACCGATTCCTTCATTCCTTGTGTTCAGTTTCTTATTTCAAATTACTCACACATTGCTCCAAACAACGTGTTTTGGCTTCTTTTGAGGCCCTTCTAAGCCCAGCTCTTGTTCTGCATGTTGCTGTTACTGGTTGGAGTTGTGTTACTGGTCTGAGCCTGTGATTGGATTTTAGACCTGATTAAAAGACATGGTCCCCATTATCCTCTCTGACTGGGCCCATTGCCATCCCCTTTTTCTTAAGCACTTAACACTCTAAATGCAGCCTTAATTATTATGTTGAAACTCTTTAAGTGCCATGGTTCTGCATGCCCATTTGATTTTATTGGTTATGTTTCACTGTGCAATAATCCTTTGAAATGTTTTCTTCATCATAGCTACTTCATAGACGTGCATGCAATCCGTCCTGTTGCTTAAGAATGTCTTCCTCTAACAAATGAATGTATGTCTAACAGATTGGGATATTCTGCCTTCCGACATCATCAGTTATTCCACTTCATGACCATCCTGAGATGACTGTATTAAGCAAACTTCTTTATGGTTCCATGCATGTGAAAGCATATGATTGGATCGAACCTGCCTGCATCCAGAGAATTGGCGAGCCAGAGTACTTGCCTGGTGTGATATTAGTTTTTGTATATTTAAATGATTTATGATATTGCAACCTGATGACAACAACAACATCATCATCAGAGCCTTGTCCTAACTATGTTGGAGTCGGCTGCATGAATTCTGTTTCTCCATTCCGACCTATTTTGAGCTCGGAATGTTGTTATCTCAGAATTCATGTTTGGGCTGCGACAAAATATTACGTTGGCTGTCAGTCTACCTAGCCCAACCCTCCTCCTTTGTCCCAGCTTGGGACTGGCAGAAAAACTGGCGGGCTTACTTAGTTGAAATGAAAATGAAGTTTACTTAAGGGCTGGCAGAGGCAATCGAAAGATTACCTTACCCTATGCATTTGTTGCAAGCTTACAACATGGAATTGGATATCAAATTGGATGGAGTACCGTTTTCACCATTTTTTTTTTGTGAAATCGATATTGGCAGTGAAGCAGGCTGCAGAACAGTATCCAAACGACTGCTATTACCAAATTTCTGTGTGTCAAATGCACAGGAGAAGCGGTTCCATAGTTTGAAAAACTCAAACTACTTTCATTTGAGAACGTCAAATGGCACAAAAAAGTTGCATTAATGTTTATCTTTATGGTGAGCAGATCCTACTTTCCAAGATCATTTAAAATAACCTTTTATATGCATGTGAATAAAGGTTATTCACATGAGCCTTTTGTGGCCCCCTTTGCTCGTACTCAATGAGAAAAGCAGAGTTATAGAAACCCCATGTTTCATTTTAAAAATCCTTGCTTTTTTTCTTTGGTAAGTGATCTTTAATAGGGAATGAAATGTATTTAGTTGTTACTTGTTGATTCAGTGGTTGAGAATAGATACTCATGAACTTGGCCAGAATTGCTAATGCTTTTAGTTCTTTTTTTCTTCCCTGATCGGTAGCAGAGAATTATATTCATTAAGAAAAAATATAATCATGCTTACACCGCAACCAAAAACATAGGACAAAATACGACTCAAACTGAAAACCGGTATATTTCTAATATACCGAACCCCAAACCTAACTACATGACATTAGCACTTAAATTATACACACGATCAACCCCTTGTTTCACAGGACAATTCGCCATCCCATTCGCCAATCCACTAATATGATGAAATGTAACTTGGGAAAGGGATGCTCTAACACCACTGGGCTTTACCCATCGCAAAAGCTAGCTAATGAAGTAGAGGTAACCGTATGTACTTGAGCCCAGGTGGACTAGGATGTTTCTGATGTGGGACTTATGGAGTCCCTTGTATCCCGAGTGTTCTTTGGTGGGTGATGGGCACACTGGATTTCAACTGGATCTGCCACCTTGGCTCAGGTCTACCGAATCTCACACTCTCCCCCATCGGAAATAAGGCTGTCCTCGGCTCTGATACCATTTGTAACACAACGGGTCTTACCCACCGCAAAAGCTAGCTATTGAAGTGGAGGTAACCTTGGGTACTTAAGCCCAGTCTCTGGACTTGGATGTTTCCGATGTGGGACTTGTGGAGTTCCTTGTATCCCGGGTGTTCTTTGGCAGGTGATGGGCACAACAGATTTCAACCGGATCCATCACTTTGGCCTAGGTTGGCCGGATCTCACAGATGCTAAATGATGAATCTCGTTGAATAGGAACCACATCTTCCATGGACCAATAAAAGAATTCACCCAAGATATGGCGTTTGCTGAACCACTCTCTACTATGAGCTTGTTTTGAAATGAAGAACAATAAACACGAAGAGCTTCCAATATGGCCAAGACTTTTGCCTCATTAGAGTCTTTGATCCCAACATGTTTTAGAAAACATGTACACTTATCCATTTTTATTTCTTAATACACCTCCAATACCCGCCAACCCTGGTTTACCATGTGCCGCTCCGTCCACATTGAACTTTAGGACTCTTAATGGCGAAACGCACCAAGAGACTTCTCTTTTCTTATTTGAGACTCCCATCTTCAAATATGCTTCCCAATTATTTAAAATGTTGTCAATCTTGAGATCTGAACATTATTTTCTAACATTAGCCTATTTAGCAATCCTCAATGTCACTACTACAATGAAACTTTCCAAAGATGATTCTTCTCTACTAAAAACTCTATCTTCCTCTCCTTCCAAACAGTTCATAGAATCGAAATGGAATGATTTTCCACATTATAAATCCGTGCCCTACCAAAGGAGTCCCCTCCACACTCTAAAAAATCCAGCCAATGGCCCTGGGACACACCAATCTTCTCCACATTTATTAAAAAGTGCCCCCAAATAGACGATACAACAAGAATATATGGCTGGAGCCAAACGCAGTTTACGAAATGTTGATTTTTAGCGTTTCCATCGCATGTCTTTGTGCCAAAGCTCTTATTTGTGGAGTTTCTTTGTGAAACTTTTGGTGTGAGACCTTCATCTCCTTGGCTAAACACTAACGATGGGCAGGAGGACTGCAACTTGCTGATATTCCATTCATCTACGTTCTTCCCTCTTGCTGTTTCTGCTTTGTCTTGTCATTTTGTGGATTGCTGGTTGCAATAGATTGCAATCGTAGTGGTACTGAGACTGGAGTTGCTGCTGCATTACAAACTATTGGGATTTGATCAGGTTAGGGTGTCCCTGGATTTTCCATTTAAATTGTGAACTTGCTGGAACACAATCATAACCACCAGGTATATTGGCATCACAGCACAACAAACTGATTCAAATTCAATCCATAGGTCTGGTGACAACAGGCTTTCATATATATAGGAATTTTTAGGTGAGCTCAGACACATATAGCTTCGATGTGCATGACCTATCTGGAAGGACCTCCTGTCATCAATCTGAATGGGACACACACTACCACCCTCACCCTCCTCCTGAATGTCACCGATCGCATGTTTTTTACATCGATCTGAATGGGAATTAACTGTGGACTGAAATAAAAAAATGATGAATTCTAAAACCATTAAACTTAAGGGACAGATATCAAGGGGTTAGGATGATCTGATGAACATGGAATTTTGCACAGAAGTGGGTCACATCCAGATCTTTCAATTCCCACCTTTCCTAGGATTGATGTGGCCCCAAGTGGGTGAAACAGCATAGAAAGAAGATAGAGAAGAGATTTGGAGGAAAATTGTCGTGCCTCAATGGAGGATCGACCATCCAGATTTATACTATTATTGTGCCTAATCACAGGCTGTAATCAAGCAGTAATTACAATCAGAATAAAGAATAATATATCCCTAATCTCTATACATGGAAATAAATCATATCCTAATCTCCATACATGGAAATAAATCCACAAAATATGCTGTACAATGTTTGACTCAGTCCCACACATGGGACATTATACATGGGCCTGGTTAGTTGGGCCTAGACGTTTTATTTGATGAGTTATCTTCTACACTCCCCCTCAAATTGATGTGGGAAGACACAAAACATCAATTTGCTAGTGAGATCATTATGCCGGGGTTTGGGAAGTGCTTTTGTGAATATATCCTCCAACTGATATGATTAGAAACATGAGGCAAAGTTATATTCTTAGTAACAACATGTTCAAGGATGAAGTGACAATCAATCTCAATATGCTTCGTCCTTTCATGAAAAACTGGATTGTTTGCAATTCTGGTAGCACTAGTATTGTCCCCATAAAGAGGTGTAGAAGTTCCAACAAGGACACCCAATTCACAAAGGTGGCGTAGCCAAATGATTTGAGCACTAACGGACGACATTGCTTGATATTCTGCTTCGCAGAAGACCTTGAAACGGTGGTTTGCTTCTTGCACTTCCAAGAAATCAGAGATTCCCCAAGAAACATACATCAGCCAGTGGTAGATCTTCTAGTATTCGGACAGCCAGCCTAGTCAGTATCTGCATAAGCGGAGAAGTGCAGAGAAGCACCGGAAAGGTAGAAGAGACCATGGTTAAGAGTGCCTTTAACATAACGGAGTGTGTGCAAAGTTGCACTAAGGTGAGCAGTAAGGTGAGGTTTGTGGGGATTGCTAACAAACTGAATAACAGTATGAACTGCATGAGAAATATCCAGCCTAGTCATAGTTAAGTCGAGTAGACTACCAACAATCTGTCGGAAAATGGAAGGATCATCCAGGGGAGAGCCATCATCTGTACTGATTTTGTTGTTCAATTCCATAGGCGTATCAACGATGTTAGCGTCATCAAGCCGAGCCGAAGTGACCAAAATCTGTAGCATACTTACGTTGATGAAACCCTAATACCGGATTTGTTACGAACAAACTCAAGCCCCATGAAGTAAGTGAGAGGACCAAGATCCTTCATTCAGAAGTGACAAGTAAGATGATATTTGAGAGCAGTAATGTCGGCAACATCATTGCCACTGATAATCATATCATCAATATAAACTAAAAGACATGTGTAGCCCTTCGGCGTCCATCTAAGAAATAGGGAACTATCAAAATAACTCTCACGAAATCCATCTTAAAAAGGATTGCTGCCCGAAATTTGTTAAACCAACCCTTGGGGGCCTGCTTTAGTCCATAAAGAGCTTTCTGCAATTTACAAACATGCTTTGGAGGACAAGCATAACCCGGAGGTGGCTTCAAATAAACAGTCTCTCCCAAGTCGCCATGAAGAAACACATTTTTGACATCCATTTGCCATAGAGGCCAGTTGTGGGTTGCAGCTACACGAAGAAGGGTGCGAACAGTGGTCATTTTAGCCATTGGTGCGAAGGTCTCCTAATTGTTATTCTTAAATTCCTGCTTATAACTGTGTGCAACCAATCTTGCTTTGTAGCGATCAAGACTCTCATCCGAGTGAACTTTTATGGAATAGATCCATTTACTGCCAATTACAGATGCTCCTGCAAGGGCCGGTACCAATTTCCATGTTTTGTTTGCTTCAAGAACGAGCAACTCCTCATTCATAGCTTTCTGCCAGTTTGCAATCTTCGAGGCCTATGGATATGAGGTTGGTATAGGAGCACTATCCAAAGATGTGAAAAGAGCAGGAAATCCATATCGGTCAGGGGCAGCTGAAGGACGGCTAGAGCGTCGCAGATGTATGATACTATCAAAAGAAGCATTAATGCTTGAAGGTGCAGTAGGCGGCATTGGGAGATGATTAGGAGAAGGAGGCCCCATGATGCAGACCCTAGGGTTAGGGCTTGCGGTGGACGTGCTAAAAGCACAATGGGTGCCAAAGCACGTGTTCGAAGATACAATCAATCTCCAAAGAGACAATAAACGATGAAGCACCTCAATGGGAAAACCCAATTTCATTAACAAACTCTCTGACTAATTCTTTACTACAATGCCATATAAATAGGAAAACACAACTTAAGCTCTAAGAAACCTAATTAAAATAGGAAACCAAATAAATAGGAAACCTAATCCTAAATAACATTCTTTAAATAAAATCAGAAACTAATGACCTGTAATTAGTTAATAAAATAACCTAAATTTAAGTGCGCTCAACACATGTGGCCATGAGGTCTACGCTGCATCATTCTCCCCCACTTGAAAAAGAACTCGACCTCGAGTTCGAAAAATGTCCACTTGGATCAAAGATCAATATGATGAACTTCTGATTCATCGGTTGATCTACAACTTCCGTGTAGAGCTCCATGTATAATTGCTTTTGATGGGTGAAATTTGTGTTGATGTGCCTTGTAGAACATGCACCATCAAATCAAAATCTCTGACTATCCGCTTGTCATCTCCCAGTTGAGATAGTTGATCTCAAAAGACAAAATCAATAGGATAATTAATATGGGGAATATCAATAACTTGCGCTTCATCATTTGGTATTTGCACTTCGGAATTTTTAGTACTCATAGGAGAAACTTCGAGGCCAACTGTAAACATGGAATCTTCTTTGTCCAACTCTGGCAGATCGATCCGCATATCCGCTGGCACTGGTTCCTCAACATAGTCTGTTATGTGTGGCGACTTTTCTTCTTGAAGCGTAACTTCCACTAGATGAGACCTTTTAAGTATCTGCTCCACACGAATTGCTTCCCAAAATGCCTTGTGGATGGTCTTGCAGTCAGTCATTCTTTCCACTATCTTCGGTCTCAAGCCTCTTACAAAACTAATGAAATCATGTTCTTCATCATCCTCCATTCCACATGCATCTTGGAGTCTTGAAAATTCGTTAGAATATTCAAGAACGGTCAACTCTGCTTGTTTCAAATCAAGAAATTACTGGAAATAATTTTTATTTACAGCATACCATAATCCATATTGACATGCATATCTGACTCCTTGAAGTGCATTATAGACCTTACTGATATGATGTGAATGGATTGGCCTTTTCTGTAGATCTGCTATCTACGAGCACGCAAGCGAAAATGGATCTGAAATCTGACGGTAGATGAGCCTGATATCGTCAGAAGAAATCTCAACTGTTGATTTGGTGAAATATGCCGTTGATCAAATTAGTCAGTCGCATGATGATGTCAGCACAATTTTTTTTTTTTTTTTTTGGGCTCGGGATCTGGGGAAGGAGGAGTATGGGGGTCGAGTGGGGTCCGGGTCCTGCTAGAGGTTGTGTGAAAGAGATATGGGTGTGGTCTCGATCAGGAGATCTGGCAATGGGGTCATCTGGATTGGTTTTCTGGAAATTGGGAATGGGAATGCATAATGGGTCTATGGGTAATGCAAATTGGGAATGGGAATGTGTAAGATTGGGGCTGGGTTCGGTGATTTGGGTTTTTGGGAAAGTATGAATTTGGGGTGTTGATGCTCATTTTTTGGGATAGGCTTTGGGATTGAGGTTGGGGGCTGAGTGAACGGAAAGAGGGATAGGGTTAATCACGCAGACGATCAGGGATCATTTGGCTCTGATTTCAATTGATGCAGACCCTTGGGTTAGGACTTGCGGTGGACGTGCTAAAAACACAATGGGTGCCGAAGCATGTGTCCAAAGGCACATTCAATATCCGAAGAGACAATAAACGAGGACGCACCTCAATGGTAAAACCTAATTTCATTAACAAACTCTCTGAATAATTCTTTACTACAATGCCATAAAAATAGGAAAACACAACTTAAGCTCTAAGAAACCTAATTAAAATAGGAAACCAAATAAATAGGAAACCTAATCCTAAATAACATTCTTTAAATAAAATCAGAAACTAATGAACTATTAGTTAATAAAATAACCTAAATCTAAGTGGGCCCAACACATGTGGCCATGAGGCCTACGCTGCATCATCCCACAGGAGGAACCGTGTTACACTGGACATAGACTTTGGTAATAGTGGATGGAGAAGTAGTCTCAGAGAACTGTGGCAGATAGGACACAGCAACAAGATGATTATCCAAATGCAAAGAAAAAAAAGGAATATGTTCCAAGAAGATCACATTACGAGATATTTGCATGCGTTTTTCGGACTGATCATGACACAGAAATACCTTGCGTTCATTAATGTAACCCAGAAAGATGCATTTGGCTGCTTGTGGTGATAACTTAGTGCGCTCGGTAGGTGGAAGATGAACAAAGAAAAGCAACAAAAAACAAGCTAGTGAGAGTATGAAAGGGCATGACCAAAGAGCTTCATAAGGAGTAGTCTTTCCTAGAGCGGAACTAGGATGACGATTGAGGAGATATACAGCAGTTTGTGCAGCATTACACCAAAAATTGGGAGGAACTAAGGATTCAATTAGAAGTGTACGAACAGTTTCAAGAATGTGTCTGTTTTTCCTTTTCGCAACTCCTTTTTGCGGAGGACTATGCGGACAAGATTTTTGGTGAAGAATGCGTTTATTAGAAAGGAAGGCAGAAAAATCATGGGACATGTATTCTCCACCTGAGTCTGATCTAAGAATTTTCATTGCTTTCTTAAATTGAGTTTGGACCATATTGTAAAACTCTTGGAAAATAGAAAACACTTCAGATTTAAAGCGCATGAAATTAATCCAAGTTAACAAGAATGATCATCAATAAAGGTCACATAATACTTAAACCCTGCACTACTCAAGTTAGGTGAAATTCCCCAAACATCAGTGTGAATAATGTCAAAAGATGCCAATACATGAGAATGATGAATAGGAAAAGGTAAAATATGACTCTTACTTAAGCAACACGTTTCACACTTTGATTGAAGTAATGAGGACATCATTTTATTATCAATAGTAGATTCTAAACAATCAATCTTAAACAAAGAAATTAAATGAGCATTGTTCATGTGACCAAGACGTTGATGGCACACGGTCCACAATTTATTGAATTTATTAGAAGAAGAAGCAAATAAGGAATGATGTCCAATGTCCAGCAGAAACAGACGACCATGTTTACTCTCCGTCACGATCAACTTCCCAGTTTGCCACCCCTGTATGACACAACCAGAGGAAGAAAAGTTAACACTATACCCATCGTCAATAAGTTGTCCTACAGAAAGTAAATTGGCCGATAATTTTGGAACAAAGTAGACATTGGGAAGGATGATAGGCTGGCCAAAGACACTTGAATAAAGTAATGGTACGAACCCCAGGAATGAGTAATTGATCTCCATTAGCAGTGGTTATTTTTTCTTTTCCAAGGTAAGGGTGAGAGTCTGTAAAGCTACTTTCTACAGATGTCATTTGGTTCGAGGCTCTTGAATCTAAAAACCATGTGGATGGGGTGATAGAGGAAGAAAGAGAGACTGAAGAATGAAAGGCAGGAAATGCTATAGGAGAATGAGTTTGATGCCGACCACCATTAAAGCCATAGATGCATATGCTGAGGTCACTGTGTTTTGAATCGATTTTTGAATCTGGGTAGGAGTCGTGGATTAAGCCCCGAAAGAGGTGCTTCCTGTATCAGATGAAGGTGCTTGAGCCTGAAACGCAGCTGGAACATTTTTTCTTGGCAGGTTGGAAGAAGTTGGCTTTTGTCGTGGTCTATTATTTCGCTGTAGGCTACGACAATCTTTGCAGTATCTGCAAACAAATTTCTTACGACAATTCTTGGCAATATGACCGAAGCCTTTGCATTCATAACATTGAGTAGGGTTCTGATTTGGGGTTGCCAGAAGAGCAGAATCAGCTGGAAGAGGAGCTAGGAAGGCCTTTGCTTCTTCAAGAATGGCACGCTGTGAGGTAAGTCGAAGTTCTTATTGAAAGACTTCTTGAAAACATGTATTAAGATTAACAGATACTTCTCTATTCATGAGAGCAAACCAAACATATTCAAATTCTGGTCTTACATTCATAAGAAATTGGCTAATGTGAGTTTCCTCTTGAAATTTAAGAGCCTCAGACAGAAATCCAGAAGAGACGGTTTGAATAAGCATAGAGTCCCTTTCAGTCCATAAGGTGAGAAAATCATTTAAGTACTCCTGCACAGATTTATCCCCTTAACTGTGTTCAGCAATTTCACTATCTAAGTGAAACTTTCGGGCTTTATTAGTTTGATGATAGACCTTCTTGAGATGAGCCCATATATCAGTTGCTGCAGTATATGCTTGAAGCGCAACGGCAAGAGAAGGATCAATAAAGTTAAGTACCCAAGTTACTACTTTAGCATTTTCTTTGGACCAGGTGGATAAAGCTTTTGTGTTAGTAGTACGTGTAGTAGTAGGTTTAGTTATTGATCCATCAAGATAACCAAACAACCCTTGGCCTTCTACAAAATTCTTTAGATGGAAAGACCAGGCCATATAATTATTCCCATTAAATTTAATTGGAATAACATCATATTTGTCCATTATCTCCAAATACAGCAGAATGAGAGAGACAGGTGTTTGATAAACCAAAACAACACTCAAATCAGCAAGCAAGATATAACCGAAGCCCCACGTTTGGAGAATTTTTCCCTCAGACAAGTAATAAACAGTCAACAGGTAATGAAACAGCAAAGAAAAGTGATATGATCTGCGATGATTTCACTAACCAAGCAGGAAAAATGCAGATTTAGTGGCTTCTGGTGACGGCTTCTGGTGACGGCACGTTCTCGGTGGCTTTCTTTTTTCTGTCAATGACAAGAGATGCGGTGGTTAATCATCATCATTGGCATAGCCTTTGGAGTATGAAAGCCCCCCCAAGGGTGATCGCTTTTGGGTGGACAGCTATTTTAGGAGGGATCCTGACTATGGACAACTTACAACGCCGTCGTGTCATCATTGTTAATGCTTGTCCGATGTGCTTGATAGAGGACGAATCCATTGATCACCTTTTGCTGAACTGCTTCACTTTTCAGCGACTATGGAAGGCTATTGTTTAGTTGGTTTCATGTGGCCAGTTCCCTCCCCGTCCTTTTCTGCTCTTTTTCAGTTTTGGAGGTTTGGTGTGGGACCTAGTAGGGGAAGGATTATGTGGAATCTCTGTTTCTTGGCAAATATATGGACTATTTGGAGACAGAGAAACTCGAGGTGCTTTGAAGGGAAATCTACTGAAGTTGGTAAATTGACTGACAAAGTAAAGTATTTAGTGGCCAGTTGGGTCACTCCCCTTCATCCATTCAAAGGTATCTCAATGAACTCCATTATTCAGAACTGGAAAGAAATAGCCTTTTCCAGAGCTCACCGCCAGAGGGTTTCCCCTAAATGGTGTCCCCCACCTCCTGGTGCTCTTACACTCAATTTTGATGGTAGTTCTACTAGGAATCCTGGCTCGGCAGGTCTGGGGGTTGTTATTCGTAATGAGGAAGGAACCATCCTTCTTTCCTATTCGGGTCCAGCGGGTTTTTGTTCGATTAACAAAGTTGAGTTGCTGGCTCTTAACATCGGTCTTCGACAAGCTTCGAGCTTGCAGCCCCAGCGGTTAACTGTGGAAGGGGATTCCTATTGCGTCGTTCACTGGGCAACCCGGTCCTCTAATCCATCGTGGTACCTTCTATAGATATCTTTGAAGAGGTGGTCCAACTTTCTGGAGTTTTGAACGTATCATTCCAATATATCAAGAGGTTGGCCAACGAGGAAGCTGATAGGCTTGCCAAAGAGGGAGTCTAGAAAACTTCTCTGATCATTGACTTTTAATGGCTTTTGTACTTTCTTTCTGGGGCATGTTGCCCGTTTTTTATTTGGAGGAACTTGTCCTTTTGTTTTCTGTTTGCTCTCCCATCTTTTGGGCTTTGTATAGTGTACCCCTCTTATACTGTACAGTTTATTTCTAGCAATGAATTTCAGTCATCATTTTCAAAAAAAAAAAAAAAAAATATCACAGATGAGGGTTGATAATCTTGGAAGAGATTATTTTTTATTAAAAAGACTCAAGCAAAATACAACGGACATGACAATAAGGTAGCATTATACCCAGCCTTACCAAACTACATTACATGAGCAACCAGCGAAGAGACCCAATTTACTTCTTGTTTGGCTAAAGGATTTGCCATTCTATTCTTCAGTGACCCATATGATAAAAACCTCACTTACATAGAATGTATCGGCTTAAATAAGAACGTATTGGCCCTTATATTTTAGATGGTTTCAAAGTCCTTTTGGATTAATGAAAATGCTCTATAGCTTTTCCTTGTGTTTTCTTGGTCTGTGCCACGATGATGAAAATATATTAACCTTCTTATGTTGAATGTACATTGCCACATGAATGGATTCATGCAATTACATGCACGTAATTTGTTCTGATTAACAGGCCTAATTGCAATTTTTTTGGTAATTGTTGGTGGAACTATATCATTTGGACTGAATAACATGTCATGAGGTTTCCATTTTGAGCGTAATTAATTCGAGCTAAAGATTAGCCCAGACTGATCCATACATACACCATGTTTGAGATCAAAGCAAATTCGATGTCATTTTTAACCTTCTTCTGAGGATTATATGATTATTGGCCAAGGATAAGTATGCTGTCCACAGGCTTTGTTTGTTCAAGTGATGTCCATGATTTGTTGATCAGATGATTGAACTGATGGCCCCCACCATGGAAGCAAATGCTTCAAAGATCTCCTAGATGAGATATTTCCAGAATGATTAGCAACCTGAAAATAATAGTTAATAAGGAATTTTGTTCTCGTTTAGTCATATAGGTTCAAGGATGATGGGGGCTATGTAAATACTTGAGCCTATATGACTAAAAGGGAACATAATTCTTTATTAACTAATATTTTCAGGCTGCTGATCATTCTGGAAATATCTCATCTGGGAGATTTTTGAAGTATTGACCAAAAGGTTCTAGTGAAGTATAACGATATCGAAGAAAGGTGGAGGGAATATTTAAGTATACTTTTAAATGAAGACGATGTAGGAGATATAAGAACAAGAGATGATACTTTTTTAGCATGACATACTTTTTTCCATAGAATTAGGGTGGTAGAAGTGAGGAAAGCATCGAAACAAATAAAGATTGGAAAGACTACAGGTCCGGATGACATTCCGATAAGAGGCTTGGAAATGCTTAAGAGAAGTTAGGAGATTTGGTTAACTACGCTCTTCAATAGGATATTAGTGACAAAGATGCCGGATGAATGGAGAAGTGTTGTAGTATCTATATAAGAATAAGGGAGATATACAAAATTGTACAAACTACCATGGGATTAAACTTATAAGTCATTCTATGAAGTTATGGGAGAGAAAGTAATGGAGCAAAGACTTAGACAAAATACCAAGATATTTAAAAATCAATTTGGTTTTGTGCTAGGGAGGTCAACTATGGAAGTTATCTTTTCACTTGGGCAATTAATGGAAAAATATCGAGCGAAGAGGAAAATTATGCATATGGTCTTTATTGATCTAGAAAAAGCATTTGATAGGATACCCGGTACCTAGAGATTTAATTTGGTGGGTTTTAAATAAAAGGAATGGTCTAAGTGTTCCAAGAGGTTATATTGAAATTATTAAAGACATGTATGAATGAGTGATAATAAGTGTGAGAACTACACGTGGAGAGACAAGTGAATTCCCAGTGATAATAGGTTTGCATCAGGGGTCGGCCCTAAGCCCATACCTCTTTGCTAATTATGGATGAGTTAACTACTCATATTTAAGAGGAAGTACCTTGGTGTATGCATTTTGCAGATGATGTAGTGTTGGTGGATGAATCAAGGGATGGTGTGAATGCAAAGCTCGATAGATGGCAAGAGGCTTTAGAATCCAAAGGATTTAGAATAAGTCGTACAATGCCAAAATATATAGAGTGCAATTTCAGTGGGCATGTAGAAAGAGTTAAAACTATTATAAGAATTGAAACCCAAGATACTACAAAGAGATTGATTCTGTTACTTTGGTTTGATAATTTGTAAGGATGAGGAGAGATTGATGAAGATGTCAAACATAAGATAAAAGAAGGATGGTTGAAGTGGAGACTTGCTTCTAGAGTGCTTTGTAACCGAAGAATGCAAGCAAGATTGAACGGAAGATTTTATAGGACAGTGATTAAACCAGCTATGACCTATAGAGCAGAATGTTGGTCAATCAAGAAGCAACGCACGTACAACATGGATGTAGTCAAAATGAGAATGTTGAGGCAGATGTGTGGTAAAACCAGAAAGGATAAAATTAGAAATGAGCAATTTTGAGAGCATTTAGGGTTAGCATCACTAAGGGATAAAATTAGGGAAACTCATTTGAGATGGTTTGGGTATGTCCAAAGCAAAGCAATGATGCTTTTGGCTATGCAAGTTGATGGCCCACCAAGGGGGAGTAGGCCGAAGAGGACTTGGGCGGAGGTGGTAAAAATTGATATGAGTGCAATTTATTGGAGGATTTAGCTCATTATAGATCAGAATGGAGAAACAAAATTCTTGTAGCCGATCCCAACAAAGTTGGGACGAGGGTTCGATGATGATGGAGGTGAGGAAAAATCATACCATGCAGCTGAGACTGATGTAATTCCTCATGCATTCATCCATTTCATCTGGAGGTCATATGATGGTGGCATGTGTATAAAGTTCTTGGTCATAGTCTTGTTAGATTGAACCTATCTTTAACTGATCTAAATCATTGATATGATGGGTGGGATGGTCCAGTGTTCCAAAAGATCTCCAAGAATGGATGATCTTAGTCATCTATTTTCTTTTCCTTCCATAAAATGTAATTTCTTAGGAATTTTCTTTCTTTACTGTTCATTTGCATGTTGCAGTTGAGAGTTCTGTTTGGGAGAACTGTGGGTGTACCCTGTCCAAACATTGGCCTGTTGCTTAAATGGTATTGATCACCAAACCATGGGCCCCTTTTTAACTGATTCAACAACCAACATACTATTAATATTTTTGGCCAAAAATGATAAACTTGTCTTATATGAGTAAACTTTGACTAAGGCATCTGCAGTCTGCGCAGGCAGCTGCTGACTTTTGTACTTCCCTGCCCACGTGCTTGAAGTTTCCCTTGCACATCTGGCACTAACATGTTTTCTACACTTCCTGTTGCACATACCTTTGAATGGTTGTCCAGTTTTTCCGATATCACTGAACTCAAATCCAGATTAAATATTTCCTGGAAAACATATGTGCCTCAGTTTGTTACTTTCAATTGAAAAAGAAGGAAAAAAAAAGGAGGAAAGCTTCTATTTTTTTGTAGTTGACTGATTCTCTTATCTGCTATTCTCATTGTCTGACTAGATTGAATGCCTTGCTTTTCGAACTTTGTGATGGGCTTTGTAATTGATGCATTGCTCCTCTACTGCAGTGAGACTGGCAAAGTTAAAGGCTGACAATGTTCTAACAGCACCATGTGCAACAACTGTTCTATACCCAAGAAGTGGAGGTAATCTGCATTGCTTCACTGCAATCACTCCATGTGCTGTGCTTGATGTCCTCGCTCCTCCATATTCAGAAGTTGCTGGCAGGCACTGTACTTACTATCGTGATCATCCCTACTCCAGTTTTGGTGAGTAACTCATGACATTAGATATGGATTTTAGCAGTATAAAAAAATATGTATTAATATTAGAAATAATAACTACATCTGCAATCGTCCGGACCACAATAACAATTTCTTGGTGGAATCTAATAATTCAGAATATTATGACTCTTTATCCGGTACAGACATTTTCATCTAGGCACCCACACACTCCCATCTAGCCCTCGCCTGTGACTAATCCCATTTTTATGAAAATCGAAAACATATTGCATTCAAGGGGTTGAATAGAATTACATTGTAATCTTTTTTTTTTTTTTTTTTTTTAAATTTTTTTAAAGAAAAAAAAAGAAGGATAAATAGTAGCTACTCATAGTCTATCCATTCTTCCACCCATATCTGCATCAATCCAGTGATAAATAAGACTGATATAATCATATGAACACATATTTGACATATCAATTTTTGTTTATGATGTTGGGAACATTTAAGTATGTTCAAGATATCATCATTGCTAGGAAAAATAAATCACTTGCAGTTCTTGTGTGTTCTTTAAATCCAAAAAATAAAAATATCAATCATTGATATTTCATGGTTAGGAATTAGGATGGTTGCTTAAAGAAGTGATTTATGAAAAAAATGTGTTTAAGATATTATCGTTACTACGTTATTGGGAAAAATAAACCTATTGAAGTTATTATTATTTTTTTTTGTTTCCTTTAAATAAATAAAAAAAATTATAGTCGTCTTACATGGTTAGAATGGTTGCCTACAACAAAAAAGTGATTCATGGACAAATAACCAAAAAACGAAAAAAGAATGTAGGGCATAGGCTCAAAACCCATGTCTACGGTCAAATGTCTAATTGCACAAGGCCTTCCTAAAACTCCAAAAATCTTAATGCAGTCCAACCAGTACAGGTTCATCGGCATAGGCTCCAAACATGATCTCATACAATTAGACTCCTTTTTTTTTTTTTTTTTTTTCATTTTTTATCCATACAAAAAATCAAAATTATTACTAGTTCACCTGAAGACTTGACCTGAAAAATCCCTACATGGTTGTGAGACCCCAATACGCCTGGGTAATCCCTTGAGGCAAGATCAGGTCAAATGATCCTGTGAGCCAAAAAAGGAGAATCCGCAAGGGTAAGAGTGGAGTGTTTCGGTTAGCACTGTGAGGCTTTGTCCAAGTCCCACATCAGAAATATCCACATCAGAAATATCCAAGTCTTGCCTTGGGCTTATAAGTCAAACCTCATCTTAACTCAACATGACGCGTTTTAAAGCTGTGCGGCCCTTGGATCCATAAGAACTCCGAAGTTCAGCTTTCTCGGGCAGAAGTAGTACCAAGATGTGTGACCGCCCGGGAAGTCCTTGCACGTGCGTGTGGGGCTAAAGCGTACAATATCATGTTGAGTTAGGTGGGGATGTGACAATTGGTATAAGAGCCGAGGATGACTCTATTTCCGGTGGAGGAAAGTGTGAGACCTCAATCTGCATGGGTAATCGTTGGAGGCAAGATAACTCAACATGATGCGTTTTAAAGCCGCGCGGCCCCAGGATCCCATAAGAACTTTGAAGTTAAACGTGCCCGGGCGGGAGCTCTACCAGGATAGGTGACCGCTTGGGAAGTCCTTACGTGTGCACATGGGACCGCTTACTTCCCTAAGTTGAACCCAATGGGTAAGCGGTCTCTTCTATTTATACCAAATGCATGCTTTGCGCGTAAGAATCAAATGGACGGACAAATTTCATGTCTGGTGGTGGGTCTTGTCCCTCTACTTTCAATGGAATTATATATCCTTGAGGATACTCTTGGATACTATGTCTTTTATGGCACATGTGGAAACAACTATGGATTCCATGGCTAGAAACCGTGTTTTACGTTTTTCACTGGCATCTGCAGGTTAGGATTCGACTCCGTGAAATCTGCCTTTTTTTTTTTTTTTTTTTGGTGCAGTGATGTAGAGAGATAGGTGAAAGTGGACATTTTCCATGGAGAAAGTCACGAGTCTGATCCTAGTTAAAAATTCTCAAGAATGCGAATTTTTGCTGAACATTTTCTGTGAACTTCTTCACTGGACATCAGACTAGCAGTTATCTGTGAAAAACTTTAAATTTTTTTTTTTCCTGAAAATGTGGCTGCGCAATGTACACACAGCATAAAAATTGTGGGCCCATGATTTGGTAATGAGGCTGATTGAACTGACCTCTCCATGAAACAAATATTACTCCAGTTCAAAGATCCTAGACAGTGGAATATCAACATTTTATTCATCGACTTCTGTAAGTGGGTTTTTTTTTAACTGTCAAGATTTTTGGAATGATCCATTCACAGTAGGGTTGGTCTGGTCAACACTCTAGACCACCAAACCATGGGCCTCTCTCCGTTGCTCGCACACATTGCAAAATAGGATACTTTATCTTTTGGTTAAAGATCAAGTAATCATAACGA
The DNA here is from genome assembly GCA_003546025.1 of Camphora micrantha. Classification (NCBI taxonomy): domain Eukaryota; kingdom Viridiplantae; phylum Streptophyta; class Magnoliopsida; order Laurales; family Lauraceae; genus Camphora; species Camphora micrantha. The sequence continues at coordinate 26,676,430 of QPKB01000005.1, read as the reverse complement.
ATTACATAAGTGTTTATGCTAACTGCTGTTGCAGCAACAGGAAACATGCTTGAGATGAGCAAAAGGGAAGAGGATTATGCATGGCTTGAGACGATAGAAGCACCTGATGACCTCTGTATACGCCCAGGAAAATATGATGGTCCATCTGTTCAGGGATAGCTTCATAACTTTATTCTGTCATATAGTGTAATGGTCTTGAAATTGTATAATCATAATGAAGTCTCTTACGGCCTTTTGTTATGTGCAACAAACAGCGGACAAACTGATACCGATCAGTTTGCACTTTGCACCATGAACTGGAGCTCCGTCTTCGTTGAAATGAAACTGCAAGCAGTTGCATGCTTGAAAGAAAGAAAGTGTAGCATTTGGTTGTAGAAAAGCACAGGGTCGGATCTCTCTATAGCAATCTTTTGTAACAAATTTCTTCATCTAGGGATCTGACCTAAGAGAACCCAACTAGAAAATAGCATCCATGAAAAAATGCTATTTGTTTCATGTGCATATTAGTCCAATCTGTAATTCATAAACATGTAAAAAAGATATGTAGCTGGGCCTCATGATAATGATGCAGAAGCAAAAACTCAACATAAATAACAACGATGATGATGATGATGGCGGCAGTGGACTCATCAACAAGTGATGATGATAAGGGCTGGAAAGTCCTTATAGTCAAAACTTTGAAACTTGCTGAATAGTTACTGCATTAAGTTGGTATTTTTAGTAACGTCTTGTCACTAGAAAATAATGTCTGCTGAAAACGCTCACACCCCTTCATACTCTTAACCTTAATGTTAGCAGATCTTATTCCCCCCTTTACTCATTACTTGTGGCCCTTTATTAATCATATCCTGAAAGTCAGACAATGCAACCCATTCGATTTGAGAATCGACTATTGACAGTCAGTGTTATATTGCTGCCCTTTACTTCCAACTCTAGAACTAGGGATCATCCGATCCGCTAATTTCCCATGGCATGGCCCACCTATTTAGTGGTGTGCCACTATATTAATGGTAGTTGCTATGTCAGTTTGCAACCGGGCTCCCATTCACCACGAATTTCACTTTCATTGGTTATGTGGTGTCAGAACTCAAAACTAAGGTTTCTTTTATTATTATTATTATTATTATTATTATTATTTTTAAATTTTTATTGGACTCAGGCTGCTGCAACTCGGTCACCCCCAAGTCAAGCCAAGTAGGCTGAGTCTCATGGAACGCACCGAGTCAGATAGTCGAACTCTAGAGCCCAAACAGGATTTAAAAAGTTATGTAAAAAAAAAAAAATGAAAAATCTAGGAAATTGGAAATAGTTTTCTTGAGTATAGAAATTTAAGACTCATATTATAATTATTGGAGCATGAATTTAAATGATCATTTATTGTTCAGCGGGATGAACGGTACCTTTAATATTTGAATTTGAATGTGATTGTGATCTCCCATGAATAGTGCTTGGACTTTTGGATTTTAAAACTATGGTCTTATATATAATTTGCATGTGGGGGCCTTGTCGATATAGCATTCATAAATTGCAGGATCTGAACCATCTGACCAGTGAATGTCAATTGATTTCAATGCTCACCGTACTCATCGATGAACCAGCTTTCGCTGAGGGACAATTCACAATAATAGTCTTCATGTTCTCTCACGTCACAACACAAAACACAGTAAAGGTCCACAAAATTTTCAAAATCTAGTTGTGTATTAAACAAGCATTCGCCTGGTACCACTTATGGGTCGTAAATTAGTTGGCTGTTAATCCATGACTAGCAAAACACACCCTCGCTTATCGCGGACAATATAATTTATAATATTAAAAAATGATAATAATTTCAAATAATTAATTTAAAACTAATTATTTAACCATAGATCTATAAACATAGATTTATAGTTTATAACCATAGATCTATACAACATGTATCCTTATAGGTTAGAAAGAATATTCTGAGGTCACATGAGAAACCATTTTTATCTAAAAGTCTAATGTGTAGATAGATGTGTTGAATGTGTTAGACTCTATAATTTAGATTGATGAGTCAGGCACAAGTGACCCAGTTCGTGATGAGCCAGGGCCTAAATTTGTGAAGATCTGGTCCGTTGAAGTCCGGGCCCAAATCTACGAAGACTGCCACGTCAAGGCAACCACGTCGCTTCGGAAATACTCGTCAGTCTTTAACCCGCTTTTACCGAGTCCCGCGGATAATATCTCACCTGCCTCGTCTATCGAGGGCAGCTCGAAGGCTCCGTCGAAGTGGATGGAGCGTTGAGGTAAAGTCGCCCTCATCTGTTAGGGGAAGACTATAAATAGAAGACCCCCACTAGCACTTGGGGAGAGGGGAGCATTTTTCCATTTCTACGCACTTTCTGTATTCTCTTAATTTGTAATCTCTACACATTGGAGAACTGAAAGTATCGGCGACCTTTGCCCTTCTGAAGTGGACGTAGGTCTTATTGACCGAACCACTATAAATTCTCTATCTTCTCTATTTACTGCACTAAGCATTTATTACTTGATGGGTGGTGTTCGAAACCAGTTTTAGGCATCATCAGTTTGGCGCCGTCTGTGGGAAGAAACTAAATTCTCACTTCATAATACTTCCTCTTTCAAAATTATGGTGATCACTACTAGATCATCGAGACGACCAGAGGACAATCCCAGGCGAGAGGGCGAGGATGATCCTCCACCGAATAATCCTGCCCCAAGTGCTCCTGCTCCCACTCCTCAACAAATGTTGGAGACAATGCAGCAGCTAGTGACCCAAAACCAGCAGATCCTATAGCTCATACTCACGGGGTAAGGAGGAGTGCAACTTGGATGAATACCGCAAGGAGCACCACGCCGGGGACATCCAACGGCTCCACGCAGGGGGGTGCCTCGCCCGGGTGCCCAGGGCCTGGGCACCCATCCCCATGGCGCCCAGGGCATAGGCGCCCATCCCCATGGCGCCCCTGCTGGAATTCCCCATGGTGCCCCTCTTGGAGTACTCTTGGTCGACCCTCAAGGTCGCGCCCATCACGGAGTTCCTTTGTCCCCCGGTGGAGCCCAGCTTGGAGGACCCCCACCTTCAGGTGGAGCGAATCATGGAGGACTTTCACCTCTTCCCTCTACTTCTAATGGGGAGGAGCCTCATTTCTAAGAAGAGGGGGGGGGGGGGGGGGGTGAAAACCAAAGCATGGAGGATGAGAGTTATTTCCACGATCGGTCCAGAGAAGCCCCTAATCACTAGGACGAAAAGATCAGAGAAATGCAAAATCAACTAGGTGATGTCTTCAACGCCATAAAGGCGCAGGCACTGGAGACAATGGATTACCTAGTCGGGAACACAGACACACCATTCAAGCCCGACGTGGTGAACTACCCACTCCCTCGGAAGTTCAAAATGCCATCCGTGGAGACCTTTGATGGAACGAAGGATCCATTGGACCATCTGGAGATTTACAAAACTAAAATGCAGCTGTATAATATCCCTGATGAGATTATGTACAGGGCATTCCCAACCACACTGAAGGGCTCCGCTCGGTTTACCAATCTCGCTCCTGCCTCCATCGCCACCTTTGGGGAGTTGAGCAAGTCATTCGTTTCACATTTTATCGGAGGGCGCCGCCACCAGAAGCCTGCCACACACCTGCTCAGCATAAAGCAGGACAAAAATGAGAGCCTCAGAAGCTACCTCACTCGTTTTAACGAGGAGGTACTTCAGGTCGAAGAGCCTGACGACAAGGTATCTATGACAGCCTTTCTGGGAGGCCTCTGCTCATCGAGCTTCCTCTTCTCAGTGATGAAGCGCCCGCCAAAGAGCATGCCAGAACTACTGGCAAAGGCCCAGAAGTACATGAATGGTGAAGATATCACCAGAGCCAGGCGGGGAGAGTCCTCTAGAACAGGGGACGAGAGAAAGGAGGAGTGAGATAGAGATGAAAAGAAGGACACAAGCAACAAGCGAGGCAGGATAGAGAGGGTACCTGTCAGAGATCGACTCGGTCCTGCTCCGCAGAGAGACAGACAAGTATTCACTCCTCTCAACGCCACTGTTGAGCACATCTTGTTCCAAATACAAGATGACTCCGCCGTAAAATGGCCTGGGAAGATGAAGTCCCCTCCAAATCGCAGGAACCTAACCAAATGATGTCGCTTCCATCGCGACCATGGCCACGACACTGATCATTGTTATGACCTCAAACGACAGATTGGGGATCTCATTCAACGTGGTCACATGCGCCAGTATGTTGTTGGTAGGGGCAAGCCCCACCACTGCCACCACCTCGCAATATGGAGGACCCGCAGCTGATTGGGGAAACCCGAACTATCTCGGGAGAACTAGTAGTCACTCTCTGCCATGAAGGCCCACGCCAGAAAAGCAAGACATCCTGATGAAGTACGCCCGTCCAAGGCGCCCAGGCATGAAGCTAACGAAATCATATCCTTCTTGGATAAAGATTTGGAAGGGATCCAGCACCCCTATGATGACCCTCTGGTGCTCACCATGATTGTCGCCAATTTCAAGGTGCGAAGAATCTTGGTGGATAGTGGAAGCTCTGCAGATATCCTATTTGTAAAAGCTTATGACAAGTTGAAACGGGGCTGGGAGAGGCTGCAGCCTGTCAAATCCCCCCTCATTGGGTTTTCAGGGGAGAAGGTGTATCCCCTAGGGGCAATCACACTGCCAGTCAGCGCCGGCGCAGCACCCCGAAGTTCCACTACAATGGTTAACTTCCTGGTGATAGACTGCCCATCGGCCTATAACATCATTTTAGGGAGACTAGCTCTTAATACCTTAGGAGCCATCCTCTCCACCTATCATCTCATCCTCCGTTTTCCAACCCCGAATGGAATTTGGGAAGTAAGAGGGGACCAGGTAGCAACAAGAGAATGCTACGTCTCCTCAATGAAGGCCAAGAAGACGCAGGAGGCGTTACAAGTTGAAATCTTGGACAAGAGGGATAACGCCACTACAGAGAGGAGAACCAGTAGAAGAACTTACCCCTCTGGTCTTAAATGAAGAACATCCTGACAGAAGAGTATACATTGGCTCTTCTCTTTCAGAGGATCTAGCCCTCCAGCTGACAAATTTTTTGAGAAATAACATGGGCATTTTCGCATGGTCACATGCGGATCTCGAAGGAATTGACCCCGAGGTCGCCACTCACCGCCTCAATGTTGACTCTCGCCACAAACCTGTCTGACAAAGGCTAAGGGGCGCCTCCACTGAAAGGGCCCAAGCAATGGACAAGGAGGTCGCGAAGCTAATAGAGAATGGGGCGGTCAGGGAAGTAGCATATCTTGAATGGCTCTCAAATGTAGTGATGGTGACGAAAGCTAATGGGAAGTGGCGCCTATGCGTCGACTTCACCGAGCTTAACAAGGCATGTCCGAATGATTGCTATCCGCTGCCACGAATTGATCTCCTCATCGACGCCACAGCAGGACATCAACTGCTCTCTTTCTTGGATGTTTATTCTGGATACAACTAGATCAGCGTGCATCCCCCAGACCAAGAAAAGACGTCCTTCATCACCCCGAAGGGGACTTATTGCTACAGAGTCATGCCCTTCGGGCTAAAAAATGCAGGTGCAACCTACTAACGCCTAGTGAACAAAATATTTCACTCACAAATTGGGCGAACCATGGAGGTTTATGTGGACGACATGCTGGTGAAGAGCCTCGCTGCTGCAGATCACATCGACCATCTCCAAGAAACTTTCAATGTTCTCAGATCCTATCGTATGAAGTTGAATCCTGAGAAATGTGCCTTTGGCGTAGGATCGGGAAAATTCTTGGGCTTCTTGGTCAACCAAAGGGGAATTGAGGTGAACTCCGATAAAATCAAGGCAGTACTTGACATGAAGCCGCCCTCTTCCACCAAAGAGTTGCAGCGCCTCAATGGAAGAACTGCAGCACTTAACAGATTCGTTTCCAAGTCTGCAGACAAGTGCTTGCCCTTCTTTAAAATCCTCAGAAAAGCTTTCGAATGGGGACCCGAGGCTGAGAAGGCCTTCCAGAAGCTCAAAGCCTACTTGGCCGCTCCCCCTCTTCTTTCACATGCTGCACCCGGGGAGGTGCTATCCTTGTACCTTTCTGCTTCACCCTCAGCAATTAGCTCTGTTCTCATCAAAAATCACGATGGAGTGCAAAAGCCCATCTATTATGTGAGCAGAGCGTACCGAGGGGTAGAATTCAAGTACTCGGACTTGGAAAAACTGGCGTTCGCTCTCATCTCGACGGCAAGACGCCTACGACATTATTTTTAGAGCCATACGATCGTTGTTGTTACTGATCAGCCTCTGAAGAGAATACTAGGAAAGCCGGATATATCCGCAAGATTAGTTAAATGGGCATTGGAATTGGGCGAGTTCGATATCCAGTACCACCCAAGGGCGGCCATCAAAGCACAAGCTCTGGCCGACTTTGTTGCTGGATTTACACACGCTGAAGGGGAGCCAAATCCGCCCACCGAAGACATCCAAATGGGCGCCCAGACTTCTTATCCTGGGCTCCCAGACTCCCCAGGCCTCTTCCTCGGGCGCCCAGGGGCCTCTTCCAGGCACCCAGCCTCTTCCAGAAGCCGAGATTTCGCCACTGCCACTTTGGAAGCTGTATGTTGATGGCTCTGCAACCAGTGAAGGAAGTGGAGCTGGATTCATTCTGATCAGCTCCGATGATTCACACATTAAGTATGCAGTGAAGCTCCACTTCATTGCCTCAAACAATGAAGCAGAGTATGAGGCCCTCCTTTTCGGTTTGAGATTGGCGATCGAAATGGATGCCCAGTACGTCGTTGCTTACAGTGATTCCTAATTGGTAGCCAGGCAAGTAAATGGCGAGTTCGAAGCAAAGGAGACAAGAATGTAGGATTATCTTGGCATGGTGAAAAGATTGATCTGGCGGTTCCAATACTTCTAGATCTGTCACATCCCTAGAGGGGATAACGTGGCTGCAGATGCACTCGCCAGGCTCGCCTCATCAATGGAGGCCTCATCTGCTGAACCAACACTCATACGGGCACCAGTTCGAGCCGAGCAAGTTAGATGTGGATATTACAAACATCAACTGTGCAATGGATGAAGCGAAATGGATGACCCCCATAAGGGCGTACCTCCAAGAAGGTACAGAGCCAGATGATCCCCTTGAAGCGAAAAAACTCAGGATGAGAGCTTCCAAGTTTACTCTCCTACAAGACACACTCTACAAGAAGGGTTATTGCTTGCCATTGCTGCGCTGCCTTTCGCCTGAGGAAGCTGACTACGCCCTTCGAGAAATCCATGAAGGAATTTGCGGGAATCATTCTGGAGGACGCTCTCTCGCCCACAAAGCGCTTAGGCAATGATACTTTTGGCATACCATGGTAAAGGACGCCAAATAATTTACCAAAAAATGTGACAAGTGCTAACGCTTTGCCACTGTGCCAAGGCAGCCACCGGAGGAGCTGACATCAATTTTGAGCCCATGGCCCTTCTCCAAATGGGGTATTGATATCCTGGGCCCCCTTCCTTTGAGTAGAGGACAGTGCAAGTTTGTAGTCATTGCCATTGACTACTTCACCAAATGAGCGGAGGCAGAACCCCTAGCAAAAATAACAGACTCCAAGGTAAAAAACTTCATCTGGAAAAACCTAGTCTATTGCTTTGGGATACCTAACGCCATTGTTAGTGACAATGCCAAGCAGTTTGATAATAAACTCTTCAACACCTTCTGCTCCGACCTCCAGATAAAGCAGCCTCATTCCAGCTAGGCACACCCACAAGCGAATGGGCAGGCAGAGGTCATGGTAAGAACGGTCCTACACAACCTAAAGACAAGGCTCGAAAGAGCGAAGGGTCTTTGGGTCAACCAGCTCCCAGGAGTGTTGTGGGCCTATCGAACCACACCAAGAACCCCTATTGGAGAAACCCCTTTCTCTCTCGCTTTTGGGACTGAGGCTGTCATCTCTGTCGAGATAGGCGTACATTCCTTAAGGGTCCATCTCCATGACCCCGTCACCAATGAGGAAGGACTCCGCATCAACATTGATTTGGTGGAGGAGACAAGGGAGATGGCTATGGTCCGTAACGCGGAGTACAAACAGCGCATGGCAATGTACTACAACTCGAGGGTGAAGCCTCGTTCCTCTTAACTGGGAGACCCAGTCCTCAAAAAGGTGATCCTCACCACAAAGGACTCTCGCAAAGGAAAGCTGGGACCAAGCTGGGAAGGGCCGTACCTCATAACAGAAGTAGTAAGGCCAGGCACCTACAGAATCCAAAATTCTAAAGGAAAGATCTTACTTCATCCATGGAACGCGGAACATTTGAAGAGGTACTATCAGTAATATTCTCAGAAAGTCAGAGTAGTGAGGGTGTGGGGCTTGATTTGATTTTTTCAATTTTCAATTGATATTGTTTAAGTAATAAACAATGGATGAATAAAATAAAGCCCCCTAATCACTCTCATACCTGTCCCCATCATCCTCGGCATCATCCTCAGCCTCATCATCATCATCCTTGGTATCATCAGAGCTACCACTGCTATCATCAGGCGCCTTAGTCGGCACGAAGCCTGATAGATCAATATCTAGGAAAGCAGCAGAGATCTTCCCTTGGAGTTCTTCGTAGCCATCAATAAAGGCATCAGCGAGACCATTCGCTAACTCCTTCTCAGCTTGAGAAGCTCTATCATGTGCCGCCTTCATCTCTGTCTCCACAACAGTCTCTCTGAGCAACGCCCACTAGTGGGTCTGTGCAAGCTCAGCCTCACTGAGCGAAGCCCTCTCACGGGCCTTCACTAGCTCAGTCCCTGCCTTGGCCGCCCTCTCACGGGCTGCTGAGAGCTCAGTCTCAAGTCTGGTTGCCCTCTCGCGGGCCGCTGTAGAAGAAGATGCAAAAACTCCAAGTGAAAAGCACATGAGCAAGAGTCCTCTTTTATAGCTCTCATTCTAGGGTTTTAAAAGTAGAAAAGACTCCTAAGCTTCAACAACTCTGCTGGACTAATCAAGAAGGGAAAGAATCTGAGCATAAAGCAACGGATAGTGTCTGGGAAGGCCAGGAGTCCTCTAAATGAGAAAAAACTTGATATTTAAAAATGCCTCGCTTTCAAAACTTCCTTTGGCGCGAGACATTGAGGGGCAAATGATGGGTCAGGCCCAAATGACTCGGTCCATAATGACGGGTCAGGTCCAAGAGATTCAGTTCACGATGGTGGGTCAAGTCTAAGTGACCCGAATCCGTGCTGAACCCGGGTCCAAATCCACCCGTCATGGGTCAGGTCCGGGTCCGAATCCACGAAGTGACGAAGTCAGGCGTCGTTTCCCCCTCTACCTGATTTTACCAAGTCCTGTGGAGGAGATCCTATCTGCCTCATCTGTTGAGGGTGGTTCGGAGGCTCCGCCGAAACGAAGCATCCATTGCTGAAGAGTCGTCCCCATCTGTTAGGGAACGACTATAAAACACAGAGCCCCACCGGCACTGAAAAAAAAGCTATTCCAATCAGTCTTTATCATCATCTTTCTGTATTCTTTAAGTCTGTAATCGCTACACACTTGAGAAGTAAAATCATCACCTTAAAGTGGACGTAGGTTACACTGACCGAACCACTATAAACCCTCTCTCTCTTTCTCTCTCTCTATTTTCACATTAATTACTCTATACTTGACCGGCCGAAATCCATTTTTGGCATCATCAGAGTTTACTGTCATGAACAAAGCACTCATGTTGCAACAGAAGAGGATAGAAGGCTGATAGAGTTTTATGCCAATGTCTCTTAGAATATATGACACCCATGTTAATTCAGCTGTTGTAGAGGCAAGTGCTGAATCTGAAACATGTGATGAATTTGCTTGGTTTCGGATATAAATGGAGGGAGGCCCAAATGTGCGATCAATCTAAAGGTTGGCCCACTGAGATTTTCTTTGAAAATTTAGGTACAACGATTAAAATGGATGTGTTAGAGCTGATGAATGGCTTGGATTTAAAAAAAGAATTAGGCCCCACTATTCATGGAGAAGGGTGCTGCACCATACTAGATGAAGCGGTGCTGCACTGTAGTTCTGCCTAACTGCATGTAGCATATATGCAATCCAGGGACCCACTTAGATGCGACTATGCAAGTATATCAATGCAAGGAGAATAGATAGAAAGGTCTACACATACACAATTGGGATCCAAAAAAATTAGATCCACCAAATTATCCTAGCCCTTGATTTATCGACCTTGAATTTTAATGCCAATTAACCATGAATTTTCTCAAGTGAAATTCAATCCAACTTTGAGTGAAGGTTCACTGAGCCAAATTGGGCCCAAAGTCAAATCATGGGATGAAAATAGTATCATTTCCCTAGTTCATGTATATGAGACTTGCACGTAATTTATGGGGGTACCCTGGATGCTATTTTGCATATCTAAATGTAGATCCCATAATCAATCGAGGAACACACAAACTAATCTTCTCAATTTATAGAAATTACATAAAACTTGTGCAATGACGCATGATTTTATTTTCCAAATAGCAAACTATTCATCTGAACTTATCAACTTCATTCATACAACCTGCATGCAACATATCAAAAAATCCGTTCAATCACATTAGAAAAGTTTAATGAAATGTAGCAAGGGGAAAACGGGCGGCAGTTAAAAATGGAGGAATGAAGAAGGCTTAGATTTGACTACCTCTTATTGAATGTCAAATAGTAGCAGAAATGTTTCTTCTTGAAAGGGGTAATTTGTAAAATTGGACATATATGCATAGAAAGAGATACAACGATCTATTAAATCATCAGACATATATAATGAAGTACTAACCCCAGCCTTTTATGGCCCCTCCAGGCTCTAATTATGACAAGGGTTGCGTAGGTTGATGGCTGGCAACAACTTTTGTCACTTCTAGCTGAAACCAATATCGTTGGGACAATACTTTGATGATGATGATGTATAAATATAAACTTGAATTATGAAAATGGGATACTGATAGAGACCTTCACGGTACATTTATGTACGGTAGTATATCTATGAGAAGGCAGTTTTGCTATTATTCTCTTTTCCCTAGAGCAAAAATGCCTTTCTGCAACTTTTTGTCAATAAAAATGTGTTGTACCAACCCACAAAATGTGGTGGCCACAGATAAATAAAAAGCTTCTAAAAATGGTGTTATTTATTTTATTTTTTTTCAAAAGAGCTCATATATATATATATATATATATATATATATAGGGCGATGCTCCTATGAGAAATTGGGTGGGGGCTCTCACATCTATATCCAATGTCAACAGCTTAAATGTGAGGGCTCCCACCCAATCTCTAATATAAGGTGAGAGATATGCTCTCATAGGAGCATCTCCCATATATATATATATATATATATATATGCGCGCGTGTGTGTGTATATATATATATATATATTTATGGGAAATATTTATGTGCATCCATCTCTCACCATGTTATGTTGAGGAACAACATAGTAGGGTTGACTTTATAACACATCTGAACCATCCACACATGAAACCTCCTTAAGTACGCTAGACCCATTGAATTTTCACCTATCCAAATGGATTGGACTATTGAATCGATGGTCAAATTTTTTTCTTTAATATAAAGTCATTAAATTTATGGGCCATGGATGAAAAGGTTAAAGGCATGAGATTTATCCCAAATTTGATATATGGTCTCTGTGTGTGTGTGTGTGTGTGTGTTTTGTGTGTGTGTATGTTGTGTGTGTATTGTAAATGTAATTGTCATGGATTTAGATCCTCGAGACAAAACAAACTAGGACCCTGGCCCTTCCAAATGTTTCGTATCATAAATGCATGGATTCAGATTCAAACCTGAATTTTTGTTGGGTCCAAACGAGTAGGCTACACACCTGCTTCAATTAAACTTAGAGACTTCAGAGACTTGGATATCCTATACCCATTTTCAACCCTAAGTTCAAGGGACATGCTTCCTTCTATGTGACTCCCACACAGAGATAATTATGTTCCATTTTTTCAGCTTTCTTTCGGTTACTACAACATAGCTTCTTTAGTTCTAAGCCTTTTTGGGAGATTACAATAGTTAATAAAAAAATTTAAAAAGTAAATAATATAAATTTATGTAAAAAATAAAATTATATGACGTGTACCTCATTTTTCAGTTGTTCCAATATCTTAATTGCATTTTTAATTGTACCTTAAAATAGAATGAGTAGAAATTTTAATAACAGGATGATATAAAACTATATTTACGAACTAAAGATATTAGCTAATGAAAATTGGTCTAGCTGCCAAAATACAGCGAAAAGTGTAATATAACTCGAGCGATGCCAAAGTTTCAATGTATTGCTTTTTTTTTTTTTCTTTGAACTCGCCAAAACCCTAAAAAAATTCATGAAAAAGAAGAAGGTAAAAATATCAATATATTTCATGAAAAGGATGTGGAATTAATTTCTTCTTTTTCTTTTTTCTTTTTTGCAAGTTAAGATTGATATATAAAAGACAAAGACAAAAATACAAGAATGGGAATCTGTTTTTAGGTAATGTGAGCACAACACCCTACAACACCAGAAAACAAAGCAAAAAATAATAGGAAACCTGGCTAAAACATCAAACCCACAGCCTGAGAAAACAAACCCATGAAGGATTAGGTGAGGTCACTGATGATGCAATTGTGGAATTAAGTTATAGTTATTGTTATATTATTTATCATGTATAATTACCCCTGTTGCATTATACATAGATGACAATGTGTAAGTGTAATTCACTTTTTAGTAATTTAGATTTATGTCTCCTTTATGAATTGATAATCAAGCATTTACTACAGCAGATGGATTGAATAGGCAGGACTAAAAGAGTAGAACCAGTAGCACTACTACAGGGATCCTTGGTTCCTTTGTGCAATGCACGATCTAGCACATGTCCAGCTTCTTCCCTGCAAAAGCTTCACATACCAGATGTGTGACATGGATTTTCATCCCCATGTTCTAAGGATTTTAACTTGTGGTGATGCATGACATGGCCCATAGACGGATGATTCAGATTGTCCAACACTCACCAAACTTGTAGTTGTCACGCTTTTTGTGGTAAAGTGGAAATGAATACCTAACTGTGCATTCATGTTTGGCTCCTTTGGTTCCACAAATCAAAGAAAAACAAACAACAGGCCTATAAACTCATTGGCTGACCATTTTCTTTAATGTATACACTAGCATAAAGTGCCCATGCTAAGCACGGGAAATGTATATCATAATCTTCAATTTACATCTTAAATTCTTGTTAGATGAATTTTACAGGTAGAATTGAGCAGTGGCAGTATGTAGTATACATAACAATAATAAACTGTATAGAATGATTATTTGACCTGTTAATGATGTTTTGAATACCATTTTTAATTTCATGAAACACGATACAAATGTAAATAGGCATTAGATCCTCACCTTCTTGATCAATAATTCCTTCATTAAGTCACACCACTATTTTTAAAAATGTATAAAAGTATGGAATAAAGGTCATACTATAGTTGATTAGCAGTTATTTTGGTATGATTGCATCAAACGGAATCCTATCTTGGCATGACACATAGTATAAAAATATAGTTATATAAAGGCAATACCAAGTTGAAGACATCCCATACATTTTCTATTGTGGAAAGATCCGAAATACAACCGCAATGTTCAAGTTTAACGGCAAACAACTTAACAAGTCTTTTAATTATAGGAAAATAGGAATGATTTAATTGTTAAACTTGGCGGAATGAAAACTACGGTACTGATATGAGAGATAGTAAGCGCTTAGATTCATCTGCATAATCTATGTCGCTTAGCTTTGTGACAGGACATGATATACTTGCTCCAACAGTTCTGTTCCTATTACCTTTTAGGTAAAAAATAAACGATTTCCAAAGAACGCCCCTGAGCTTCTCAGCAACTTTATCAACCTCATTTTCCTACATAAAAGTAACAGCATGTTAGGTGAAAATAGGATATCGTTTGTCTAATATAAAAATGGAGAAAGTATTGAGAAAATAATCTTACATCTCCTATCAATGTAGACAATTCGTCTTTGCTTGCATTTAGGATATGTGCAACGTCATCATCAAATAGCACAACATTTAATGAATCTGTGTGATTGACAATGTACCCAAAGAAATAACTTTTTTAATCATTTATTTTTTATGTATAATAAGGACATGAAATAGTATTTATGGTATTAATATTATAGAATTATCTTGGATAAGTCTCAGTCGTAGAAAGGTTGCACACTTGGCAACTACTATTTGTATTATTTCTTTGTGCCTTTTTCCCACATTTTATACATGCAAGGTACCATATTCGTTGATCAAGTTTTGCTCTTAATATTGTTGCTTTTATCCCCATCATGATGTTCTAAGAGAAGAAACCATGGCAATTAGAAATATAAAATATTTTTGCGCAACATACTTTATATTAAAGATATATGGTCATGTATCCTACCGATTTGTGTGTGTCTTGTTTGTAGTTCTTCCACTCCATAATAGTTCCCCTGATTTCATTTGAAGTATTAACAACAATTGTAGAGTGTAGATCTTTATGTTCTGCATACCTAAAAACATAGAAATGAAGCACAATCAAGCATAGTTCAATTAAATAATTATTTTGAAATGAATAACGAAGGTTTTGATTTAGAAATTTCAGTTTATTGAACACTATGTCTGAAGTTGATGTGCTTCATCAATTTCGGAGTTGAATATCAATTTCGTCGAGTAAGTTAACGATAGATATCAATTTCCTGAAATATCAATTTGAATGTTAGAGGTAGAAAATGTAAGAGATCTTAAGCCTAAAATGAGGTATGCAATGATTTGTACCATTAAATTCTCGGACGAACAGTGAAGCTGCAATAAGGATTTTCCCAATTTGTGCCGTGCTCGATAGCTGCTCTTTATAAATGGATATAATTTCTCCCCATAATGTCAACGATGCAGATTTTTCACTATTTGATTGGTGAATATGAATTTGATACTAATGCTTTCTATTCATTTAAATAAACGTACCTTCGACATACCTCTTATCTAGCATAATGATATCCATTTTTTGAGTAATTGAATTATCTTTTTTTCCGTATGGTGGATATTCCGCTTATATTTCTTACTATGCCAATGACATCTGCATATACATGTAATGAACAATAATGATTAGATTATAAAATGTAATCTGCATAATGAAAAAAATTTATTGTAAGGAGACGATAAAATATTTTATATGGTAAAATGAAAATAATAATTGTCATCATTTCCACCTGTCAGATATTTGATGTTGTTATTAAGCTTGGCAATTCATCAAAAGTCTTGAAATAGAAATGGTCCAACGGTATATCAGAACATCCTTCCTTGATCTCTTGTATTATTGAATCATGTCTCAGGTATATCTGGTAGTCACTTGGTACAACTTTGTAAGCTTTTTGAGCGTCTACCACTTTTACATGATCAATCGAGACAACAATTCCTTCTCTCAAATTTACTCCTAATGATTGGATTTCAGTGTCTTGTAACGTTAGCTGCATCTGTTCACCCTGCAAGTAAGTAATAAATTCATCATTTATATTAATTACTATATGTTTAAAGGTATGTATACCTTAAAAAGATAACATTTCAATCGAGAAAGTTACCTTTTCATCAATGAGCAATACCCTTAGAAACCTTTTTCGAGTCACTGATTTTTGAACTTCAAACTCATGCCATATACGACAAACTCTGGCCTTAATTTTCCAGTGAATCCTAAAAGGGGTGAGCCTTTCAAATATTTCGTAGTCTTGTATTGGTGTTATGTTCTGTGCAGTTTGTGGAAGACCTGTTAAAATATTATAACATTAGTAGTTTGCACGGCCTTTTTAACAAATACATTTAGATTAATAGATATTTAAAAACCACATAGTAAATTTAAGAAATGAAATATAAAATACAAATTTGTGGAGACATACTGTTGACTATTAAGAACTTTGGCAAGAACTTCTTTGTAGACTACATTTTTTGTATATCCTTGTGGTGCATTCTCTTTATTTAATGACAATCTTTAGCCCTGATCTTGATGTAACTCTGGATATTGCTACATAAAGTTGTCCATGCGTGAAGACTTGCCTTGGAAGGTATAAACCAACTTTTGCTACTGTCTGACCTTGGCTTTTGTTGATTGTTAATGCAAATGCGACACGCACAGGAAATTGCCTCCTTTTGAATGTGAAAGGCCACTCTGTATCAGTTGGTGACATTATGATTCTAGGAATGCAAACTCTCTCTCCTATTCTGTTGCCTGTTATTATTTCAGCTTCAATAATCTTTGTCCCAGTTTGTTTAACAATCAATCGTGTCCCATTGCACAAACCAATGGATTGATTTAGATTTCTCAATAGTATTATTGGCACTCCTACTTTTAGCTCAAGAGAGTGGTTATGAAGTCCACTAAATCTCAATGTGTCTCATCATCTTGAATGTCTGTGATAGTGTCTGCACTCAGATAAAATTTTTTGTCATCAGCCAACATGATCAGCATGATGTAAAGGATAATAGTGAGTTATAAGCCCTGATTGACTTTTTGAAGCTAATATTGTGGCTATCACCATCACATTTAAGCAAATAGTCCAAAGGGGGTGGGGCATCTAGTAATAAAGGCAATGTTACGAATCCATCTCTGCAACATTGGTTAAAAAGGTATAATCCATTTCTTCTTCCTTGGCTCGATCTTTCTTCCAACCACATAATTGCTCCGCACATTTGGCATTCATTTGTAGGATGGCCAAAGTCATGTCACCTATGGAAAGTACCTATTTATTTAACATTATATTGTAAGTATGAGAAATATTGTTTTAAATTAGAATTACTTAGATGATATACAATTCCTTTCAAGTTATGATTGAGCATGCTTGAGACATGTCCATTGTAAAGCATTGGTTTGTTCTCGCTGCTTGTAATTGCTCCCTCATGTACTTGTACATCTATTAAATTGTCGTCGAGTAATGAATCATTAATGTGCGTTGATTTACTGCTACCGTCATTTAATTGATGGCTTATGGTGGCAATGTTGTGACCTATTCATGTTAGAAGTTAATGCAAGCATTTTATTAAACTATATCCTTAAGAAGTATAAAAATAAAGAAACATAGATTTTGGAAACTTATGAATGGACATACTTGAGATGGGTTCATTCTTATGAATTGATCTGATGTCATTACTTGAAATTGCAATCTGTTCATGAACTTGGACATCCATTAAGTTGTTTTCGAATAATGATTCATTATTGAAAGTTGTACCACTAACAACACTTACTTGATGATCAACAATGCCTTGGTTGATGTTACCTATTGATTGTACAATGTAATGTAAGCATGACTTTAAAGTCTATCTAACATAATTCAAGAGAACAATATCATGCAAGTTAGATTGTACATACCAGACGAACTTCTGTTTGGTTGTATTGGCCTGTTGTCACTACTTGAAGTTGCCCCTCCACTTTCGGCATTGGATTTTTCGCTAAGATTGCCAATGTTGTTGTTGAGACCTACGGCATTGATCTGCACATCTATTAAATTCTCATTGGTTTCAATCTGATTTAAGGATGAAAATAGCGGTAGCGGCAGGCGTAACGGGGATACGTAGCAGCGTAGCGGTGCGATTTGAAAAAATCGCCAAAAAAAATCTGAAAAAATTCCAGAAAATCCAGAAAATTGTAAAATGAAAGAAAATGTGGTTCTTTTGCAAAAGTAAGTAAGAAAAGGGGGCGTAGCGCGGTGTCATCAATACATGAGGTCCTGTATCGCCGTATAAATAGAAAATAATAGTAATGATTTGGTTTTTCACATGAGGCACTATTTCAAAATGTGATGGATTGATCTATGGGAAACATAGATCTATCATTTACAAGCAATTTCCAAGTGGTTTCATGGGTTGTTCATGAGTATTGAAAAAAAAAATTTCAAAAAATAAATAAATCCGAAAATACAAAATAGAGAAAAATCAAATAAATATAAAACTATGTGTGCATGATGAAAGGGAAACATGGATCTCATCATATTACAAGACAATGAAGCTTTTTATAGTACTTAGATGATCTCAAAAGTTAAAAGATTAGAAAAAAAATCCAAAAGAAAACATACCTAAAATAGATGGAATGGAAGATTGGGCTTGGATCTTGTAGAGTTGTAGTTCTTTCCTTGGAATTTGATGTTGTATCTTGTATGTTACTCAGTTACTTAGTTACTTGTAATGTCTTGTTACTTTTGTAGTTGAAAATGGGTTGAAACTTGAAATTTTGGAGTTTGGAGGCAACCACAACAGTGATCTTGTGGCTTATAAATGTTAGGGCTGGTTGGAATTGAGGGGGGGGGGGGGGCGGCGCCCTTATAAAGGGCATGCAATGTAGTGGCCGCCATGCTTCGTGTCGGCCGTAGCGGCCGCTACATTGCTGTAGCGGTGCGATACAATAGTATCGCCGCTATTTTCATTGTGAGTCCGCCACGCCCGATATATTGGCCACTACGCTACGTAGCAGCCGATATTTTCATCCTTGATCTGATTTATATTTTCTGCTGTCGTGCTGGAAAAATGTGCCTCCACCATGGGTGATGTCCATGTACTTTCATCTACATTTTTTTTAATATTGGCAAAGAGCATTAGTGTTAGTCACATTTATAAATATATTTTTTTTAAATAAAATATATTTGTGTGGTTATCTTCTAATCTCTTACTTTCTTGTGCAGGTGTATCAGATACGGCGTGAAATTGCTTTTGCCTCTTTGTTCGATCAGTCATATTAGACCTGATTAATATATGTAGTACATGAGTTTTGTGTATAAAACATATAGAAAAGAAAAGCCTATGCATCTAGTTGACATAGGAATAAAAATTCTAAGATGGCAATATCAATGATAAAGTTTGCTACAGATTCAAGGAGAAAGTAATTAAACAAATAAGATATTTTCAATTCAGGTTTGTTACATGGTTACAGCGAAGCACAACTGAATGTAATGATTTTAAACTCACAGAATATTAAAAAAATAGATGCCCACTAATTAGATGTGAGCATTGTCCACTCAATATCATAAATTAGCCCCTACTACCCTCACTTAACTCCAAATAGAGATATTACAAGGCAAAATCAGTGCTCTATTATATAAGAAACTCCTTAGATAAAGTTTACAATAATTACATTAATAAAGTTTTTTTTTTTAAATGAATAAATATCAGCTTCTTCGTATATGAACTAAGTTTTTTTTTTATTTCATATAAAATTAAGATCAAAGTAGATAAAAAATTGTAGTATTCATGGGTTGTTCAAGTTTTCTATTAGAGGTGAACAAATATGGATTCTGAATAAATATCTTGGAATATTTGTCAAACAATACAATGAAGCAAAGTGTCAATTTTGGATAGTACACAGTCTACCTTGAAGTCTGCACTGTGCATGATGTTATGGAACATTTAGCATATGGTGTTTTCCATCAAGTATAAACACCCAATCCTAAAAAATATTCATGTTGATTTTCAGAAATATTTAACGTAACATTGTATTTATGCCTTCAAATAAGAGCAAAAAATGTAGTATTTATGTTTGCAATTAATACACTTAACTCCAACTAATCAAGGTTTTGAAAGATTCTAAAATCATACATGAATAATAATGGTGTTTTCAGCATCTTAAGAATTTTTGGCCTAACAAAAATGTTCTTGAAAGGAAAAGTTCTTTTCAGCTTTGACAAAACCCACAGTCACCCTTTTCTTTTCCAACGAAAGTTTCAGGGATAGAATATTTGATAGAGAGAAACAAAATTGTAGGCAGTGACAGTGGTTGAAGCCTTTTGCAAACAGGACGCATATGCAATTAAGTTCTTGTGTTGATTCATCTCTAGTTCTATTGATGAAAGGATGAATTTCTTTGTCCTTGAGTTCAAGAACTGCAGAGCATCTAGGCCTTAAGACAATGATTTAATGGAGCCCATTATAATTAGACCATCCCCAATTTTTTTAAGAAGATCGACCACACCCGGTTAACAGCATTGATAGATACCAGCTTTTACTAATAAATAAGATGGAATCTAACTATGCCAACATTTTTTTTAGAAAGTGCCTACCACTTGTAGAGACCAATTCGGTGCATGGAAATCAGGCGAGCAGAGCAATAGAAAGGTTTGAATGAGGATTAGGAGTATGCAAGATAGGCCTATTCAGGTTGTCCTAGCTCTTATTTTGGGAAATTCTATATGCACCCACCTATTTTCCTAAGCACACCCACATTCCTTCCTCATGTGTAATTTTTATTTTTATTTTTAAAGGTGGGTGTGCTCAGCAAAATAGGGGGTGTATATAGAATTTCCCCTTGATTTTATGTCCTCTAAGTTTAATGGCTTTACAGTGTGTGGATGAGGATTGAATTAATCATAGTGGACCATCTATATAAAAACTGAAAAAGGTGCGCCAAAAATGGGGGCACTGTGAAGAGTTTGCTGATAAATAAATAAATAATAAGTATTAGCAATTTTAGTTATTAATCATATGTGCACTCTTATGAAGTCTTATTTCAAATTAGTTGCTAGATTTTCATTTATTAAACATTTCATGGCTTCCCTCATAGAAGTGATTATCACTTGCTTCCTCTAGATCATGTGTGGGACCCCAATCACACTATGGAGTTGCATTTTCTACTGTTTTGTATATGGACCTTCTCCTGTTCCCTCCTTGTTGCTTAGTTGAGCCAACTTTTAGCACTGTTTTATCCTATTTGTGTAGTACCGAATCCTTCATGACTGTAGAAGTTCTTCTAAGGGCCATGGGGAACAGAGGTTGGGTCCATTTGCACCATTAGGTGGAAGGACATACTGTGTAATAGTGCGTATAAGGGATCTTCCCAAAACCACACTGATTGATTGTCCTAACTGACTGATCTATGACAATCAACCTGATTGCTAACTTTTAATTTAAAGCAAATTATTTTTATCATCCATTATCTTCTTTGTAATATAAAATTAAGATCAAAGAAGATTAAAGAATTGTATCATTCATTTAAAGGAAGTAGACATTTGTTTCATATGCATGAATCATGAAGTAGTGGAATTCTTCAAGAAACTAAAAAAAAAACTTGGGTCATCATGAAGAACAGATAACATTCGTATCAGCATAAAGTGTCTATTTATTAGAGAACAATAGAAAAGGTCAGATCAAGAGTAGTTACAAAGGAAATGGTAAGTAGTAGTTAATCCATGGTAAAACCAATGTCCACAAAAATTTTATATAAAATTGCAATTTGCAACTCAAGAAAATACATTTCCTACTTGGTTTAAGTAGTAATTGGAAACCAGAGTGAGGACAGGAGAGCATGCAGTGCTGTATCAGATGGATATATTAGGTTAATCATTCACCATTCTCACACCAGGTTGTTAAATGGATAACATGGGTTAAATATTTAACATAACATTGTGTTTATGCAGTTGAATAAGAGGAAAAATTGTAGTATTCATGTAAAGGAAGCAAAGTATGTCAACAACAACACCACAACATTTTTTTGCAAATAATAATAAGTATTTGGTGAGGAAGGCGGGTTGACAAAAGTTATTAACATAGAGCGTATAGAATCATAACCAATCAGAAATTGCAAATGGAAAATCTCAATATTTGATGAATAAAGAAAAACAAGAGAGAAAGAGAGAGATTCCCACCGGAGGTGAGAAGGTGAAGGGAGCACCACTCACCTTAAGAGATATCTCTCTATCCTTTTAACTTTTTGATGTGGAAATGAGGAGCCGTGCAAGTGCTTTGTGGGAAATGAATAGTCCCAGAGATGAATACAACCCTTGTAAAAACCAAATAAAAGGGGAAGAGTTAAAATGTGGTAACGGGGTGAGATAAACGTGGAGTAGTTATTGGAAGATTGATTATCATTTAAAACATGTTAAAATCAATTGAGAGCCAAAATAGCCAGCTGATTTTTCAATTGAAACGCTTCTCCAATCTAGCACACAGATAAAGGAGATTTCACAACAAAGGGATCTTGGATGTTGCTGGTTTTAGCCTAATAGCACCACTCACCTTAAGAGATATCTCTCTATCCTTTTTACTTTTTGATGTGGAAATGAGGAGCCGCGCAAGTGATTTGTGGGAAATGAATAGTCCCAGAGATATTGCATACAGCCCTCGTAAAAACCAAATGAAAGGTGAAGAGTTAAACTATGGTAACGGGGTAAGATAAACGTGGAGTAATTATTGGAAGATTGATTATCATTTAAAACATGTTAAAATCAATCAAGAGCCAAAATAGCCAGCTGATTTTTCAATTGAAACGCTTCTCCAATCTAGCACACAGATAAAGGGGATTTCACAGTAGGGGGATCTTGGAAGTCGCGATTTTTTAGCCTCATTTAGCATTCAAAATGATATAATGTTGGCAGGGGAATAAGAAGAAAAAGAAAACAAATACACATGGTAATAGACCAAAAATCCATGTGAACATTTCTAAGATTAACAAAGTATTGCTCTAAGCATAGTTGGCTTTATCTGATTATGGGGTCAATCTAATACATATATAATTATTATGTTCTGGGCAAAAAAAAAAAAAAAAAATATGATGCTATCGTAGAAACTATATGATATCCAGCTATGACTTTCATTGCTTACAATTATAAGCACCCTCTAAGAAGAGAAACCCTTTAAAGCAAATGCTTTTCAAGTGCCACTATTCACAACATCATTGTTCTATGCCAAAAACATAACTATTTCTATGAAAAGAGAAATACCCACAAACAGAACATGTACTACAGAAATCAAATCATTGCCCCCATGGACGAAACAGTCATCAATCGAAGGTGTGCCATTAAAAATATTGGACAAAAACAGAAATCCCTATTTCTTATCTTATGATCGTAGTCCGTAGATCGATTGACACCTAGAGTTTGCAAGAAATGGAAAGAAAGAGCAATGGCAATTGGGAATTGAAAGGGAAGAGGGGTGCCTGGAGATTGAGACAGATGAGAAGAAAGAAGAGGAAGGATTATATACATAAAGAGTAGGAGAAATTGCAAAACGCTTGCATTAAAAGGAAGAGGAAAGGAAAACTATAAAGCCAAATACAAAGCAATATCAGTTGTTCTATGCCAAAAAACATAACTATTTCTATGAAAATACAACTTCTACTTGAAATGGGATAGTGGAAATGGGAGGAGGTCTTGGGTACCAGTCCCTTGGCCTTTCAGTGGGTTATTTTCTCTGTCAGGGCCTAGAAGTGGTAGAACTTCTTCTTCACCTTCTTCATCAACACCAGAGTCTGGAAGAAATTCTAATGCAAATGAGAATTGAATTAAGTTTGTTATCAAAGAAATAAATATACTCTAGTAGAGAAATCAATATCAGTGGGTCAGTCAAAATGAAATCTATAACAAACTATGGTTGAACTTTGAAAATCTGCCCACTATGGCATTAAAACAGACAGTTGCAATGCATAATGCCCTCTAGAATGTGAGCAAACCAGAAGCCCTCTAGAGAATTATAAAACTGCAAGGAAACGGACCAAAGCTTGCAATATGTATGCATTTGCACTTGGATGCAGCCAATCCAAGAATCAAACAGTATTCAACAGTTTTATATTCAAAAAATGGAAAAAAAATCACATACAAGCAGTTACATTTATAAATTACAGAAAGTCTACACATCCTGGGATTTTTGTCCCGGGAGGTGGCACGGCTCTATAAATTATATTATGGAATATAATTATTTTTTCAAGATATTTTTACACAAACCATACTAGTGGAGACTAAAAAATTTGCTTATATTAAGTGGGTCGATCATAATACAATCTATAAGAAACTATGTGTGAACTTTGAAAATATGGCCATTATGGCATTAAAACATACAGTTGGAATGCATAGTGAAATAAAGCCTAATACAAAGCAATATCAGAAAAGCTCATCAGCAAAGCCAATCCATGTCAACTTCAAAAGAGAGCCCAAGAATCCAAAACCCATGAGCAAGAACTCCACATAATTCAAACAGCAATCAGTCGGCATAAATTTTAAACAGAGCATATCATTTCTAAACAGCAATCAGTTTCAGAAAAACCAACAAACAGAACATGTACTGTGTGTGAGACCTTCCATTTCTTAAACATAGTCAATTACATAAAAAGGTAAATAAAATCAGTCACTAAATCAAACCCAGGCAAAATAGGTACCTCTACAAGAGAAGGGATGTCAGCTAAAGATCCCAATTCTACGACCACCAGTGAGCTGGTTTCGTTGGACGATGATGACCAAGGAGTAACGTGCGAGGACGACGATGAACAAGAATTCTTAAAGACAAAATGTATTCTGAAAGACAAATTGTAATCAAGGAAGAGAAAGCAATGGATGGTAGAAATGAACGATAAGAAAAACAGAACATTATAAAGAGAGAAGAAACCACTAATTCATTTACCCATAAAGATTTTCCATTTGAATGTTACAAAATCGTTGAGGAGAAAGGCAACGTAGCTTCTCCATTTTCCGGAAGAGAACGAAAATACTGGTAACGGAAGAGAGCTAATGACAGAACATAAATGCATATTCTCCATCCAGGGAGAGAAGGAAAACGCCTGATTAGGGCTGTGAAGAGTTGGGAGGGAGACGAAGGGGGGATGAGTGTTGGAGGGAGACGAAGGGGGGATGAGTTTTTTTTTTCATTTGAGAAGAGGGATTAGCAGTAACGTGCAAGAAGTCTCCCACACATACATGCACATGCTTAGGATAGTTGATACATAGATGCAAATCAATTGGCCGGTATTATTTAGGAGTAATGATGGACAATTGGCTGGTATCAATATATGAATAGGCCTGATATTAATGCATGTCAAACTCATAGAATGGTCAAAATCAAATTTGAAATTGGCAATTGGAAATAGTGGCTATCATATATACTCCATTTTCCGGAAGAGAAGGAAAATACTGGTAACGGAAGAGAGCTAATGACAGAACATAAATGCATATTCTCCATCCCAGGAGAGAAGGAAAACGCCTGATTAGGGCTGTGAAGAGTTGGAGGGAGACGAAGGGGGGATGAGTTTTTTTTCATTTGAGAAGAGGGATTAGCAGTAACGTGCAAGAAGTCTCCCACACATACATGCACCTGCTTAGGATAGTTGATGCATAGATGCAAATCAATTGGCCAGTATTATTTAGGAGTAATGATGGACAATTGGCTGGTATCAATATATGAATAGGCCTGATATTAATGCATGTCAAAATCATAGAATGGTCCAAATCAAATCTGAAATTGGCAATTGGAAATAGTGGCTATCATATATACTCCATTTTCCAGAAGAGAACGAAAATAAAATACTGGTAACGGAAAAGAGCTAATGACAGAACATAAATGCATATTCTCCATCCCGGGAGAGAAGGAAAACGCCTGATTAGGGCTGTGAAGAGTTGGAGGGAGACGAAGGAGGGATGATTTTTTTTTCGTTTGAGAAGAGGGATTAGCAGTAACGTGCAAGAAGTCTCCCACACATACATGCACATGCTTAGGATAGTTGATGCATAGATGCAAATCAATTGGCCGGTATTATTTAGGAGTAATGATGGACAATTGGCTGGTATCAATATATGAATAGACCTGATATTAATGCATGTCAAAATCATAGAACGGTCAAAATCAAATCTGAAATTGGCAATTGGAAATAGTGGCTATCATATATATAAATTGAATGTGGACACTAAATTTTTTCTCCTTAGCCATCCTTCTTTTCTACTTGGGTGGCAGACCTAATGATAGGGCCTACCAGATAAATGGTCTAGCTCTTTACACCAGAGCCTTGATGGTATGTAATGAACTACTCAAAACTTGAGAGTACATCTGGTATTTATTTATGTTCCTGCGAATATCCTCCGCATCTCTCCCCTTTGCATAAAGGCTTGCTTTCCTCCTTCAAAAGCTTTTAAATAGTTCTAGCTATGATCTTATAAATATGCACGCCCATCAACCTCAACCTATCAAACTAAGAGAGAGAGCTCTCTCTCCCTCTCTCTCTTAAGGGAGATTCGGATCAAACATATCATATTAATCAACTGTAACCTTCCCCATTTTGTTTTGGGTTTGATTTACTTGATGTCGCGACCCGGACCGAGATTCCCGCGTGGTTGCGCGGTACGGTTTCCCACAGGTTTCCGCGGTGAGGATCCTGAAAGGCGGGAAAAACTCACATAATCATTTGTTTCGGAAGCGTGTAGCAAGTCACGTTAATACAAAACATATCAAAATAATTTCAAGATGCATATTTAAAATCATCAAGACATAATTTCAAATGGAGAAATGTAAACATAGCATCAGGGAATTATGGTTTAGTCTTTTACTTTGAATTGCATTTTTTACGATCCTTGGTTGAAATATGGATTTTAGGATATTCTACGCTACATTTTTCTTTCAAATGGTTTTGTGTGCTTCTAGGGTTAGGAACGTGTTGCAGGAGATTGGGGTTGTTTAACACGGAAACTCGTGATTCGAGCAGCAAAAATGGTGGGGGGTAAACTGTGTTTCACGCAATTCATGATTGAAAGACGTGCTCTAGAAAATTCTGAAATATCTATTTACTCTAAAGCATGTTTAAGGAAAATTATGACTTAATAACTAATCTCGTTGGATTCAAGTCCGTTCGTAACGGACAAACAACATATTTTGTGCGATCAATAGCCTGTAACTAGATAAAACCGCGTGCTGGATGATTCTAGGATATTTAGGGTATTCCGATCTAGTGTTTTGCTTTGAAATGTGTTTCATGTGATTCTATGCCGAAACATGCATTTTAAAAAAATCTTGAGATACTTTTCTATTTTAAAATTCGTTTTGAGGCAATTGTAGGGTTTTGAACGCTTTAAATGAGATTTAGGGTTGTTTAAGATTGAAACGCATACTTCGGGTAGTTCGATGGCTATTTTAATATAAAATCATGTTCTATTCGGCTCTAGGAAAATGTTGTCTCTAAACTGCATTTCATGCGATTGACGGTTAAAAGATGCACTCTAGAAAATTCTTGAGTATATTTTTACCTTAAAATGTGTTTCGGGCAAATCCGGGCTTAATAACAAATCTTGTGGGGTTCGGAGCCATTTCTAAGTGAAAATCATATTTCGTGCAATAAATAGCCAATATTTGGATGAAAAAATGTGCTAGATGATTCAGGGCCTTTAAGGGCTTAATGGTCTAATCTCTTACTCTGAAATGCATTTCAGACGATTATATGCTGAAGTACGAGTTTTAGAATATCATGAGATACGTTTGCTTTAAAATGTGTTTCACGCGAATCTACGGCTAGGAACATATTGTAGGGGGTTAAGGGTTGTATAAGACCGAAAGATGTGTTCCGGGCAGTTCCTAGGGGATTCTAGGCGGGTCTGAAAAAGTTTTGTTTCTAAAAAGCGTTTTAGAAAATTCTTTGTTATCCTTTTACTTTAAAATAAATTTCTAGCCAATTAGGGAATAAGAACTAATCTGATGGGATACAAGGGCATTTCTAACTAACATACATCGTATTTTTTTCAATCAATAGCCTATATTTCGAAAAAAAAAAAAAAGGCGTACCAAATGATGCTGGGGCATTTTAGGGTATTCTAGACTAGCCTTTTGCATTCAAATGCATTTGTGCGATTCTATGCTGAAATACGCAATTCAGGATATTCTGAGATACTTTCCTATTTAAAATGGGTTTCACAGGCAAAACTAGGGTCAGGAACACATTGCATGAGATAATGGGTTGTTTAAGACTGAAACCCGTGCTTTTGGCCGGCAGTAGGGGATTCTAGACAGCTCTGGGAAAATGTTGGCACTAGATCGCATTTCACGCAGTTCACAGTTGATCGACGCGCTCTAGAAAATTCTGGGCGAAAGAACAAATCACGTAGGACTCTTAGCCATTTCTAATTGAAACACACATTTTATTATATTCAGAGATACTTTTATGTTTTAAAATTCTAAAATTTGTTTCAGGTGATTTTAGGGTTTGGAACGCTTTAAAAGGGGTTTAGGGTTGTTTAAGACCGAAACACGTGCTTCAGGAAGTTCGAGGGCTATTTTAATATGAAATCGTGTTTTTTGCGGCTCTAGGAAAATGTTGGCTCCAAACCGCGTTTCACGCAATTTGCGGCGGAGAGACGCGCTCTAGAAAATTTTAGGATAATTGGGGACTAATTATTCGTATTTGGTGCACTCAATAGTGTATATTTCGAAGAAAACCAATACTGGGTGATCTAAGGCATGTCGGGGAATTATGGTTTAGTCTTTTACTTTGAATTGCATTTTTTATGATTCTTAGCTGAAATTTTCATTTCAATGTGCTATACAAACGTTTTTCTTTAATATGGGTTTCACGTGATTCTATGGTTAGGAACATGTTGCAAGGGATCGGGGTTGTTTAACACTGAAACCAAAGCTTCGAACAGTTCGATGGGATTTCTTAGCCGTCTTTGCGAAAATGTTGGGGGTAAACCGCGTTTCACGCAATTCACGGTTGAAAGACGCGCTCTAGAAAAAAACCGTGATATCTATTTCCTCTAAAGCATGTTTATGGAAAATTATGACTTAATAACTAATCTAGTGGGATTCAAGCCCCTGCGTAACAGAAAAACAACATATTTCGTGCGATCAATAGACTGTAACTAGATAAAACTGCGTGCTGGATGATTATAGGATATTTAAGGGTATTCCGATCTAGTCCTTTACTTTGAAATGCGTTTAATGCGATTCTATGATGAAATATGCATTTTAGATATCTTGAGATACTTTTCTATTTTAAAATTGGTTTTGAGGCGATTGGAGGGTTTGGAAAGCTTTAAATGAGATTTAGGGTTGTTTTTAGGGTTGTTTAAGACCAAAACGGGTGCTTTGGGGTAGTTCGAGGGCTATTTTAATATAAAATCACATTCTATTTGGCTCTAGGAAAATGTTGTTTCTAAAATTCATTTCACACGATTCATGGTTAAAAGACATGCTCCGGAAAATTCTTGAATATCTTTTTACCTTAAAATGTGTTTCGGGCAAATCTGGGCTTAATAACTAATCTCGTGGGATTCTGAGTCATTTTTAAGTGAAATCCGTATTTCGTGCCATCAGTAGCCAATATTTGAATGAAAAGGCGTGCTAGATGATTTGGGGCATTTACGGGTTTAATGATCCAATCTCTTACTCTGAAATGCGTTTCAGACGATTATATGTGGAAGTATAAGCTTTAGGATATCAAGAGATACATTTTGCTTTAAAATGTATTCCACGCGATTTTAGGGCAAGGAACGCATTGTAGGGGAATAAGGGTTGTATAAGACCGAAAGTTGTGCTTTGTGCAGTTCCTAGGGGATTGTAGGCGGGTATGGAAAAATGTTGGGTGTAAAATGTATTTCACGTAGTTCACGGTTGAAAGATGTACTCTAGAAAATTCTTTGTTATAGTTTTACTTTTAAACGTATTTCTGACCAATTAGTCAGTAAGAACTAATCTAATGGGACTCAAGGGCGTTTCTAACCAACAAACATCGTATTTTGTCCAGTCAATAGCCTATATTTCGAAAAAAAAAACGCGTGCCGAATGATGCTGGGGCATTTTGGGCTATTCTGGACTAGTCTTTTGCATTGAAATGCTTTCATACGATTCTTTGCTGAAATACGCAATTTAGGATATTCAGAATACTTTCCTATTTGAAATGGGTTTCATAGGTGATACTAGGATTAGGAACACTTTGCACGGGATAATGAGTTGTTTAAGACTGAAATCCGTGCTTCTAGTCGGCAGTAGTAGATTCTAGATAACTTTAGGAAAATGTTGGCGCTAGATCGCATTTCACGCAATTCATGGTTGACAGACACACTCTAGAAAATTCTGAAAATATTTTTCCTTTTAAATATTGATTTAGGTAAATTCTGGCGTAAGAACTAATCAAGTGGGATTCAGAGTCGTTTCTAACTGAAATACACATTTTAGTATATTCAGAGATACATTTATGTTTTACTATTGGTTTCAGACAATTGTAGGGTTTGAAATGTTTTAAAAAGGGATTTAGAGTTGTTTAAGACCGAAACGCTTGCTTTGGGCAGTTTGAGGGCCATGTTAATATGAAATAGCGTTTTATGCGGCTCTTGGAAAATGTTGGTTCCAACTCGCGTCTCACGCAATTCGGGGTTGAAAGACGTGATTTAGGAAATTCGGGAATATCTTTGTTCCTTTAAAACAAATTTCATGGAAATTAGGGATTAAGAATTATATTCGGGGGATTCTGAGCGGTTTCTAACTACAAACCGTATTCGGTGCAGTTAATAGCATACATGGAAATTAGGGATTATGAATTATATTCGGGGGATTCTGAGCGATTTCTAACTACAAACCGTATTCGGTGCAATTAATAGCATATAATTCAATGAAAACGCATGATGGGTGATCCAAAGGCGTGTCGGGGAATTATGATTTAGTTTTTTACTCTGAATTGCATTTTTTACGATTCTTGGTTGAAATATGCATTTTAAGATATTTTACGATACGTTTTTTTCTTTCAAATGGGTTTCGCGTGATTCCTAGCCGACTCTATGAAAATGTTGGGGGTAAACCATTTTTCACGCAATTCAAGCAATTCACGGTTGAAAGATTTGCTCTAGAACATTTTATGATATCTATTTACTCTAAAGCATGTTTAAGGAAAATTAGGACTTAATAACTAATCACATGAGATTTAAGCCCGTTCGTAACAGACAAACAACATATTTCGTGCGATCAATAACCTGTAACTAGATAAAACCGTGTGCTGGATGATTCTAAGATATTTAAGGGTACTTTGGTCTAGTCTTTTCCTTTGAAATGTATTTCATGCGATTCTATGCTGAAACATACATTTTAGATATCTTGAAATACTTTTCTATTTTAAAATTAGTTTTGAGGCGATTGTAGGATTCTGAACGCTTTTAACTGAGATTTAGGATTGTGTAAGGTCGAAACGCGTGCTTCGGGCAGTTCGAGGGCATTTCAATATAAAATCACGTTTTATTCTACTCTAGGAAAATGTTGTCTCTAAACTGAATTTCACGCGAATCATGGTTGGAAGACGCGCTCTAGAAAATTTTTGAGTATCTTTTTATCTTGAAATGTGTTTCGGGCAAATCGGGGCTTAATAACTAATCTCGTCGGGTTCAAATTCATTTCTAAGTGAAAATCTTATTTCATGCAATCAATAACCAATATTTAGATAAAAAAACATGCTGGATGATTCAGGGCATTTAAGGGTTTACTGGTCTAATCTCTTACTCTAAAATGCATTTAAGATAATTATATGCTAAAGTACGAGTTTTAGAATATCATGAGATACGTTTGCTTTAAAATATATTTCACGCGAATCTAGGGCTAGGAAGGTATTATAGGGGAATAAGGGTGGTATAAGACCAAAAGCTGTGCTTCAGATAGTTCCTAGGGAATTCTAGGTGGGTCTGGGAAAATCTTGTGTGTAAAACGCGTTTTACGTAGTTCACGGTTAAAAGACGCACTTTAAAAAATTCTTTGTTATCCTTTTACTTCAAAACAGGTTTCTGGCCGATTTGGGAATAAGAACTAATCTAATGATATTCAAGGGCGTTTCTAGCCGACAAACATCGTATTTTATCTAAGCAATAGTCTATATTTCGAGAAAAAGGCATACCGAATAATGCTGGGGCATTTTAGGGTATTATGGACTAGCCTTTTGCATTCAAATGCATTCGTGCAATTCTATGTCTAAATACGCAATTTATGATATGTTGAGATACTTTCCTATTTAAAATGGGTTTCACAAGCGAAACCCGTGCTTTGGGCAGTTCAAGGGCTATTTTAATATAAAATCGCGTTCTATTCGATTCAAGGAAAATGTTGTCCCTTAATTGCATTTCACGTGATTCACGGATAAAATACGCGTTTTAAAAATTTTTTGAGTATCTTTTAACTTGAAATGTGTTTCGGGCAAATCCGGGCTTGATACCTAACCTTGTGGCGTTCGAAGGCATTTCTAAGTGAAAATCGTATTTCGTGCAATCAATAGCCAATATTTGGATGAAAAAACTTGCTGGATCATTCAAGGCATTTAAGGGTTTAATGGTCTAATCTCTTACTCTGAACTGCATTTTAGACGATTATATGAAGTATGAGTTTTAGGATATCTCGAGATACGTTTTGCTTTAAAAAGTGTTTCATGCGATTATAAGGCTAGGAACGCATTCCAGGGGATTAAGGGTTGCATAAGGCTGAAAGCTGTGTCTTGGCAGTTCCTAGGGGATTCTAGGCGGGTCTGGAAAAATGTTGTGTGTAAACCACGTTTCATGCAGTTCACGGTTAAAAGACGCGCTTTAGAAAATTCTTTGTTATCCTTTAAATATAAAACGAGTTTTTGGCCAATTAGCGAATAAGAACTAATCTAATAGGATTCAAGGGCATTTTGTCTAGTCAATAGCCTATATTTTGAAAAAAAATGCGATGCTGGGGCATTTTAGGGTATTCTGGACAAGCCTTTTGCATTCAAATGCATTCGTGCGATTCTATGCTGAAATCTGCAATTCAGGATATTCTGAACGTAACAGACAAACAACATATTTTGTGCGATCAATAGCCAATAACTAGATAAAACGGCATGCTAGATGATTCTAGGATATTTAAGGGTATTTCGGTCTAGTCTTTTACATTGAAATGCGTTTAATGCAATTCTATGCTGAAACATGAATTTAAGAGATCTTGAGATACTTTTCTATTTTGAAATTGGTTTTGAGGCGATTGTAGGGTTTGTAGGGTGACTTAAGACCGAAACGTGTGCTTCGGGCAGTTTGAAGGCTATTTTAATATAAAATTGCATTCTATTCAGCTCTAGGAAAATATTGTCTCTCTACAACCCCAGTATCGCCTATGAAACCTATTTTTAATAGGAAAGTATCTAAGTATATCCTAAATTGTGTATTTTAGCATAGAATCGTACAAATGCATTTGAACGCAGAAGACTAGTCGAGATTAGGAAGATTGTTTAAGACTGAAACCCGTGCTTCTGGCCGGCAAAAGAGAATTTTAGCCATCTTTGGGAAAATGCTGGCGCTAGATCGCATTTCACGCAGTTCACGGTTGACATTCTAGGAAAATGATGTCTCTAAACTACATTTCATGAGATTCACGGTTGAAAGACGCACTCCAAAAAATTCTTGAATATCTTTTTGCCTTAAATTTGTTTCGGGCAAATTCGAGCTTAATAACTAATCACGTGGGGTTCGGAGCTATTTTGAAGTGAAAATCGTATTTCGTGCAATCAATAGCCAATATTTGGATGAAAAAGCGCACTCGATGATACAGGGCATTTAAGTGTCTAATGCTCTAGTCTCTTACTCCAAAATGCGTTTCAGATGATTATATGCTAAAGTACAAGTTTTAGGATATCTCGAGATATAATTTGCTTTAAAATGTATTTCACATGAATGTAGGGGTAGGAACGCATTATGAGGGATTAAGGGTTGTATAAGATCGAAAGCCGTGCTTCGGGCAGTTCATAGGAGATTCTAGGTGAGTCTGGGAAAATGTTGGGTGTAAACCGCTTTTCACGCAGTTCACAGTTGAAAGATGCGCTCTAGAAAATTATTTGTTATCCTTTTACTTTAGAACGAGTTTCTGGCCAATTAGGGAATAAGAACTAATATAATGAAATTCAAGGGCATTTCTAACCGTCAAATATCGTATTTTGTCCAGTCAATAGCCTATATTTCCCAAAAAAAATCGCGTGCCCAATGATGTCGGGGCATTTTAGGTTATTATGGACTAGTCTTTTGAATTGAAATGCATTCGTATGATTCTATGCCGAAATACGCAATTTAACATATTCTGAGATACTTTCCTATTTAAAATGGGTTTCATAGGCGATATTGGGGTTAGGAATGCATTGCATGGGACAATGGGTTGTTTAAGACTGAAACCCGTGCTTTTGGTCGGCAATAGGGGATTCTAGACAGCTATGAAAAACTGCTGGCACTAGATCGCATTTTACACTGTTCACGATTGATAAAACCGCTCTAGAAAATTCGGGGATTTCTTTTTCCTTTTAAATCGAGATTTAGGTAAATTTTGGGCGTAAGAACTATTCGCGTGGGATTCTTAGCCGTTTTTAACTGAAAGACAACATTTTTCTATAATCAGAGATACTTTTATGTTTTAAAATTGGTTTAAGGCAATTTTAGGGTTTGGAACGCTTTAAAAGGGGTTTACGGTCGTTTATGACCGAAACGCGTGTTTTGGGAAGTTTGAGGCCTAATTTAATATAAAATCGCGTTTTTACGGCTATAGGAAAATGCTGACTCCAAACCGCGTTTCACCCAATTTGCGGTTGAAAGACGCACTCTAGAAAATTCTTCTATAACATTTTTCTTTAAAACAAGTTTCATAGAAATTGGGGACTAGGTATTTATATTCGGTGCACTCAATAATGTATATTTCGATGAAAGTGCATGCTGAGTGATCCTAAGGCATGCAGGGGAATTATGGTTTAGTCTTTTACTTTGAATTGCATTTTTACGATTCTTGGCTGAAATTTTCATTTTAGGATATTCTACGATACGTTTTTCTTTAAAATGGATTTCACGTGATTCTAGGGTTAGGAACGTGTTGCAGGGATTGGGGTTTTTTAACACTCAAACTCGTGCTTTGAGCAATTCGAAGGGATTTGAGGGTAAACTGCGTTTCACGCAATTTACGGTTGAAAGGCGCGCTCTAAAAAATTTCGTGATATCTATTTCATCTAAAGCATGTTTAAGGAAAATTATGACTTAATAACTAATCTCGTGGGATTCAAGCCTGTTCGTAGCGGACTAACATATTTCGTGCGAGCAATAGCCTGTAACTAGATAAAACCGCATGCTGGGTGATTCTAGGATATTTAAGGGTATTTCGGTCTAGTCTTTTACTTTGAAATGCGTTTAATGCGATCCTATGCTGAAACATGAATTTTAGAGATCTTAAGATACTTTTCTATTTTAAAATTTGTTTTGAGGCGATTGTATGGTTTGCAACGCTTTCAAAGAGATTTAAGGTGACTTAAGACCGAAACGCGTGCTTCGAACAGTTCGAGGGATATTTTAATATAAAATTGCATTCTATTCAGCTTTAGAAATATATTGTCTCTATATAACCCTAGTATCGCCTGTGAAACCCATTTTAAATATGAATGTATCTAGGTATATCCTAAATTGCGTATTTCAGCATAGAATCGTACGAATGCATTTCAACGCAAAAGACTAGTCCAGATTAGGAAGATTGTTTAAGACTGAAACCCGTGCTTCTGGTCGGCAGTAGAGAATTCTAGCCATCTCTGGGAAAATGCTGGCGCTAGATCGCATTTCACGCAGTTCACGGTTGACATTCTAGGAAAATGTTGTCTCTAAACTTCATTTCACGCAATTCACGATTGAAACATGCGCTCCAAAAAATTCTTGAATATCTTTTTCCCTTAAAATTTATTTCGAGCAAATCCGGGCTTAATAACTAATCAAGTGGGGTTCGGAGCTATTTTGAAGTGAAAATCGTATTTCGTGCAATCAATAGCCAATATTTGGATGAAAAAGTGTGCTCGATGACACAGGGCATTTAAGTGTCTAATGCTCTAATCTCTTACTCTAAAATGCATTTCAGACGATTATATGCTAAAGTACGAGTTTTAGGATATCCCGAGATATAATTTGCTTTAAAATGTATTTCACGTGTATCTAGGGGTAGGAACGCATTATAGGGAATTAAGGGTTGTATAAGACCGAAAGCCATGCTTCGGGCAGTTCATAGGGGATTATAGGCGAGTCTGGGAAAATGGTAGGTGTAAATCGCGTTTTAAGCAGTTCACAGCTGAAAGATGCGCGCTAGAAAATTGTTTGTATC
Source organism: Camphora micrantha (assembly GCA_003546025.1). Lineage (NCBI taxonomy): Eukaryota > Viridiplantae > Streptophyta > Magnoliopsida > Laurales > Lauraceae > Camphora > Camphora micrantha. The sequence goes on along the minus strand of QPKB01000005.1, from coordinate 26,640,617 downwards.
CTTTACTTTAAAACGGGTTTCTGGCCAATTAGGGAATAAGAATTAATATAATGATATTCAAGGGCATTTCTAACCGTCAAACATCGTATTTTGTCCAGTCAATAGCCTATGTTTCAAAAAAAAAAAAAAAAAAACGCACGCTAAATGATGCTAGGGCATTTTAGGTTATTCTGGACTACTCTTTTGCATTGAAATGCATTCATACGATTCTATGCTGAAATACACAATTTAGGATATTGTGAGATAGTTTCCTATTTAAAATGAGTTTCATAGGCTATACTACAGTTAGGAACGCATTGCATGGGATAATGTGTTGTTTAAGACTGAAACCCGTGCTTCTGGCCAGCAGTAGGGGATTCTAAACGTCTCTGGGAAAATCCTAGCGCTAGATCGTATTTCACGAAGTTCACGGTTGCGCTGTAAAAAATTCTGAGATTTCTTTTTCCTTTTAAATTGAGATTTAGGTAAATTCTGGGCAAAAGAACTAATCGGTGGGGTTCTCAAATGAAATACACATTTTACTATATTCAGAAATGATTTTATGTTTCAAAATCTGTTTCAAGTGACAGTAGGGTTTGGGACGCTTTAACAAGGATTTAGGGTTGTTTAAAACTGAAACGCGTGCTTCAGGAAGTTCAATGGCTATTTTAATATGAAAACACATTTTATGCAGCTCTTGGAAAGTGTTGGCTCCATACCGCGTTTCACGCAATTCGCAGTTGAAAGAAACACTCGAGAAAATTTTAAGATAACATTTTCCTTTAAAACGAGTTTCTTGGAAATTGTGGATTATGAAGTATTCTTGTGGGATTCTAAGCAGTTTTTTACTACAAACCGTATTCGGTGCACTTAATAGCGTATATTTCGATGAAAACGCATGCTAGGTGATCCTAAGACATGTTGGCAATTATGGTTTAGTCTTTTACTTTGAATTGCATTTTGTACGATTCCTGACTGAAATAAGCATTTTAAGATATTCTACGATATGTTTTTCTTTAAAATTGGTTTCGCGTGATTCTAGGGTTAGGAACATGTTGCAGGGGAATGGGGTTGTTTAACACTGAAACCCGTGCTTCGAGCAGTTCGAAGGGAGGGTAAACCGCATTTCACGCAATTCACGATTGAAAGAGGCGCTCCAAAAAATTTCCGTGATATCTATTTACTCTAAAGCATATTTAAGGAAAATTAGGACTTAATAACTAATCTCATCATATTCAAGCCCGTTCGTAACGGACAAACAACATATTTCGTGTGATCAATAGCCTGTAACTAGATAAATCCACGTGCTGGATGATTCGAAGATATTTAAGGGTATACCGGTCTAGTCTTTTGCTTTGAAATGCATTTCATGTGATTTTATGCTGAAACATGCATTTTAGATATCTTGAGACTTTTCTATTTTAAAATTGGTTTTGAGGCGATTGTAGTGTTTTGAACGCTTTAAATGAGATTTGTGGTTGTTTAAGATCGAGGTTAATTTTAATATAAAATCGTGTTCTACTCGGCTCTAGGAAACTGTTGTCTTTAAACTGCATTTCACGCAATTCACGGTTGAAAGACACACTCTAGAAAATTCTTGAGTATCTTTTTACCGTATAATGTCTTTCGGGCAAATACGGGCTTAATAACAAATTCCGTGGGATTCGGTGCCATTTCTATGTAAAAATTGTATTTCGTGCAATCAATAGCCAATATTTGGATGAAAAGCGTGTTGGATGATTCAGGGCATTTAAGAGTTTAATGGTCTAATCTTACTCTGAAATGCATTTCAGACGATTATATGTTGTAGTATGAGTTTTAGGATATCCCGAGATACGTTTTGCTTTAAAAAGTGTTTCACGCGATTATAGGGCTAGGAACGCATTCTAGGGGATTAAGGGTTGTATAAGACTGATAGCCGTGCTTCGGGCAGTTCCTAGGGGATTCTAGGCGGGTCCTAGAAAATGTTGTCTGCAAATAGTGTTTCACGCAGTTCACAGTTAAAAGATGCGCTTTAGAAAATTCTTTGTTATCCTTTTACTTTAAAAATGGATTTCTGGCCTATTAGGGAATAAGAACTAATCGAATGGGATTCAAGGGCGTTTCTAACCAACTAACATCGTATTTTGTCCAGTCAATAGCCTATATATCGAAAAAAAAAAAGGCGTATCAAATGATATTCGTATTCGGTACGCTCAATAGCATAAATTTCGATGAAAACGCATGCTGGGTGATCCTAAGGTATGTTCGGGAATTATGGTTTAATCTTTTACTTTGAATTACATTTTTTACGATTCTTGGCTGAAATTTTCATTTTAGGATATTGTACGATACGTTTTTCTTTAATATGGACTTTGCGTGATTCTAGGGTTAGGAACGTGTTACAGGAGATCGGGGTTGTTTAACACTGAAACCGAAGCTTCGAATAGTTCAAAGGGATTTCCTAGCCGTCTCTGCAAAAATGTTGGGGGTAAACCGTTCACATTCTATTCGGCTCTAGGAAAATGCTGCCTCTAAAATTCATTTCACGCGATTCACGGTTGAAGGACGTGCTCCAAAAAATTCTTGAATATCTTTTTACCTTAAAATGTGTTTCTGGAAAATCCGGGCTTAATAATTAATCTCGTGGGGTTCAGAGTCATTTTTAAGTCCTAGGGGATTCTAGGAGGGTCTAGAAAAATGTTGGGTGTAAATCGTGTTTCACGCAGTTCACGGTTGAAAGATACGCTCTAGAAAATTCTTTGTTATTGTTTTACTTTTAAACGAGTTTCTGGCCAATTAGGGAATAAGAACTAATCTAATGGGATTCAAGGGCGCATCTAACCGACAAACATTGTATTTTGTCTAGTCAATAGCCTATATTTCGAAAAACGAAAAAAAAAAAAAAACGCGTGCCGAAAGTTGCTGGGGCATTTTAGGTTATTATGGACTAGTCTTTTGTATTGAAATGCTTTCGTACAATTCTATACTGAAATACCCAATTTAGGATGTTCTGAAATACTTTCCTATTTAAAATGGGTTCACAGGCGATACTAGGGTTAGGAACGCAATGCATGGGATCATGGGTTGTTTAAGACTGAAACTCGTGCTTCTGGCCGGCAGTAGGGGATTCTAGACATCGTTAGGAAAATGTTGGCACTTGATTGCATTTCACGCAGTTCACGGTTAATAGACGCACTCTAGAAAATTATGGGAAATCTTTTTCCTTTTAAATCGAGATTTAGGTATATTCTGGGCGTAACTAATCGCGTGGGATTCTTAGTTATTTCAAACAGAAATACACATTTTACTATAATCAGAGATAATTTTATGTTTTAAAATTGGTTTCAGGCGATTTTAGGGTTTAGAACGCTTTAAAAAGGGAATTAGTTTTGTTTAAGACCGAAACGCGTGCTTAAGAAAATGTTGGCTCCAACCCGCATTTCACGCAATTTGGGGTTGAAAGACGCACTTTAGAAAATTATGGAATATCTTTTTCCTTTAAAATGAGTTTCATTGAAATTGGGGATTAAGAAGTATATTCGTGGGATTCTGAGCGGAATCTAACTACAAACCGTATTCAGTGCAGTCAATAGCGTATATTTCAATGAAAACGCATACTGGGTGATACTAAGGCGTGTCGAGGAATTATGGTTTTGTCTCTTACTTTGAATTACAACAGAATACCCTTAAATATCCTAGAATCATCCAGCACGCAGTTTTACTTAGTTACAGGCTATTGATCCCACGAAATATATTGTTTGTCCGTTACGAACGGGCTTGAATCCTATGAGATTAGTTATTAAATCCTAATTTTCCTTAAACATGCTTTAGAGTAAATAGATATCACTAGAGCGCATCTTTCAACCGTGGATTGCGTGAAACGCGGTTTACCCCTAACATTTTCACAGAGATGGCTAGGAAATCCCTTTGAACTGCTCAAAGCACAGGTTTTAGTGTTAACCAACCTCGATCCCCTACAACACGTTCCTAAACCTAGTATCACGCAAAACCCATTTGAAAGAAAAAAAATGTATCGTAGAATATCCTAAAATGCATATTTCAACATATTTCACGCAATCAATAGCTAATATTTGGATGAAAAATCATGCTAGATGATTCAAGGCATTTAAGGGTTTAATGGTCTAACATCTTACTCTGAAATGCATTTCAGATGATTGTATGCTGAAGTACAAGTTTTAGTATATCATGAGATACGTTTACTTTAAAATGTGTTTCACGCAAATCTAGGGCTAGGAACGTATTGTAGGGGATTAAGGGTTGTATAAGACTGAAAGCTGTGTTTCAACAAGTTCCTAGGGAATTCTAGGCCGGTGGGAAAATGTTGTGTGTAAATCGCGTTTTACATAGTTCGCGGTTAAAAGACGCGCTTTAGAAAATTCTTTGTTGTCCTTTTACTTTAAAACGGGTTTCTGGCCAATTAAGGAATAAGAACTAATCTAATGGGATTCAAGGGCGTTTCTAACCGACAAACATCATATTTTGTCTAGTCAATAGCCTATATTTCGAGAAAAGAAAGGCATACCGAATAATGCTGGGGCATTTTAGGGTATTCTGGACTAGCCTTTTGCATTCAAATGCATTCATGCAATTCTATGTCGAAATACGCAATTCAGGATATTTTGAGATACTTTCCTATTTAAAATGGATTTCACAAGCGAAACCCGTGCTTCGGGCAGTTTGAGGGCTATTTTAATATAAAATCCGTTCTATTCGGCTCTAGGAAAATGGTGTCTCTTAACTGCATTTCATGCGATTCACGATTGAAAGGTGCGCTCTAAAAAATTCTTGAGTATCTTTTTACCTTTAAATGTGTTTCGGGCAAATCTGGGCTTAATAACTCGTGGGGTTCAAAGCCATTTTTAAGTGAAAATCATATTTTGTACAACCAATAGCCAATATTTGGATGAAAAAACGTGATGGATGATTCAAGGCATTTAAGAGTTTAATGGTCTAATCTCTTATTCTAAAATGCGTTTTAGACGATTATATGGTGAAGTATAAGTTTTAGGATATCCCGAGATACGTTTTGTTTTAGAAAGTGTTTCACGCGATTATAGGGCTAGGAATGCATTCCAGGGGATTAAGGGTTGTATAAGACCGAAAGCTATGTTAGAAAGTGTTTCACGCGATTATAGGGGCTAGGAATGCATTCTAGGGGATTAAGGGTTGTATAAGACCGAAAGCTATGTTTCAGGCAATTCCTAGGGGATTCTAGGAGGGTCTGGGAAAATGTTATGTGTAAACCGCATTTCATGCAGTTCAAGGATAAAAGTCGGCTTTAGAATAGGTGGGTCTAAGAAAATGTTGTGTGTAAACCGCTTTTCATGCAGTTCATGGTAAAAAGTCGCGCTTTAGAAAATTCTTTGTTATCCTTTTACTTTAAAATGAGTTTTTGGCCAATTAGGGAATAATAACTAATCTAATAGGATTCAAGGGCGTTTCTAACTGACAAACATCGTATTTTGTCAAGTCAATAGCCTATATTTCGAAGAAAAAAAAATGCGATGCTGGGGCATTTTAGGGTATTCTGGACTAGCCTTCATGCTATTCTATGCTGAAATACGCAATTCAAGATATTCTAAGATACTTTCCTCTCTAAAATGAATTTCACAGGCGATAATAGGATTAGGAATGTATTGCAAGGGATAATGGGTTGTTTTAGACTGAAACCTGTGCTAGTGGCCGACAGTAGAGGATTTTTTTTTTACGATTCTTGGCTGCAATATGCATTTTAGGATATATATTGCATTTTAGGATATTCTACGATAACTTTTTTTTTCAAATGGGTTTCGCATGATTCTAGAGTTAAGAACGTGTTGCAGGAGATCACATAGGATTTAGGGTTGTTTAAAACTGAAACCAGCTTCTGGTAGTTCATAAAGGGTTCTAAAAGGCTCTGGAAAAATATTGTCTCCAAACTGTATTTCTAGCGGGTACCATCTCATGGGTTCACCAATACTAATTCCTTATTTAGAACCCTTTCCAAAATATTAAATTGATTTGTTCAATTATTATATCTGTTGTGTTTGGATCAAATTTTGGAAAGAAACAAAAATGCTAAATAAAGCAAGCAACCATGCAAATATAGAAAGTCTAAATAAAACAAGTATCTATGCAAAATTAAAAATTCTAATTTTAGTAAGTCCTTTCCTCCACGTGGCCCAATGCGGCTTGGACTCCTTGATCTCCCAAATTCTTTGGGATTTCTCAAACACTTTGAGTAACTCCAAACTCTTTGATCAAGAGTCCATCACCACCATCTTATCTTGAAAGCCGCCGAGATTTACAAATAATAAAAATTTTAAAATGCTTAAATTCCTGTATCTCAAAATTTAAGATTTACATGGAAATCTATCAATGAAAATAAAAGGGGCTTAGGGAAACCATCATGCCTTGCCCTTTCGCGGGAAAACCAAAGAAACCATGATGCCCTTTACAAGTTGCCCAAAATAACCAATAATGCTAAAAATAAAAACTTGTGGGGCCACATGGAGAGGACAACCACCTGCAAGGTTAGTATCATAAACACAATATAGACTAGGGCTAAGAAGTTGTTTGCAAAAAAACAATGATTTTTGCCCAACCAGTTCCTTCTCATGCATATAAAAAACATAATGCATGCATAAAAAATAAAAAATTGATCCTTACACAACCCTAAATCCATCCACTCCACATCTCACGTAGATACTAGATCTAGAAGACCGATCTAACGCGATGAGAATATAGGGATCACTCTGATACTAATTGTTGGAAGTAGGTGGAGCCGCGTGGATAGGTATTAATAAACTTTTGACCCACTTAATGCAAGGATTAAATACTTATAAGGCCAAAAACACAACCCCAAGATCTTAAACTTTTGACCCACTTAATGCAAGGATTAAATACTTATAAGGCCAAAAACACAACCCCAAGATCTAAAACCCTAATGTCATGCATTAAGATCAAATAATCCATCAAGAAGATAGATCAAGAAACAGACAAGCACAACTAGATCTACTAAAACAAATAGATAATAGACCTATACCTTTGGAGCTTGGTTGTGCACAAATTGAGAAGTTGAAAACTCAATCTCTATGAAAACTCTTTTCGCAGATTTTGATTTCTTTTTTCCTTTGATTTCTTCCATGCTATTACCCTCTTAGAGAACTTCTAAAGGAGAATGGTGAAAAAAGGAATATGTGAGACATTCACTTTTTTTTACAAGAATTTAAGTTTTGTTTTTCGAAAGAGAAAGAAAAAAATTGCAAATGATAATAATGGTATTTTCATTTGAGACATGACATCATAGAGTTGGTGCTTGGCCATTCCTACCAATTGAGAGTTGTTTGGATCATGAAAGTAGGGATAGGGACTTCAAAACAATAATGCTTTGGACCATCCACCTTGAGGCCTAAAATCAACAGTAAGATGGCCTTTAGGAGTGGAATAGGTTACTGCATTCAGTATTTTTTTTTTTTTTTTTGCGGGAGGTAAAATATAATGTTGTTTGGCAATAGGAAATAGGATTATGTCCACTTACAGGCATTTCCAAATAGGTCATGGACCTATAGCTAGAAGTGAAACTTGGGCTGAAGCATACCTGGATCTTCAACCTGAATATAAACAGAAATTCAGGTATCTGATTCAACCAGACCAAACCTGAATTGCACTCACTTGGGCTCTCTTGTTCTATTGTATTTTTATTAATGATGTATGGTAATGGTTACAGTAGGAAATAGGACTGTACACTTCCAAATAGGTCATAGACCTATGGCTAGAAGTGAGACTTGGGCTGCCTTGTTCTATTGTATTTTTATTTTTTTGTGGAAGGAGTTAAATGGTAATGGTTACAGTAGGAAATAGGACTGTACACTTCCAAATAGGTCATAGACCTATGGCTAGAAGTGAGACTTGGGCTGCCTTGTTCTATTGTATTTTTATTTTTTTGTGGAAGGAGTTAAAATATAATGATTAAATGTGAAGATCCACGGGGAGCTATGAAACACATGATTACCAACCTATCACCTAGCATTTCCAAAGAGGTCATAGACCTATAGCTAGAAGTGAAACTTGGGCTGAGCATACCTGGATCTTCAACCTGAATGTAAACAGAAATTCAGGTATTTGATTCAACCAGACCAAACCTGAATTGCACTCAATTTTTTTTTATTTTTTTTTTTTTTTTTTTTTTTTTTTGAAAGGAGGTATAATTATTAAATGTGAAGATCCACAGGGAGGTATGAAACACATGATTACCAACCTATCACCTAGCAAATTAACCTTCAAAAAATTGATTGTTTCTCATCTACATCTCCATGTTAGATAGTTCATTTTTTCCCCATTTCAAAAGCATTTCAAAAAGTAGAGCAACTAGAAGCCCATAGAGGTTGTCTCTTACTTTTTTCTTTTTTTTTTAATTAAGTTTTTGACAATTCAAGTCACACAAAAATACTAATGAAATGTGTTTTCTATCATGTCAGAAAAAAATTGTTAGTGATAGCTCTATCCAGTAAGACCCCTTGAATTAGTTTCCTCTATCCATTGTCTCTTCTTTTTCTTTTTTTTTTAATTTAAGATTTTTGAAATTCAAGTAGAGATTTTCTTATTAGTTTTTTTTTTTCCTTGAAACAATTGTTCCCATCTTGTAGCCAGAATAACTAAGTACATAAAGCAATCAAGATATAGAAATTCAATCTACACCATCGAATTCAAACATTCTCTATACAAAATAAATCCAGTAATAGAGCAAGTGTAGAAACCAAATTAAATCTTACATGGTTTCAGAACAGAGTGTGACAATATAACAGACACAAACCCCAACTGAGAACCTAATTAACTGTAATTGGTTCAGAACATATACATAAAAGATAAAAATTGAAACTCAAACCAAAAGGTAGAATAGACAAAATGCAAAGTTAGATTAGTAGCCAGCAGACAGAGATGAAACAGCAACATAAAAGATAAAAATTGAAACTCAAACCAAAAGGTAGAATAGACAAATGCAAAGTTAGATTAGTAGCCAGCAGACAGAGATGAAACAGCAAAAGATAAAAATACCTTTCCACGGCAAAAATACCTTTCCACGGCAAACTAACAATACAGCCCGGAAGAAATTACCGTTGCTACTCCCATCACCAGTAGCAGCAGCATTTCCTAAAATCCAAAGCTTGGATTCATCACAATGATCCCATAGTAAAACATATTCTTGCATTTGATCCCACTCCCCCATGTTCCATGCAGCACCAGCAGCCTGTAGCAACCACTCCAATCTATATAAATAAAAACAGATAAAAATAAAAGAATCACAAAATAGAGATTGACATTATAAACAAGTAAAAAAAGATCACCAACCATAGGTGCCATTGCAAGTCGAGCTGCTGGCTCAACTGTGGTCCAATACTCCTTGCAAAGGTTGTTAAGTTCTTCCCAGCGAGCCAATGCAGCAAGGCACCTCATCCGACCTACAAATGATACACAGCAGTTTGATGAGAAGATAAATACAGTACCATCAATCACAAGAGCAGATAAGATCTCTAAGGGTCTGTCAAGGTGAGGAAATGTGGAGAAAATGGAGATAATGACAACCTTATAGATCCACCATGCCATTAGCCAACTGCTTTTTGAAAGGAGGTATAATTATTAAATGTGAAGATCCACAGGGAGCTATGAAACACATGATTACCAACCTATCACCTAGCAAATTAACCTTCAAAAAATTGATAGTCTCATCTACATCTCCATGTTAGATAGTTCATTTTTTCCCCCATTTCAAAAGCATTTCATAAAAGTAGAGTTGTTATGACTTCTTAGGAATTCAATTACCAAGAAGGCACATGGGTAAAATATGAATGAATAAACCCAAAAGAAGACACATGCACACACATTCACTTTCTACATTAAAAGAACCACAAAATAGAGATTGACATTATAAACAAGTAAAAAAAGATCACCAACCATAGGTGCCATTGCATTGCAAGTCGAGCTGCTGGCTCAACTGTGGTCCAATACTCCTTGCAAAGGTTGTTAAGTTCTTCCCAGCGAGCCAATGCGGCAAGGCACCTCATCCGACCTAGAAAGTTTCAACAAAGAAATAGAACTGTAAATCTTTTCAGTAAGTCTTGAATAACTTAAGCTAAAGTTTCAACAGGGAAATCAACCATTAATGTGTTGTGAACACGTCAAATGAGAATCATATTTTAAGAAATTCAGCAAAAGAAAATAAGCCAAGACCTGCTTCAATACCTCATCGAGCTCTGCCATAGATTAAGCAAGATTTTAATATTCACTGGGATTTGAGACAATGTCAAGACCTGCTAGCTTGACCTACGTAGCGTCAAACTGCCTCAATCGTGTGTACAAATCATCAATAGAAGATCAATGTAATGATCAAGGAATAGTTTGTAACCCAATGGCATTCAATGGCATTTTCTTAGATACAGTCATATGAAAGATGTAGCTATGAAAGATGTAGCTAAACACTTGCCTTCAATTCAACATAAGATTCCAGGTGTAAATTTTGTTTGATGGCTTGAACTGGCCATGATAAATAGTGACAGCCTGAGAATGGGGATTGAAGATGCGTGTTGTACTTGTATTCCTTTAGTAGCGACCATTAATATCGACTATATGACCAGAACCATACTCTATGCCCCATAAGTGTCAAGATCCTCAACCTCACACTCAAAAACACATAATACAAGAATTAAAGGTGACATGGTTACTAGTTTCTGAAGTATATATATCGCTACAATTAGTTACCACCATATCCATCCATCATGGGCCATCAATGGCCCATCAATTACTAAAATAAAGTGAGAGAACAATGGCAATTTGAGGCAAAGATTAGGAAGAGCATCTTTGAGGCTCTCCATTGGATAATTCACATTAGAAGATTTGCATCACTGCACTTTACAATTCATATGAAACGAATTTTCGCATAAAAACTACATGAGAAAAATTGTGAATTTTGAACAAATTTATGAGATGATAGGATAATGCAAACGAATAATTTCTCGAAAATCATGCAATTTAATGAGAATGGGGATTGAAGATGCGTGTTGTACTTGTATTCCTTTAGTAGCGACCATTAATATCGACTATATGACCAGAACCATACTCTATGCCCCATAAGTGTCAAGATCCTCAACCTCGCACTCAAAAGCACATAATACAAGAATTAAAGGTGACATGGTTACTAGTTTCTGAAGTATATATATGGCTACAATTAGTTACCACCATATCCATCCATCATGGCCCATCAATGGCCCATCAATTACTAAAATAAAGTGAGAGAACAATGGCAATTTGAGGCAAAGATTAGGAAGAGCATCTTTGAGGCTCTCCATTGGATAATTCACATTAGAAGATTTGCATCACTGCACTTTACAATTCATATGAAACGAATTTTCGCATAAAAACTACATGAGAAAAATTGTGAATTTTGAACAAATTTATGAGATGATAGGATAATGCAAACGAATAATTTCTCGAAAATCATGCAATTTAATGAACTTTGAAGAAAATTAATGAGATGATAGGATAATGCAAACGAATAATTTCATGAAAATCATGCAATTTAATGTATTTTGATCAATTATTACTTGAATTCCAACATTGAATGCTCAAATGCATGAATTTATAAAATTCAATGAAATCAAGTTATCCTAAATAAGTCCATAAATCTACATGAAATAATGACAATATGATGCAATTTCATGGACTCGCCGCACCCTCCAACCAACATTTTACTAGTCCCTAGCAAGAGATGTGAAAAGGTGAAGTTAACTAACCTAACCTAAAAATACAAAAGAAGACTAATGCATAAAATAGAAGCCACTTTCGCTGGCACTCTCAACTGCATTTAGCGTATGTATGCAGTAACCCTTATATCCCTAGGTCACCCTAGCGGACGAATTGTGCTTTGGGAGGTTTTGCTGTGAATATAGATAGCCACAAAACTTTTAAAAAAATTAGAAAACTAAAAGAAATCAAAAGAAACTCTCCAAAAAATATTTTATAAACATTGGATACTCTCGATTCTCGGAATGGTCAAAGTAAAGACAAATTTGAAATACGGTTCACCAATCCCATCTTTGGTAAGAAAATATCAAAATCATGCTAAATATGATCGTGCACGATGAGAAAGTACGTAAACATCTCGAACCCCTATGAAAACGACTCAATCAAATAATCCGGTCCACCTAGACTTAGCACAAAAGAAAGATTTCCTCACAAGACAACCATGACGGTTTTCGCACTACTGTTTTTCAAAAGGCCGTAAGCTTCGCTCTTTCTTCCTTTCTCTTTTCACTTGATTTTTTTTCCTTGATTTCTTTTCCTTTTCCTTATCAACGATCCCCAACAATAGGCAGCCCTTTTCATGTACCCAAATCAAGGGTGTACCCAAATCAAGGCAACCACGATGGCTTTCGCACTATTGTTTTTCAAAAGGCCGTGAAATTTCAGCCACAAGCATTTCTCTTTGTTCTTTATTCTTTTCTCTTGATTTTTCTTTCCTTTTCAACGGTCCCCAACAATAGGCAGCCCTTTTCATGTACCCAAATAAAGGGTGTACCCAAATCAGGCAACCATGATGGCTTTCGCGCTATTGTTTTTTCAAAAGGGTCCCGAGATTTTCTTTCCTTTTCAACGGTCCCCAACAATAGGCAGCCCTTTTCATGTATCCAAATCAAGGGTGTACCCAAAATCAGGCAACCATAGATGGCTTTCGCACTATTGTTTTCAAAAGGCCATTACCCAAATCAAGAAATTTCAGCAACAAGCTTCTCTCTTTCTTCTTTTATTCTCTCGAAATCTCTTGATTTTTTTTTTTTTTTTTCCTTTTTCAACGGTCCCCATGTACCGCAAATCAAGGGTGTACCCAAAATCAAAGGCAACCAATGATGGCTTTCGCACTATTTGTTTTCAACAATAGGCTTCTCTCTTCTTCTTTAATTCTCTTCTCTTGATTTTTTTTTTTTCAGCCCTTTTTCATGTACCCAAATAAAGGGTGTACCCAAATCAAGGCAACCATGATGGCTTTCACGCTATTGTTTTTTCAAAAGGCCGTGATTTTCTTTCCTTTTCAACGGTTCCCAACAATAGGCCATTCCCCCCCCCTCCCGCCCTTTTCATGTACCCAAATCAAGGGTGTACCGCAAATCAAGGCAACCATGATGGCCTTTCAAACGGTCCCCAACAATAGGCAGGGCCCTTTTTCATGTACCCGACCTTGTACCCGAAATCAGGCAACCATGATGATTTTGTTGTTCGAAAGGTCGTGAATCCCTTTTCAACGGTCCCAAACAATAGGCAGCCCTTTTCATGTACTCGAATCAAGGGTGTACCCAAATCAAGGCAACCATGATGGCTTTCGCACTATTGTTTTTCAAAAGGCCGTGATTTTTTTTCCTTTTCAACGGTCCCCAACAATAGGCAGCCCTTTTCATGTACCCAAATCAAGGGTGTACCCAAATCAAGGCAACCATGATGGCTTTCGCACTATTGTTTTTCAAAAGGCAGTAAAATTTCAGCAACAAGCTTCTCTCTTTCTTCTTTATTCTCTCTCTTGATTTTTTTTTTTTCCTTTTCAACGGTCCCCAACGATAGGCAGCCCTTTTCATGTACCCAAATCAAGGGTGTACCCAAATCAAGGCAACCATGATGGCTTTCGCACTA
>QPKB01000005.1:26348422-26626879 GCA_003546025.1 Camphora micrantha | reverse complement strand
GCAATGGAGGTGGAGCGGGTCTCGTTTTAATAAGTCCTGATGGTACACCCCTCAAGTATGCGGTGAAGTTCCACTTCACTGCTTTTAACAATGAAACAGAGTATGAGGCCCTCCTCTTTGGTTTAAAATTGGCGCTCGAAATGAACGCCCGATGCCTCATCGCTCACAGTGACTCTCAGCTGATAGTTAATCAAGTAAAGGGCGAGTTCGAGGCAAAGGAAACAAGAATGCAGGGTTATCTCAGCATAGTGAAAAACTTGATCCCGAGGTTCCAGCACTTCCAAATATGTCATATCCCTCGAGAGAGTAACATTGTTGCCGATGCACTTGCCAGGCTCGCCTCATCCCTAGAGACCCCATCAGGCGAACCAGCATTCCTGGGGCACCAGTTCGAACCAAGCCAGTTGGATGAGAGCACTGCAAACATCAACTGTGCTACAGCTGAAACGAACTGGATGACCCCGATAAGGGCATATCTTCAAGAGGGTATACTGCCGGAGGACCCCCTTGAGGCAAGAAAGCTGAGGATGAGAGCTTCCAAGTTCACCCTCTTGCAAGATGTCCTGTACAAGAAGGGCTACTCTTTACCATTGTTGAGGTGCCTCTCTCCTGAAGAAGCTGATTACGCCCTGAGGGAAATCCATGAAGGAATTTGTGGGAACCACTCCGGCGGACACTCCCTTGCCCACAAAACACTTAGGCAAGGTTTCTTTTGGCCCAGCATGCTAGCAGACGCCAAAGAATTTGCTAGAAAATGTGACAAATGCCAGCGCTTCGCCACTGTGCCAAGGCAGCCCCCGGAGGAACTCACAACTATCATGAGCCCGTGGCCTTTCTCCAAATGGGGAATTGACATCCTAGGCCCCTTTCCTCTGGGTAAAGGACAATGCAAGTTCGTAGTGGTCGCCATCGACTATTTTACAAAGTGGGCGGAGGCGGAACCCTTGGCGAGGATCACAGGCTCCAAAGTAAAAGACTTTGTTTGGAAAAACATTGTCTGTCGCTTTGGGATCCCTCACACCATTGTCAGTGACAATGCAAAACAGTTCGACAATAAACTCTTCAATTCATTTTGTTCCGACCTTCAGATAAAGCAGCCTCACTCTAGCCCGGCGCATCCACAGGCAAACGGGCAAGCAGAGGTCATGGTGAGAACAGTCCTTCGTAACATAAAGACAAGGCTCGAAAGGGCGAAGGGTCTTTGGGTTGACAAGCTTCCGGGAGTATTGTGGGCCTATCGGACTACGCCAAGAGCTCCTACCGAGGAAACCCCTTTCTCCCTCGCTTTTGGGAACGAGGCAGTCATCCCTGTTGAGATAGGGGTCCATTCTCTCAGGGTCCAGCACCACGACCCCAGCATCAATGAAGAAGGACTTCGCATCAACCTCGATTTGATGGAAGAAACAAGGGAGATGGCCAACGTCCGCAACGCAGAGTACAAGCGAAGGATGGCAAAATACTATAACTCAAAAGTGAAGCCCCGTTCTTTCCAACCAGGAGATTTGGTCCTTAAGAAAGTAATCCTCGCCACGAAGGATTCTCGCGAAGGCAAACTGGGACCGAATTGGGAAGGTCCGTACCTCATAATAGAGGTGGTAAGACCAGGTACTTACAAAATCCAGAATTCTGAAGGGAAGGCCCTACCTCATCCGTGGAATGCGGAACACCTGAAGAGTTACTACCAATAACACTTGAAGGGGAAAGAAGCAATGAGAATGGGGAATTTAATTGTTTAAATTTTTTCAGCAGTTTTGCAAAATGTTCTGTGATAAGGGGCATCAAATAAATGAAGATTTTATTTTATTTATTCCAACAGTTAGGCCACAAAATTGCCTTCTCAAAAAAAAAAAAAAAAAAAAAAAAAAAAAAGAGAGAAATCTATGTGTAATGAAACATATAAAAGTCTCCTGTATCCTAATCACTCTCACTGCTCCCCTCCTCGTCCTCGCCATCCTCATCATCCTCCTCACCGTCCTCTGCATCATCAGAGCCTCCATCACCCTCATCAGGCGCCTCGGTTGGCACAAAGTCTGAAAGGTCGAGGTCAGGGAAAGCAGCAGAAATCTTCCCTCAAAGCTCCTCGTAGCCATCGATGAAGGCATCAGCAAGGCCATCCGATAACTCCTTCTCAGCCTGAGAAGCTCTGTCATGCACTGCCTTTATCTCTATCGCCATAACACTCTCCCTGAGCAACGCCCTCTCGCGGGTCTGTCCAAGCTCAGCCTCACTATGCGAAGCCCTCTCGCGGGCCTTCTTAAGCTCAGCCTCACTGAGCGAAGCCCTCTCGCGGGCCTTCTCCAGCTCAGCCTCTGCCCGGGTCGCCCTCTCGCGGGCCGCCGAAAGCTCAGTCTCTGCCCCAGTCGCCCTCTCGCGGGATGCTAAGAGCTCAGTCTCGAGCCTAATGGCCCTCTCACGGGCTGCCACGAGGTCAGTCTCGGAGGCTCCTCTAGCGGCTTCAAGAGTAGCAATCTTCCTTCGGGCAGCGGAGAGCTCCTGTTGCATGCCGTCATTCTCCTCCTTTAGTTGAGTGTTGTGATGTGCCCTCGACAGCAAGCAGATGGATGCAGTAGAAGCCTGGAGCAGTAAGAGACAAAATGAGAATACGCAAAAAAAAAAAAAAAAAAAAAATGAAAGAATGGAGATATGGTAAGCTTTTACCTGAGCCAAGCCCTCTAAGAATGTATCGATAACTCTCTGGGTACCCAAAGCGTTGATCTGTGTGACCTCTGGAGGAAACACAAATAGCCCGAGTTTCTCTCGAATCACCTGCGGATTGCCCAGCATAGGGCCAGCCCTAGTCGGTACCCCTGCAGAAGCTCCCGAGCGTGGGGGACACGACTGAGCGGCAGAAGGTACCGCCGAAGAAAGAGGCTCCGAAGCAGCAATCGTGGCTGAAGAGCTCGCTGGCGGAGGAGACGCTGCTGGAGAGGCTAACCGATGGGACGGTTGTACCTCCGCTGGAGGGGTGGATGCGAGAGAGCTCGCCCTGAATGTCACCGATGGAGAGCTCCCCCCTGAAGTACTCTCTACGCTCGCCGCCTTGGAGGGAGGGGCACTCCTACCCAAAGGGCCAGAAGGAGGAGTACTCCTGCTAGAAAGGCGAGCCCCGATCGCCCTCCTATCTACTGCTGCATAAGAAAAATTGTTACTTAGGCATGGAATATCAAATAAAAAAAAGAGAGAAAGCAAAAGTCAAAGTACCTTTTCTTTTTAGAGGAGATTGTGAAGAGGAGCCACTAGCCCTATTGCTCTCCTTGAGTAAGAGAACCCCCAAATCTTTGTCAGGACAAGCCCTCACAGCCTGCAGCTTCCATTCCTGACTCATTGAAAGCACTGGCGCCTCTGCAAAAGAGCAATGGGTAAGCATATAAAAAATTAGTGATAAAGAGAAAGAGAAGCAAATGAATGACTTACCCAGTCTCTTGGCGTCACTCCATCGTGTGGGCACCAAGGCCCGATCTGTCTTAGAAGCCCACTCTCCACCAACAAAGAAGAAGTGAGATTTCCAACTATGACAGATGGAACGAAGACCAGTAAGCAGCTTACCGCCCCTAGGGGTAAGATAATACCATCCCCTATTAGGGGCTGGAGACTCAATCAAGCTGTAGGCAGCATGGAACTCCACAGGCAAAGCATCCTCGTTATGAACCCTCCTCCATAACGCCAGAAAGCCAAGCAGAACCCTTCAGCCATTCGGTGCTAGCCGCCCCGGGGTCAATGAAAAGTAACGAAGAATGCGGCAAAAGGGGGAAGGCATGGGGAACCTCAACCCAGCTACGAGCATCTCTTCGTAGATGGCAAGGTCGCCCGAGAAGTCGTCACAAGCAGGCTCGTCCGTTTCAGCCCAGCAGCACAACACAGTGGAAGGAATATTATAAGAAGAAACCATCTTCAAAATGTCGCTATTAGTGTTAAACACACTGAAAATGGTGCTCACCTTCGATGCGTCGTCGCCAACAACCACTTTTTCTCGATATCTTTTGCGATGAGAGCGTACAGCGCCGCAGCCACGGTGCCTGCAGTACCGCTCCCGTCGCCCTCGCCAGCACCACCGCCCGCGCCCAAGGGGGCGCCTTCGGCTGTAGGGCTCGCAGCAGCCGCAGGGGCGCCAGCAGGGGCTCCCGCCTGGTGTCCAGCAGCTCCCCGTCCGCGGTGGCGGCTCCCCGGGCGGGCGAGCCTGCAAAGGGCGCCAGCCCAACGTCGCACGCAACAGGGGCGCCCTGGCTAGCGCCCCTGCCTAGTCTTCCTTCAATCACAGCAGCGGGGGCGCCCTGTCTGCTGTCCAGCGCTGCAGCCGCCATGGCAGGGGCGCCAGGGGCACCCCCCTCTTCCTCCACACTAGCAGGCGCGCAGGGGCGCCCAGCCGCCGCAGCAGGCGCGCAGGGGTGCCCCGCCGCTGCAGCAGACGCTCAGGGGCGCCTCGTCGCAGGGGCGCCCCGCCTTTTCTCCCCGTCCATCGCAGCAACGACGATAGTAGGGGCGCCCCCCGTCCAGTGCAGCAGCCACGGCAGGGGCGCCAGGGTTTGAACAGGAAGAAGATGCAAAAACTCCAAGTGAAAAGCACATGAGCAAGAGTCCTCTTTTATAGCTCTCATTCTAGGGTTTTAAAAGTAGAAAAGACTCCTAAGCTTCAACAACTCTGCTGGACAAATCAAGAAGGGAAAGAATCTGAGCATAAAGCAACGGATAGTGTCTGGGAAGGCCAGGAGTCCTCTAAATGAGAAAAACTTGATATTTAAAAATGCCTCGCTTTCAAAACTTCCTTT
This sequence comes from Camphora micrantha, assembly GCA_003546025.1. NCBI lineage: Eukaryota > Viridiplantae > Streptophyta > Magnoliopsida > Laurales > Lauraceae > Camphora > Camphora micrantha. Next base: position 26,622,113 of record QPKB01000005.1, on the reverse strand, counting down.
GGAGCGAGACATTGAGGGGCAAATGATGGGTCAGGCCCAAATGACTCGGTCCATAATGACGGGTCAGGTCCAAGAGATTCAGTTCACGATGGTGGGTCAGGTCTAAGTGACCTGAATCCGTGCTGAACCCGGGTCCAAATCCACCCGTCATGGGTCAGGTCCGGGTCCGAATCCACGAAGTGACGAAGTCAGCGCGTCGTTTCCCCCTCTACCTGATTTTACCAAGTCCTGTGGAGGAGATCCTATCTGCCTCATCTGTTGAGGGTGGTTCGGAGGCTCCGCCGAAACGAAGCATCCGTTGCTGAAGAGTCGTCCCCATCTGTTAGGGAACGACTATAAAACACAGAGCCCCACCGGCACTGAAAAAAAAGCTATTCCAATCAGTCTTTATCATCATCTTTTTGTATTCTCTAAGTCTGTAATCGCTACACACTTGAGAAGTAAAATCATCACCTTAAAGTGGACGTAGGTCACACTGACCGAACCACTATAAACCCTCTCTCTCTTTCTCTCTCTCTATTTTCACATTAATTACTCTATACTTGACCGGTGGTGCCCGAAATCCATTTTTGGCATCATCAGAGTTTACTGTCATGAACAAAGCACTCATGTTGCAACAGAAGAGGATAGAAGGCTGATAGAGTTTTATGCCAATGTCTCTTAGAATATATGACACCCATGTTAATTCAGCTGTTGTAGAGGCAAGTGCTGAATTTGAAACATGTGATGAATTTGCTTGGTTTCGGATATAAATGGAGGGAGGCCCAAATGTGCGATCAATCTAAAGGTTGGCCCACTGAGATTTTCTTTGAAAATTTAGGTACAATGATTAAAATGGATGTGTTAGAGCTGATGAATGGCTTGGATTTAAAAAAAGAATTAGGCCCCACTATTCATGGAGAAGGGTGCTGCACCATACTATGATGAAGCGGTGCTGCACTGTAGTTCTGCCTAACTGCATGTAGCATATATGCAATCCAGGGACCCACTTAGATGCGACTATGCAAGTATATCAATGCAAGGAGAATAGATAGAAAGGTCTACACATACACAATTGGGATCCAAAAAAATTAGATCCACCAAATTATCCTAGCCCTTGATTTATCGACCTTGAATTTTAATGCCAATTAACCATGAATTTTCTCAAGTGAAATTCAATCCAACTTTGAGTGAAGGTTCACTGAGCCAAATTGGGCCCAAAGTCAAATCATGGGATCAAAATAGTATCATTTCCCATGTATATGAGACTTGCACGTAATTTATGGGGGTACCCTGGATGCTATTTTGCATATCTAAATGTAGATCCCATAATCAATCGAGGAACACACAAACTAATCTTCTCAATTTATAGAAATTACATAAAACTTGTGCAATGACGCATGATTTTATTTTCCAAATAGCAAACTATTCATCTGAACTTATCAATCCACAAGTTGTACCCCACTCAGTCTTACAATCGCTTTCCCTTCTCCTGTTTTTTTTTTTTTTTTTTTTTTTTTTTTTTTTTTTTTTTTTTTTTTTTTTTTTTTTTTTTTTTAACTTCATTCATACAACCTGCATGCAACATATCAAAAAATCCGTTCAATCACATTAGAAAAGTTTAATGAAATGTAGCAAGGGGAAAACGGGCGGCAGTTAAAAATGGAGGAATGAAGAAGGCTTAGATTTGACTATCTCTTTTTGAATGTCAAATAGTAGCAGAAATGTTTCTTTTTGAAAGGGGTAATTTGTAAAATTGGACATATATGCATAGAAAGAGATACAACGATCTATTAAATCATCAGACATATATAATGAAGTACTAACCCCACCCTTTTATGGCCCCTCCAGGCTCTAATTATGACAAGGGTTGCGTAGGTTGATGGCTGGCAACAACTTTTGTCACTTCTAGCTGAAACCAATATCGTTGGGACAAGGCTTTGATGATGATGGTGATGTATAAATATAAACTTGAATTATGAAAATGGGATACTGATAGAGACCTTCACGGTACATTTATGTACGGTAGTATATCTATGAGAAGGCAGTTTTGCTATTATTCTCTTTTCCCTAGAGCAAAAATGCCTTTCTGCAACTTTTTGTCAATAAAAATGTGTTGTACCAACCCACAAAATGTGGTGGCCACAGATAAATAAAAGCTTCTAAAAATGGTGTTATTTATTTTATTTTTTTTCAAAAGAGCTCATATATATATATATATATATATATATATATATATATGTATAGGGCGATGCTTCTATGAGAAATTGGGTGGGGGCTCTCACATCCATATCCAATGTCAACAGCTTAAATGTGAGGGCTCCCACCCAATCTCTCATATAAGGTGAGAGATATGCTCTCATAAGAGCATCTCCCATATATATATATATATATATTTATGCGTGTGTGTGTGTATATATATATATATATTTATGGGAAATATTCATGTGCATCCATCTCTCACCATGTTATAGTGAGGAACAACATAGTAGGGTTGACTTTATAACACATCTGAACCATCCACACATGAAACCTCCTTAAGTACGCTAGACCCATTGAATTTTCACCTATCCAAATGGATTGGACTATTGAATCGATGGTCAAATTTTTTTCTTTAATATAAAGTCATTAAATTTATGGGCCATGGATGAAAAGGTTAAAGGCATGAGATTTATCCCAAATTTGATATATGGTCTGTGTGTGTGTGTATGTTGTGTGTGTATTGTAAATGTAATTGTCATGGATTTAGATCCTCGAGACAAAACAAACTAGGACCCTGGCCCTTCCAAATGTTTCGTATCATAAATGCATGGATTCAGATTCAAACCTGAATTTTTGTTGGGTCCAAAAGAGTAGGCTACACACCTGCTTCATTTAAACTTAGAGACTTCAGAGACTTGGATATCCTATACCCATTTTCAACCCTAAGTTCAAGGGACATGCTTCCTTCTATGTGACTCCCACACTGAGATAATTATGTTCCATTTTTTCAGCTTTTCTTCGGTTACTACAACATAACTTCTTTAGTTCTAAGCCTTTTTGGGAGATTACAATAGTTATCAAAAATTTTAAAAAGTAAATAATATAAATTTATGTAAAAAATAAAATTATATGACGTTTACCTCATTTTTCAGTTGTTCCAATATCTTAATTGCATTTTTAATTGTACCTTAAAATAGAATGAGTAGAAATTTTAATAACAGGATGATATAAAACTATATTTACGAACTAAAGATATTAGCTAATGAAAATTGGTCTAGCTGCCAAAATACAGCGAAAAGTGTAATATAACTCGAGCGATGCCAAAGTTTCAATGTATTGCTTTTTTTTTTTTTTTTTTTCTTTGAACTCGCCAAAACCCTAAAAAAATTCATGAAAAAGAAGAAGGTAAAAATATCAATATATTTCATGAAAAGGATGTGGAATTAATTTTTTCTTTTTCTTTTTTCTTTTTTGCAAGTTAAGATTGATATATAAAAGACAAAGACAAAAATACAAGAATGGGAATCTGTTTTTAGGTAATGTGAGCACAACACCCTACAACACCAGAAAACAAAGCAAAAAATAATAGGAAACCTACAAATGGCTAAAACAACAAACCCACAGCCTGAGAAAACAAACCCATGAAGGATTAGGTGAGGTCACTGATGATGCAATTGTGGAATTAAGTTATAGTTATTGTTATATTATTTATCATGTATAATTACCCCTGTTGCATTATACATAGATGACAATGTGTAAGTGTAATTCACTTTTTAGTAATTTAGATTTATGTCTCCTTTATGAATTGATAATCAAGCATTTACTACAGCAGATGGATTGAATAGGCAGGACTAAAAGAGTAGAACCAGTAGCACTACTACAGGGATCCTTGGTTCCTTTGTGCAATGCACGATCTAGCACATGTCCAGCTTCTTCCCTGCAAAAGCTTCACATACCAGATGTGTGACATGGATTTTCATCCCCATGTTCTAAGGATTTTAACTTGTGGTGATGCATGACATGGCCCATAGACGGATGATTCAGATTGTCCAACACTCACCAAACTTGTAGTTGTCACGCTTTTTGTGGTAAAGTGGAAATGAATACCTAACTGTGCATTCATGTTTGGCTCCTTTGGTTCCACAAATCAAAGAAAAACAAACAACAGGCCTATAAACTCATTGGCTGACCATTTTCTTTAATGTATACACTAGCATAAAGTGCCCGTGCTAAGCACGGGAAATGTATATCATAATCTTCAATTTACATCTTAAATTTCTGTTAGATGAATTTTACAGGTAGAATTGAGCAGTGGCAGTATGTAGTATACATAACAATAATAAACTGTATAGAATGATTATTTGACCTGTTAATGATGTTTTGAATACCATTTTTAATTTCATGAAACACGATACAAATGTAAATAGGCATTAGATCCTCACCTTCTTGATCAATAATTCCTTCATTAAGTCACACCACTATTTTTAAAAATGTATAAAAGTATGGAATAAAGGTCGTACTATAGTTGATTAGCAGTTATTTTGGTATGATTGCATCAAACGGAATCCTATCTTGGCATGACACATAGTATAAAAATATAGTTATATAAAGGCAATACCAAGTTGAAGACATCCCATACATTTTCTATTGTGGAAAGATCCGAAATACAACCGCAATGTTCAAGTTTAACGGCAAACAACTTAACAAATCTTTTAATTATAGGAAAATAGGAATGATTTAATTGTTAAACTTGGCGGAATGAAAACTACGGTACTGATATGAGAGATAGTAAGCGCTTAGATTCATCTGCATAATCTATGTCGCTTAGCTTTGTGACAGGACATGATATATTTGCTCCATCAGTTCTGTTCCTATTACCTTTTAGGTAAAAAATAAACGATTTCCAAAGAACGCCCCTGAGCTTCTCAGCAACTTTATCAACCTCATTTTCCTACATAAAAGTAACAGCATGTTAGGTGAAAATAGGATATCGTTTGTCTAATATAAAAATGGAGAAAGTATTGAGAAAATAATCTTACATCTCCTATCAATGTAGACAATTCATCTTTGCTTGCATTTAGGATATGTGCAACGTCATCATCAAATAGCACAACATTTAATGAATCTGTGTGATTGACAATGTACCCAAAGAAATAACTTTTTTAATCATTTATTTTTTATGTATAATAAGGACATGAAATAGTATTTATGGTATTAATATTATAGAATTATCTTGGATAAGTCTCAGTCGTAGAAAGGTTGCACACTTGGCAACTACTATTTGTATTATTTCTTTGTGCCTTTTTCCCACATTTTATACATGCAAGGTACCATATTCGTTGATCAAGTTTTGCTCTAAATATTGTTGCTTTTATCCCCATCATGATGTTCTAAGAGAAGAAACCATGGCAATTAGAAATATAAAATATTTTTGCGCAACATACTATATATTAAAGATATATGGTCATGTATCCTACCGATTTGTGTGTGTCTTGTTTGTAGTTCTTCCACTCCATAATAGTTCCCCTGATTTCATTTGAAGTATTAACAACAATTGTAGAGTGTAGATCTTTATGTTCTGCATACCTAAAAACATAGAAATGAAGCACAATCAAGCATAGTTCAATTAAATAATTATTTTGAAATGAATAACGAAGGTTTTGATTTAGAAATTTCAGTTTATTGAACACTATGTCCGAAGTTGATGTGCTTCATCAATTTCGGAGTTGAATATCAATTTCGTCGAGTAAGTTAATGATAGATATCAATTTCCTGAAATATCAATTTGAATGTTAGAGGTAGAAAATGTAAGAGATCTTAAGCCTAAAATGAGGTATGCAATGATTTGTACCATTAAATTCTCGGACGAACAGTGAAGCTGCAATAAGGATTTTCCCAATTTGTGCCGTGCTCGATAGCTGCTCTTTATAAATGGATATAATTTCTCCCCATAATGTCAACGATGCAGATTTTCCACTATTTGATTGGTGAATATGAATTTGATACTAATGCTTTCTATTCATTTAAATAAACGTACCTTCGACATACCTCTTATCTAGCATAATGATATCCATTTTTTGAGTAATTGAATTATCTTTTTTTCCGTATGGTGGATATTCCGCTTATATTTCTTACTATGCCAATGACATCTGCATATACATGTAATGAACAATAATGATTAGATTATAAAATGTAATCTACATAATGAAAAAAATTTATTGTAAGGAGACGATAAAATATTTTATATGGTAAAATGAAAATAATAATTGTCATCATTTCCACCTGTCAGATATTTGATGTTGTTACTAAGCTTGGCAATTCATCAAAAGTCTTGAAATAGAAACGGTCCAACGGTATATCAGAACATCCTTCCTTGATCTCTTGTGTTATTGAATCATGTCTTAGGTATATCTGGTAGTCACTTGGTACAACTTTGTAAGCTTTTTGAGCGTCTACCACTTTTACATGATCAATCGAGACAACAATTCCTTCTCTCAAATTTACTCCTAATGATTGGATTTCAGTGTCTTGTAACGTTAGCTGCATCTGTTCACCCTGCAAGTAAGTAATAAATTCATCATTTATAGTAATTACTATATGTTTAAAGGTGTGTATACCTTAAAAAGATAACATTTCAATCGAGAAAGTTACCTTTTCATCAATGAGCAATACCCTTACAAACCTTTTTCGAGTCACTGATTTTTGAACTTCAAACTCATGCCATATACGACAAACTCTGGCCTTAATTTTCCAGTGAATCCTAAAAGGGGTGAGCCTTTCAAATATTTCGTAGTCTTGTATTGGTGTTATGTTCTGTGCAGTTTGTGGAAGACCTGTTAAAATATTATAACATTAGTAGTTTGCACGGCCTTTTTAACAAATACATTTAGATTAATAGATATTTAAAAACCACATAGTAAATTTAAGAAATGAAATATAAAATACAAATTTGTGGAGACATACTGTTGACTATTAAGAACTTTGGCAAGAACTTCTTTGTAGACTACATTTTTTGTATATCCTTGTGGTGCATTCTCTTTATTTAATGACAATCTTTAGCCCTGATCTTGATGTAACTCTGGATATTGCTACATAAAGTTGTCCATGCGTGAAGACTTGCCTTGGAAGTTATAAAACCAACTTTTGCTACTGTCTGACCTTGGCTTTTGTTGATTGTTAATGCAAATGCGACACGCACAGGAAATTGCCTCCTTTTGAATGTGAAAGGCCACTCTGCATCAGTTGGTGACATTATGATTCTAGGAATGCAAACTCTCTCTCCTATTCTGTTGCCTGTTATTATTTCAGCTTCAATAATCTTTGTCCCAGTTTGTTTAACAATCAATCGTGTCCCATTGCACAAACCAATGGATTGATTTAGATTTCTCAATAGTATTATTGGCACTTCTACTTTTAGCTCAAGAGAGTGGTTATGAAGTCCACTAAATCTCAATGTGTCTCATCATCTTGAATGTCTGTGATAGTGTCTGCACTCAGATAAAAATTTTTGTCATCAGCCAACATGATCAGCATGATATCATTTATCTTGTCAACATCCTCATTTGTCAGTGCGAGAATCACTCGCTCTTGAAGATTAAGTATGATCAACACTTTGTTTAAAGAATTCACTGTATACATTTTGTATGAGGCTCATTATATCTTCATTATCACCATTGTCTTTTTTCAACAACAAATCTTCTGGTATCTTTACCCAATCAGATTCTTCATCATTTTGAATTGAAATTGAATTAGCAGTTCCATTGCCAATACCCAACACCCAACTTGCAAACTCAGCAGATTCATAATTTGTATTGTTATAGTGCATTGTTTGTTGGAGGCGCATATTGTTGGTTAAGTTAAACACATGGCAATGTTTTCATACTTCTGCATTTATTAGCGATGCATCGACTATCTGTTCTCGTTTTCCCTTATAAACCACAGGTAATATTTGTCTGAAGTCACCTTCGAGCGCCACAGTCATACCACCAAATATTTTCTCCTCAGCATTTTCATCAATGTCAGCCAATATATCTTTAAGTGATCTATCAAGAGCATCAAAAGCATGTCGGTGTGTCATTGGTGCTTCATCCCATATGATTAGATCAGTTTTTTGTAATAGCTTTGCTAGATTTGAACGTTTAATAATTGAGCAACAAGAGTGCTCATGATGTCGTAGTGGTATCTTGAATCTAGAATGTGCCGTTCTTCCACCAGGCAATAATAGTGATGCTATGCCTGACGATGCTACAGCGAGACAAATTCTCCCCTCACTACGCAACTTACAAATTATTGTTTTCCATAAGAATGTCTTACCTGTACCACCACTACAGTTTACGAAATAAAGGCCGCCGGTTTTATTGGTGGAAGCACTCACTATCTCATTAAATATAAAACTTTGTTCTTCATTACGACGGGAATGCATGTCATTAAGTTGAATTCTCATAGCCTCAACATCATAAGAGAGTTCATCTCTCAACAATCTATTTGAAATTTGATCCGTTGTATCTTGATTGTTGAAAGATATTGTTGGAAATTCTAACAATGAACGACCATTTTTTGTAAGGATTGTTTCTATCTCAGCGAGAGCAAGATTCTGCAATTCATTTTCTGAAAGCAAAATTTCATTATCTCATGTTACTCTTCTAGCTCTTCTTTGTAAGTCATCTGAAAGTGATTCCCAATGCCTTCTCCACAACTCGCTAGGATCCTTTAATTCACAATACCTTAGTATCCCACTGAACATGTGCCGGAGTTGATTTCCTGTTGCCCAATTTGAAGCTTCTGTCAGAGCATCATCCCATTCCCCATCATCATCTAGTAGTCCCAGAACGGCGCATGCATCTTTGAATGTATCGCGTGTCTCTCCATTAATTGTCCTTAAATCTTCATTAACATGTAGGACCTTTTATGATATGCAACAACATTCGCAAGTAATATCTTTCACCGGATAATGGATGTGCATAATAAAGTCTTCCTATTGTTATCCCTCTTTTTCTTTCTTTCCATACCTTTGCATTTTCATCCCAATTCCATTTTGTTGGGAAATCAACATATGTGAGTTCTCTAGCTGACGAATGCCTTTTATTTGTCTCGAACCATTTTGTAAACATAGTTCGTTGATTGTTAGGATTGTTAACAATTGAGCGTAGGTTACTGTCATCTCTGAAGACAACAGTCTGTTGATCTTTTAGATGAAATTGTAGCCTCTCAACCGATGGATTTCTACCTTGCATTTTGAAATCAAATATCCTCTAACAAGATTCTGGAGCGGAGATGTAACTGCAATCCAAATATTACTTAATTTCATCAACTACATTATGCTCTACTCCTTTAGATGCAGCTTTGCAAATTACTTTCAATTACCATTGTTGCTCGATCTTCACCCTTATGAATATATTTGTATAAATATTTCACGACTTTAATGCGATTACATATTTCAACATTGATGTGTGCATTGAACTTTCTAACTAAAGGAAGATTGTAAGGAATTACCCAACGATTATCGAGAACAACATTTCCAATTTTAACAGTTCTTCCATTGTCTCGCCTTCTATAAGTTGGATACCCATCAGTATTTAGCATTGTACTTGGACTAAAACATTTTGGATAATTCTTTGTACACTTTCCATCAACCATGCATACACATCTTGGATTTCGGTAACCACATGGGCCATGCATCATGCATCGTTTCACCGTATCATATGCTTCCGGTTCTATCGATCGGGAATCTCGGCACATATGATCTCATCTACATCATCCGATGTGATAGGTTTATAGTTTTCAGCCAATGTAAGAAGTATATGAGCATGTGGCAATCCCCTTTTTTGAAATTCGATTGTGTATATATCTGCATTGTGCAAAGAAAGAAAGTTATTTATTTTATTTTATATTAATATTCATAAATATTCAAAAATATAATTAAAATAGTAGAAGAGGTATGTTTATTTGTACCTGCAATTACAAAACCAAAGTGCATTCTTTTTCTTAGGTCGTCAATTAACTCCTTCAGTTTCAATCTGAAGACCCTTGCAAATATGTCTGGTCTATCTTTAACTCTTTGCCCAGGAATGCTGGCAATCATATCTTGTATTTCCTTCCAATATGGGTTACAAGTAAAAGTAACAAATAAATCTGGAGGTCCCGCCCATCTACATATAGCCATTGCATCTTGATATTGTTGGACCAGATATCGAGGTCCTCCAGTGTAGGAAGATGGTAGTATGAAGCGATGACCTACAGAAGATGCATCCGTATCACCTTCAGTTATAGCATCCTGCAGACCATGGTAAAGATTTGACCGTAGTTTCTTTTGGTTACGACATAACCATGAAAGGCGATTATTTTCGATGCAAGCATATGCATCAACTATGAATTGGTGAAGCAGTCGTCCTCCAAGAAATAAGGTTTTTGCCTTAGAATTTCTCTGGTGTAATCTAAAGCAATAGTATTCTCTAATGGACAAATATGTCTGTTTGGCACACCTACTTGAGGATTCAATGTTATGTCGAATATTTATTCTCCAACCATCCTCTCCAAAAGGAAATAATATATGATATTGCAATGCCATATAACTTGGATGAGTTTCATTGATTCTTTGCAAGTGTCCACTAATAGTATGTACGACTATGTCACGATGCGAGCCTTGACTTGCTCCGGATCCAACCAGTAAAGCAGCAACTTCATTTGTAGTAGGTCAATTCTATTGCCATCCATCTGAAGCTCTTGTATCCAATATTCTCATAGTAAGCTCTGTTGGAGGTGTTTGACCATATATATCTCGTACTCTTTGAAACATCTGTGCATATGGGTTGAATTGATCGAGCATGCCTTGCAATTCTGTAAGTACTTCTTCATTAATACCACCGGAGTTTCTCTGTCTATCCAAAGTTTCAATTCTATTTAGTGCCTCATGATCCGTGTCATAAATGTACAATTGACAGAATTTAGGATGTTGTCTACTCTCGGGAATGAAGACCCAATTAAGTGGTGACTCTGTCCATGAATTCGAAATGTATAAGGACCTCTTCCATCTTGTAGAAGTGCATAGTCTACATTTGCCCCCATTGATGTAAAGGATAATAGTGAGTTATAAGCCCTGATTGACTTTTTGAAGCTAATATTGTGGCTATCACCATCACATTTAAGCAAATAGTCAAAAGGGGGTGGGGCATCTAGTAATAAAGGCAATGTTACGAATCCATCTCTGCAACATTGGTTAAAAAGGTATAATCCATTTCTTCTTCCTTGGCTCGATCTTTCTTCCAACCACATAATTGCTCCGCACATTTGGCATTCATTTGTAGGATGGCCAAAGTCATGTCACCTATGGAAAGTACCTATTTATTTAACATTATATTGTAAGTATGAGAAATATTGTTTTAAATTAGAATTACTTAGATGATATACAATTCCTTTCAAGTTATGATTGAGCATGCTTGAGACATGTCCATTGTAAAGCATTGGTTTGTTCTCGCTGCTTGTAATTGCTCCCTCATGTACTTGTACATCTATTAAATTGTCGTAGAGTAATGAATCATTAATGTGCGTTGATTTACTGCTACCGTCATTTAATTGATGGCTTATGGTGGCAATGTTGTGACCTATTCATGTTAGAAGTTAATGCAAGCATTTTATTAAACTATATCCTTAAGAAGTATAAAAATAAAGAAACATAGATTTTGGAAACTTATGAATGGACATACTTGAGATGGGTTCATTCTTATGAATTGATCTGATGTCATTACTTGAAATTGCAATCTGTTCATGAACTTGGACATCCATTAAGTTGTTTTCGAATAATGATTCATTATTGAAAGTTGTACCACTAACAACACTTACTTGATGATCAACAATGCCTTGGTTGATGTTACCTATTGATTGTACAATGTAATGTAAGCATGACTTTAAAGTCTATCTAACATAATTCAAGAGAACAATATCATGCAAGTTAGATTGTACATACCAGACGAACTTCTGTTTGGTTGTATTGGCCTGTTGTCACTACTTGAAGTTGCCCCTCCACTTTCGGCATTGGATTTTTCGCTAAGATTGCCAATGTTGTTGAGACCTACGACATTGATCTGCACATCTATTAAATTCTCATTGGTTTCAATCTGATTCAAGGATGAAAATAGCGGTAGCGGCGGGCGTAGCGGGGATACGTAGCGGCGTAGCGGTGCGATTTGAAAAAATCGCCAAAAAAATCTGAAAAAATTCCAGAAAATCCAGAAAATTGTAAAATGAAAGAAAATGTGGTTCTTTTGCAAAAGTAAGTAAGAAAAGGGGGCGTAGCACGGTGCCCTCAATACATGAGGTCCTGTATCGCCGTATAAATAGAAAATAATAGTAATGATTTGGTTTTTCACATGAGGCACTATTTCAAAATGTGATGGATTGATATATGGGAAACATAGATCTATCATTTATAAGCAATTTCCAAGTGGTTTCATGGGTTGTTCATGAGTATTGAAAAAAAAAATTTCAAAAAATAAATAAATCCAAAAATACAAAATAGAGAAAAATCAAATAAATATAAAACTATGTGTGCATGATGAAAGGGAAACATGGATCTCATCATATTACAAGACAATGAAGCTTTTTAAAGTACTTAGATGATCTCAAAAGTTAAAAGATTAGAAAAAAATCCAAAAGAAAAACATACCTAAAATAGATGGAATGGAAGATTGGGCTTTGATCTTGTAGAGTTGTAGTTCTTTCCTTGGAATTTGATGTTGTATCTTGTATGTTACTCACTTACTTAGTTACTTGTAATGTCTTGTTACTTTTGTAGTTGAAAATGGGTTGAAACTTGAAATTTTGGAGGCAACCACAACAGTGATCTTGTGGCTTATAAATGTTAGGGCTGGCTGGAATGAAGGGGGGGGGCGCGGCGGTGTGGTGCCCTTATAAAGGGCATGCAATGTAGTGGCCGCCATGCTTCGTGGCGGCCGTAGCGGCCGCTACATTGCTGTAGCGGTGCGATACAATAGTATCGCCGCTATTTTCATTGTGGCGTGGCGGACTCAGCCGCCACGCCCGATATATCGGCCACTACGCTACGTAGCGGCCGATATTTTCATCCTTGATCTGATTTATATTTTCTGCTGTCGTGCTGGAAAAATGTGCCTTCACCATGGGTGATGTCCATGTACTTTCATCTACATTTTTTTTAATATTGGCAAAGAGCATTAGTGTTAGTCACATTTATAAATATATTTTTTTAAAATAAAATATATTTGTGTGGTTATCTTCTAATCTCTTACTTTCTTGTGCAGGTGTATCAGATACGGCGTGAAATTGCTTTTGCCTCTTTGTTCGATCAGTCATATTAGACCTGATTAATATATGTAGTACATGAGTTTTGTGTATAAAACATATAGAAAAGAAAAGCCTATGCATCTAGTTGACATAGGAATAAAAATTCTAATATGGCAATATCAATGATAAAGTTTGCTACAGATTCAAGGAGAAAGTAATTAAACAAATAAGATATTTTCAATTCAGGTTTGTTACATGGTTACAGCGAAGCACAACTGAATGTAATGATTTTAAACCCACAGAATATTAAAAAAATAGATGCCCACTAATTAGATGTGAGCATTGTCCACTCAATATCATAAATTAGCCCCTACTACCCTCACTTAACTCCAAATAGAGATATTACAAGGCAAAATCAGTGCTCTATTATATAAGAAACTCCTTAGATAAAGTTTACAATAATTACATTAATAAAGTTTTTTTTTTTAAATGAATAAAATATCAGCTTCTTCGTATATGAACTAAGTTTTTTTTATTTCATATAAAATTAAGATCAAAGTAGATAAAAAATTGTAGTATTCATGGGTTGTTCAAGTTTTCTATTAGAGGTGAACAAATATGGATTCTGAATAAATATCTTGGAATATTTGTCAAACAATACAATGAAGCAAAGTGTCAATTTTGGATAGTACACAGTCTACCTTGAAGTCTGCACTGTGCATGATGTTATGGAACATTTAGCATATGGTGTTTTCCATCAAGTATAAACACCCAATCCTAAAAAATATTCATGTTGATTTTCAGAAATATTTAACGTAACATTGTATTTATGCCTTCAAATAAGAGCAAAAAATGTAGTATTTATGTTTGCAATTAATACACTTAACTCCAACTAATCAAGGTTTTGAAAGATTCTAAAATCATACATGAATAATAATGGTGTTTTCAGCATCTTAAGAATTTTTGGCCTAACAAAAATGTTCTTGAAAGGAAAAGTTCTTTTCAGCTTTGACAAAACCCACAGTCACCCTTTTCTTTTCCAACGAAAGTTTCAGGGATAGAATATTTGATAGAGAGAAACAATTGTAGGCAGTGACAGTGGTTGAAGCCTTTTGCAAACAGGACGCATATGCAATTAAGTTCTTGTGTTGATTCATCTCTAGTTCTATTGATGAAAGGATGAATTTCTTTGTCCTTGAGTTCAATAACTGCAGAGCATCTAGGCCTTAAGACAATGATTTAATGGAGCCCATTATAATTAGACCATCCCCAATTTTTTTAAGAAGATCGACCACACCCGGTTAACAGCATTGATAGATACCAGCTTTTACTAATAAATAAGATGGAATCTAACTATGCCAACATTTTTTTTAGAAAGTGCCTACCACTTGTAGAGACCAATTCGGTGCATGGAAATCAGGGGAGCAGAGCAATAGAAAGGTTTGAATGAGGATTAGGAGTATGCAAGATAGGCCTATTCAGGTTGTCCTAGCTCTTATTTTGGGAAATTCTATATGCACCCACCTATTTTCCTAAGCACACCCACATTCCTTCCTCATGTGTAATTTTTTATTTTTATTTTTAAAGGTGGGTGTGCTCAGCAAAATAGGGGGTGTATATAGAATTTCCCCTTGATTTTATGTCCTCTAAGTTTAATGGCTTTACAGTGTGTGGATGAGGATTGAATTAATCATAGTGGACCATCTATATAAAAACTGAAAAAGGTGCGCCAAAAATGGGGGCACTGTGAAGAGTTTGCTGATAAATAAATAAATAATAAGTATTAGCAATTTTAGTTATTAATCATATGTGCACTCTTATGAAGTCTTATTTCAAATTAGTTGCTAGATTTTCATTTATTAAACATTTCATGGCTTCCCTCATAGAAGTGATTATCACTTGCTTCCTCTAGATCATGTGTGGGACCCCAATCACACTATGGAGTTGCATTTTCTACTGTTTTGTATATGGACCTTCTCCTGTTCCCTCCTTGTTGCTTAGTTGAGCCAACTTTTAGCACTGTTTTATCCTATTTGTGTAGTACCGAATCCTTCATGACTGTAGAAGTTCTTCTAAGGGCCATGGGGAACAGAGGTTGGGTCCATTTGCACCATTAGGTGGAAGGACATACTGTGTAATAGTGCGTATAAGGGATCTTCCCAAAACCACACTGATTGATTGTCCTAACTGACTGATCTATGACAATCAACCTGATTGCTAACTTTTAATTTAAAGCAAATTATTTTTATCATCCATTATCTTCTTTGTAATATAAAATTAAGATCAAAGAAGATTAAAAAATTGTATCATTCATTTAAAGGAAGTAGACATTTGTTTCATATGCATGAATCATGAAGTAGTGGAATTCTTCAAGAAACTAAAAAAAAAACTTGGGTCATCATGAAGAACAGATAACATTCGTATCAGCATAAAGTGTCTATTTATTAGAGAATAATAGAAAAGGTCAGATCAAGAGTAGTTACAAAGGAAATGGTAAGTAGTAGTTAATCCATGGTAAAACCAATGTCCACAAAAATTTTATATAAAATTGCAATTTGCAACTCAAGAAAATACATTTCCTACTTGTTTTAAGTAGTAATTGGAAACCAGAGTGAGGACAGGAGAGCATGCAGTGCTGTATCAGATGGATATATTAGGTTAATCATTCACCATTCTCACACCAGGTTGTTAAATGGATAACATGGGTTAAATATTTAACATAACATTGTGTTTATGCAGTTGAATAAGAGGAAAAATTGTAGTATTCATGTAAAGGAAGCAAAGTATGTCAACAACAACACCACAACATTTTTTTGCAAATAATAATAAGTATTTGGTGAGGAAGGCGGGTTGACAAAAGTTATTAACATAGAGCGTATAGAATCATAACCAATCAGAAATTGCAAATGGAAAATCTCAATATTTGATGAATAAAGAAAAACAAGAGAGAAAGAGAGAGATTCCCACCGGAGGTGAGAAGGTGAAGGGAGCACCACTCACCTTAAGAGATATCTCTCTATCCTTTTAACTTTTTGATGTGGAAATGAGGAGCCGCGCAAGTGCTTTGTGGGAAATGAATAGTCCCAGAGATGAATACAACCCTTGTAAAAACCAAATAAAAGGGGAAGAGTTAAAATGTGGTAACGGGGTGAGATAAACGTGGAGTAGTTATTGGAAGATTGATTATCATTTAAAACATGTTAAAATCAATTGAGAGCCAAAATAGCCAGCTGATTTTTCAATTGAAACGCTTCTCCAATCTAGCACACAGATAAAGGAGATTTCACAACAAAGGGATCTTGGATGTTGCTGGTTTTAGCCTAATAGCACCACTCACCTTAAGAGATATCTCTCTATCCTTTTTACTTTTTGATGTGGAAATGAGGAGCCGCGCAAGTGATTTGTGGGAAATGAATAGTCCCAGAGATATTGCATACAGCCCTTGTAAAAACCAAATGAAAGGTGAAGAGTTAAAATATGGTAACGGGGTAAGATAAATGTGGAGTAATTATTGGAAGATTGATTATCATTTAAAACATGTTAAAATCAATCAAGAGCCAAAATAGCCAGCTGATTTTTCAATTGAAACGCTTCTCCAATCTAGCACACAGATAAAGGGGATTTCACAGTAGAGGGATCTTGGAAGTTGCGATTTTTTAGCCTCATTTAGCATTCAAAATGATATAATGTTGGCAGGGGAATAAGAAGAAAAAGAAAACAAATACACATGGTAATAGACCAAAAATCCATGTGAACATTTCTAAGATTAACAAAGTATTGCTCTAAGCATAGTTGGCTTTATCTGATTATGGGGTCAATCTAATACATATATAATTATTATGTTCTGGGCAAAAAAAAATAAAATATGATGCTATCGTAGAAACTATATGATATCCAGCTATGACTTTCATTGCTTACAATTATAAGCACCCTCTAAGAAGAGAAACCCTTTAAAGCAAATGCTTTTCAAGTGCCACTATTCACAACATCATTGTTCTATGCCAAAAACATAACTATTTCTATGAAAAGAGAAATACCCACAAACAGAACATGTACTACAGAAATCAAATCATTGCCCCCATGGACGAAACAGTCATCAATCGAAGGTGTGCCATTAAAAATATTGGACAAAAACAGAAATCCCTATTTCTTATCTTATGATCGTAGATCGATTGACACCTAGAGTTTGCAAGAAATGGAAAGAAAGAGTAATGGCAATTGGGAATTGAAAGGGAAGAGGGGTGCCTGGAGATTGAGACAGCTGAGAAGAAAGAAGAGGAAGGATTATATACATAAAGAGTAGGAGAAGTTGCAAAACGCTTGCATTAAAAGGAAGAGGAAAGGAAAACTATAAAGCCAAATACAAAGCAATATCAGTTGTTCTATGCCAAAAAACATAACTATTTCTATGAAAATACAACTTCTACTTGAAATGGGATAGTGGAAATGGGAGGAGGTCTTGGGTACCAGTCCCTTGGCCTTTCAGTGGGTTATTTTCTCTGTCAGGGCCTAGAAGTGGTAGAACTTCTTCTTCACCTTCTTCATCAACACCAGAGTCTGGAAGAAATTCTAATGCAAATGAGAATTGAACTAAGTTTGTTATCAAAGAAATAAATATACTCTAGTAGAGAAATCAATATCAGTGGGTCAGTCAAAATGAAATCTATAACAAACTATGGTTGAACTTTGAAAATCTGCCCACTATGGCATTAAAACAGACAATTGCAATGCATAATGCCCTCTAGAATGTGAGCAAACCAGAAGCCCTCTAGAGAATTATAAAACTGCAAGGAAACGGACCAAAGCTTGCAATATGTATGCATTTGCACTTGGATGCAGCCAATCCAAGAATCAAACAGTATTCAACAGTTTTATATTCAAAAAATGGAAAAAAAATCACATACAAGCAGTTACATTTATAAATTACAGAAAGTCTACACATCCTGGGATTTTTGTCCCGGGAGGTGGCACGGCTCTATAAATTATATTATGGAATATAATTATTTTTTCAAGATATTTTTACACAAACCATAATAGTGGAGACTAAAAAATTTGCTTATATTAAGTGGGTCGATCATAATACAATCTATGAGAAACTATGTGTGAACTTTGAAAATATGGCCATTATGGCATTAAAACATACAGTTGGAATGCATAGTGAAATAAAGCCTAATACAAAGCAATATCAGGCGTTTTCCTTCTCTCCCGGGATGGAGAATATGCATTTGTGTTCTGTCATTAGCTCTCTTCCGTTACCAGTATTTTATTTTCGTTCTCTTCTGGAAAATGGAGTATATATGATAGCCACTATTTCCAATTGCCAATTTCAGATTTGATTTGGACCATTCTATGATTTTGACATGCATTAATATCAGGCCTATTCATATATTGATACCAGCCAATTGTCCATCATTACTCCTAAATAATACCGGCCAATTGATTTGCATCTATGCATCAACTATCCTAAGCAGGTGCATGTATGTGTGGGAGACTTCTTGCACGTTACTGCTAATCCCTCTTCTCAAATGAAAAAAAACTCATCCCCCCTTCGTCTCCCTCCAACTCTTCACAGCCCTAATCAGGCGTTTTCCTTCTCTCCTGGGATGGAGAATATGCATTTATGTTCTGTCATTAGCTCTCTTCCGTTACCAGTATTTTCCTTCTCTTCCGGAAAATGGAGTATATATGATAGCCACTATTTCCAATTGCCAATTTCAAATTTGATTTTGACCATTCTATGAGTTTGACATGCATTAATATCAGGCCTATTCATATATTGATACCAGCCAATTGTCCATCATTACTCCTAAATAATACCGGCCAATTGATTTGCATCTATGTATCAACTATCCTAAGCATGTGCATGTATGTGTGGGAGACTTCTTGCGCGTTACTGCTAATCCCTCTTCTCAAATGAAAAAAAAAAACTCATCCCCCCTTTGTCTCCCTCCAACACTCATCCCCCCTTCGTCTCCCTCCCAACTCTTCACAGCCCTAATCAGGCGTTTTCCTTCTCTCCGAAAGCTGTGTTCCGGGCAGTTCCTAGAGGATTCTAGGCGGGTCTGAAAAAGTTTTGTTTGTAAAAAGCGTTTTAGAAAATTCTTTGTTATCCTTTTACTTTAAAATAAATTTCTAGCCAATTAGGGAATAAGAACTAATCTGATGGGATACAAGGGCATTTCTAACTAACATACATCGTATTTTTTTCAATCAATAGCCTATATTTCGAAAAAAAAAAAAAGGCGTACCAAATGATGCTGGGGCATTTTAGGGTATTCTAGACTAGCCTTTTGCATTCAAATGCATTTGTGCGATTCTATGCTGAAATACGCAATTCAGGATATTCTGAGATACTTTCCTATTTAAAATGGGTTTCACAGGCGAAACTAGGGTCAGGAACACATTGCATGAGATAATGGGTTGTTTAAGACTGAAACCCGTGCTTTTGGCCGGCAGTAGGGGATTCTAGACAGCTCTGGGAAAATGTTGGCACTAGATCGCATTTCACGCAATTCACAGTTGATCGACGCGCTCTAGAAAATTCTGGGCGAAAGAACAAATCACGTAGGACTCTTAGCCATTTCTAATAGAAACACACATTTTATTATATTCAGAGATACTTTTATGTTTTAAAATTCTAAAATTTGTTTCAAGTGATTTTAGGGTTTGGAACGCTTTAAAAGGGGTTTAGGGTTGTTTAAGACCGAAACACGTGCTTCAGGAAGTTCGAGGGCTATTTTAATATGAAATCGTGTTTTTCGCGGCTCTAGGAAAATGTTGGCTCCAAACCGCGTTTCACGCAATTTGCGGCGGAGAGACGCGCTCTAGAAAATTTTAGGATAATTGGGGACTAATTATTCGTATTTGGTGCACTCAATAGTGTATATTTCGATGAAAACCAATACTGGGTGATCTAAGGCATGTCGGGGAATTATGGTTTAGTCTTTTACTTTGAATTGCATTTTTTATGATTCTTGGCTGAAATTTTCATTTCAATGTGCTGTACAAACGTTTTTCTTTAATATGGGTTTCACGTGATTCTATGGTTAGGAACATGTTGCAGGGGATCGGGGCTGTTTAACACTGAAACCAAAGCTTCGAGCAGTTCGATGGGATTTCTTAGCCGTCTTTGCGAAAATGTTGGGGGTAAACCGCATTTCACGCAATTCACGGTTGAAAGACGCGCTCTAGAAAATTCCGTGACATCTATTTCCTCTAAAGCATGTTTATGGAAAATTATGACTTAATAACTAATCTAGTGGGATTCAAGCCCCTGCGTAACAGAAAAACAACATATTTCGTGCGATCAATAGACTGTAACTAGATAAAACTGCGTGCTGGATGATTATAGGATATTTAAGGGTATTCCGATCTAGTCTTTTACTTTGAAATGCGTTTAATGCGATTCTATGATGAAATATGCATTTTAGATATCTTGAGATACTTTTCTATTTTAAAATTGGTTTTGAGGCGATTGGAGGGTTTGGAAAGCTTTAAATGAGATTTAGGGTTGTTTTTAGGGTTGTTTAAGACCAAAACGGGTGCTTTGGGGTAGTTCGAGGGCTATTTTAATATAAAATCACATTCTATTTGGCTCTAGGAAAATGTTGTTTCTAAAATTCATTTCACACGATTCATGGTTAAAAGACATGCTCCAAAAAATTCTTGAATATCTTTTTACCTTAAAATGTGTTTCGGGCAAATCTGGGCTTAATAACTAATCTCGTGGGATTCTGAGTCATTTTTAAGTGAAATCCGTATTTCGTGCAATCAGTAGCCAATATTTGAATGAAAAGGCGTGCTGATGATTCGGGGCATTTACAGGTTTAATGATCCAATCTCTTACTCTGAAATGCGTTTCAGACGATTATATGTGGAAGTATAAGTTTTAGGATATCAAGAGATACATTTTGCTTTAAAATGTATTCCACGCGATTTTAGGGCGAGGAACGCATTGTAGGGGAATAAGGGTTGTATAAGACCGAAAGTCGTGCTTCGTGCAGTTCCTAGGGGATTGTAGGCGGGTATGGAAAAATGTTGGGTGTAAAATGTATTTCACGTAGTTCACGGTTGAAAGATGTACTCTAGAAAATTCTTTGTTATGGTTTTACTTTTAAACGTATTTCTGACCAATTAGTCAGTAAGAACTAATCTAATGGGACTCAAGGGCGTTTCTAACCAACAAACATCGTATTTTGTCCAGTCAATAGCCTATATTTCGAAAAAAAAAAAACGCGTGCCGAATGATGCTGGGGCATTTTGGGTTATTCTGGACCAGTCTTTTGCATTGAAATGCTTTCATACGATTCTTTGCTGAAATACGCAATTTAGGATATTCAGAATACTTTCCTATTTGAAATGGGTTTCATAGGTGATACTAGGATTAGGAACACATTGCACGGGATAATGAGTTGTTTAAGACTGAAACCCGTGCTTCTAGTCGGCAGTAGTAGATTCTAGATAACTTTAGGAAAATGTTAGCGCTAGATCACATTTCACGCAATTCATGGTTGACAGACACACTCTAGAAAATTCTGAAAATATAATTCAATGAAAACGCATGCTGGGTGATCCGAAGGCGTGTCGGGGAATTATGATTTAGTATTTTACTCTGAATTGCATTTTTTACGATTCTTGGTTGAAATATGCATTTTAAGATATTTTACGATACGTTTTTTTCTTTCAAATGGGTTTCGCGTGATTCCTAGCCGACTCTATGAAAATGTTGGGGGTAAACCGTTTTTCACGCAACTCAAGCAATTCACGGTTGAAAGATTTGCTCTAGAACATTTTATGATATCTATTTACTCTAAAGCATGTTTAAGGAAAATTAGGACTTAATAACTAATCACATGAGATTTAAGCCCGTTCGTAACAGACAAACAACATATTTCGTGCGATCAATAACCTGTAACTAGATAAAACCGTGCGCTGGATGATTCTAAGATATTTTAGGGTACTTTGGTCTAGTCTTTTCCTTTGAAATGTATTTCATGCGATTCTATGCTGAAACATACATTTTAGATATCTTGAAATACTTTTCTATTTTAAAATTAGTTTTGAGGCGATTGTAGGATTCTGAACGCTTTTAACTGAGATTTAGGATTGTGTAAGGTCGAAACGCGTGCTTCGGGCAGTTCGAGGGCTATTTCAATATAAAATCACGTTTTATTCTACTCTAGGAAAATGTTGTCTCTAAACTGCATTTCACGCGAATCATGGTTGGAAGACGCGCTCTAGAAAATTTTTGAGTATCTTTTTCTCTTGAAATGTGTTTCGGGCAAATCGGGGCTTAATAACTAATCTCGTCGGGTTCAAATTCATTTCTAAGTGAAAATCTTATTTCATGCAATCAATAACCAATATTTAGATAAAAAAACATGCTGGATGATTCAGGGCATTTAAGGGTTTAATGGTCTAATCTCTTACTCTAAAATGCATTTAAGATAATTATATGCTGAAGTACGAGTTTTAGAATATCATGAGATACGTTTGCTTTAAAATATATTTCACGCGAATCTAGGGCTAGGAAGGTATTATAGGGGATTAAGGGTTGTATAAGACCAAAAGCTGTGCTTCAGATAGTTCCTAGGGAATTCTAGGCGGGTCTGGGAAAATGTTGTGTGTAAAACGCGTTTTACGTAGTTCACGGTTAAAAGACGCGCTTTAAAAAATTCTTTGTTATCCTTTTACTTCAAAACAGGTTTCTGGCCGATTTGGGAATAAGAACTAATCTAATGATATTCAAGGGTGTTTCTAGCCGACAAACATCGTATTTTATCTAAGCAATAGTCTATATTTCGAGAAAAAGGCATACCGAATAATGCTGGGGCATTTTAGGGTATTATGGACTAGCCTTTTGCATTCAAATGCATTCGCGCAATTCTATGTCTAAATACGCAATTTATGATATTTTGAGATACTTTCCTATTTAAAATGGGTTTCACAAGCGAAACCCGTGCTTTGGGCAGTTCAAGGGCTATTTTAATATAAAATCGCATTCTATTCGATTCAAGGAAAATGTTGTCCCTTAATTGCATTTCACGTGATTCACGGATAAAATACGCGTTTTATAAAAAATTTTTTGAGTATCTTTTTACCTTGAAATGTGTTTCGGGCAAATCCGGGCTTGATACCTAACCTTGTGGCGTTCGAAGGCATTTCTAAGTGAAAATCGTATTTCGTGCAATCAATAGCCAATATTTGGATGAAAAAACTTGCTGGATGATTCAAGGCATTTAAGGGTTTAATGGTCTAATCTCTTACTCTGAACTGCATTTTAGACGATTATATGGTGAAGTATGAGTTTTAGGATATCTCGAGATACATTTTGCTTTAAAAAGTGTTTCATGCGATTATAAGGCTAGGAACGCATTCCAGGGGATTAAGGGTTGCATAAGGTTGAAAGCTGTGTCTTGGCAGTTCCTAGGCTATTCTAGGCGGGTCTGGAAAAATGTTGTGTGTAAACCACGTTTCACGCAGTTCACGGTTAAAAGACGCGCTTTAGAAAATTCTTTGTTATCCTTTAAATATAAAATGAGTTTTTGGCCAATTAGCGAATAAGAACTAATCTAATAGGATTCAAGGGCGTTTCTAACCGACAAACATCATATTTTGTCTAGTCAATAGCCTATAATTTGAAAAAAAATGCGATGCTGGGGCATTTTAGGGTATTCTGGACAAGCCTTTTGCATTCAAATGCATTCGTGCGATTCTATGCTGAAATCTGCAATTCAGGATATTCTGAACGTAACAGACAAACAACATATTTCGTGCGATCAATAGCCAATAACTAGATAAAACCGCATGCTAGATGATTCTAGGATATTTAAGGGTATTTCGGTCTAGTCTTTTACATTGAAATGCGTTTAATGCGATTCTATGCTGAAACATGAATTTAAGAGATCTTGAGATACTTTTCTATTTTGAAATTGGTTTTGAGGCGATTGTAGGGTTTGTAGGGTGAATTAAGAACGAAACGCGTGCTTCGGGTAGTTTGAAGGCTATTTTAATATAAAATTGCATTTTATTCAGCTCTAGGAAAATATTGTCTCTCTACAACCCCAGTATCGCCTATGAAACCTATTTTTAATAGGAAAGTATCTAAGTATATCCTAAATTGTGTATTTCAGCATAGAATCGTACGAATGCATTTGAACGCAGAAGACTAGTCGAGATTAGGAAGATTGTTTAAGACTGAAACCCGTGCTTCTGGCCGGCAACAGAAAATTTTAGCCATCTCTGGGAAAATGCTGGCGCTAGATCGCATTTCACGCAGTTCACGGTTGACATTCTAGGAAAATGATGTCTCTAAACTACATTTCATGAGATTCACGGTTGAAAGACGCGCTCCAAAAAATTCTTGAATATCTTTTTGCCTTAAATTTGTTTCGGGCAAATCCGAGCTTAATAACTAATCACGTGGGGTTCGGAGCTATTCTGAAGTGAAAATCGTATTTCGTGCAATCAATAGCCAATATTTGGATGAAAAAGCGCACTCGATGATACAGGGCATTTAAGTGTCTAATGCTCTAGTCTCTTACTCCAAAATGCGTTTCAAATGATTATATGCTAAAGTACAAGTTTTAGGATATCTCGAGATATAATTTGCTTTAAAATGTATTTCACATGAATGTAGGGGTAGGAACGCATTATGAGGGATTAAGGGTTGTACAAGATCGAAAGTCGTGCTTCGGGCAGTTCATAGGAGATTCTAGGCGAGTCTGGGAAAATGTTGGGTGTAAACCGCTTTTCACGCAGTTCACAGTTGAAAGATGCGCTCTAGAAAATTATTTGTTATCCTTTTACTTTAGAACGAGTTTCTGGCCAATTAGGGAATAAGAACTAATATAATGAAATTCAAGGGCATTTCTAACCATCAAACATCGTATTTTGTCCAGTCAATAGCCTATATTTCCCAAAAAAAATCGCGTGCCCAATGATGTCGGGGCATTTTAGGTTATTATGGACTAGTCTTTTGAATTGAAATACATTCGTATGATTCTATGCCGAAATACGCAATTTAACATATTCTGAGATACTTTCCTATTTAAATGGGTTTCATAGGCGATATTGGGGTTAGGAACACATTGCATGGGACAATGGGTTGTTTAAGACTGAAACCCGTGCTTTTGGTCGGCAATAGGGGATTCTAGACAGCTATGAAAAACTGCTGGCACTAGATCGCATTTTACACTGTTCACGATTGATAAAACCGCTCTAGAAAATTCGGGGATTTCTTTTTCCTTTTAAATCGAGATTTAGGTAAATTTTGGGCGTAAGAACTATTCGCGTGGGATTCTTAGCCGTTTTTAACTGAAAGACAACATTTTACTATAATCAGAGATACTTTTATGTTTTAAAATTGGTTTAAGGCAATTTTAGGGTTTGGAACGCTTTAAAAGGGGTTTACGGTCGTTTATGACCGAAACGCGTGCTTTGGGAAGTTTGAGGCCTAATTTAATATAAAATCGCGTTTTTACGGCTATAGGAAAATGCTGACTCCAAACCGCGTTTCACCCAATTTGCGGTTGAAAGACGCACTCTAGAAAATTCTTCGATAACATTTTTCTTTAAAACAAGTTTCACAGAAATTGGGGACTAGGTATTTATATTCGATGCACTCAATAATGTATATTTCGATGAAAGTGCATGCTGAGTGATCCTAAGGCATGCAGGGGAATTATGGTTTAGTCTTTTACTTTGAATTGCATTTTTACGATTCTTGGCTGAAATTTTCATTTTAGGATATTCTACGATACGTTTTTCTTTAAAATGGATTTCACGTGATTCTAGGGTTAGGAACGTGTTGCAAGGATTGGGGTTTTTTAACACTCAAACTCGTGCTTTGAGCAATTCGAAGGGATTTGAGGGTAAACTGCGTTTCACGCAATTTACGGTTGAAAGACGCGCTCTAAAAAATTTCGTGATATCTATTTCATCTAAAGCATGTTTAAGGAAAATTATGACTTAATAACTAATCTCGTGGGATTCAAGCCTGTTCGTAGCGGACTAACATATTTCGTGCGAGCAATAGCCTGGAACTAGATAAAACCGCGTGCTGGGTGATTCTAGGATATTTAAGGGTATTTCGGTCTAGTCTTTTACTTTGAAATGCGTTTAATGCGATTCTATGCTGAAACATGAATTTTAGAGATCTTAAGATACTTTTCTATTTTAAAATTTGTTTTGAGGCGATTGTAGGGTTTGCAACGCTTTCAAAGAGATTTAGGGTGACTTAAGAACGAAACGCGTGCTTCGAGCAGTTCGAGGGATATTTTAATATAAAATTGCATTCTATTCAGCTTTAGAAATATATTGTCTCTATATAACCCTAGTATCGCCTGTGAAACCCATTTTAAATATGAATGTATCTAGGTATATCCTAAATTGCATATTTCAGCATAGAATCGTACGAATGCATTTCAACGCAAAAGACTAGTCCAGATTAGGAAGATTGTTTAAGACTGAAACCCGTGCTTCTGGTCGGCAGTAGAGAATTCTAGCCATCTCTGGGAAAATGCTGGCGCTAGATCGCATTTCACGCAGTTCACGGTTGACATTCTAGGAAAATGTTGTCTCTAAACTTCATTTCACGCAATTCACGATTGAAACATGCGCTCCAAAAAATTCTTGAATATCTTTTTCCCTTAAAATTTATTTCGAGCAAATCCGGGCTTAATAACTAATCAAGTGGGGTTCGAAGCTATTTTGAAGTGAAAATCGTATTTCGTGCAATCAATAGCCAATATTTGGATAAAAAAGTGTGCTCGATGACACAGGGCATTTAAGTGTCTAATGCTCTAATCTCTTACTCTAAAATGCATTTCAGACGATTATATGCTAAAGTACGAGTTTTAGGATACCCGAGATATAATTGCTTTAAAATGTATTTTCACGTGTATCTAGGGGTAGGAACGCATTATAGGGAATTAAGGGTTGTATAAGACCGAAAGCCGTGCTTCGGGCAGTTCATAGGGGATTATAGGCGAGTCTGGGAAAATGGTGGGTGTAAATCGCGTTTTAAGCAGTTCACAGCTGAAAGATGCGCGCTAGAAAATTGTTTGTATCCTTTTACTTTAAAACGGGTTTCTGGCCAATTAGGGAATAAGAATTAATATAATGATATTCAAGGGCGTTTCTAACCGTCAAACATCGTATTTTGTCCAGTCAATAGCCTATGTTTCAAAAAAAAAAAAAAAAACGCATGCTAAATGATGCTAGGGCATTTTAGGTTATTTTGGACTACTCTTTTGCATTGAAATGCATTCATACGATTCTATGCTGAAATACACAATTTAGGATATTGTGAGATAGTTTCCTATTTAAAATGAGTTTCATAGGCTATACTACAGTTAGGAACGCATTGCATGGGATAATGGGTTGTTTAAGACTGAAACCCGTGCTTCTGGCCAGCAGTAGGGGATTCTAAACGTCTCTGGGAAAATCCTAGCGCTAGATCGTATTTCACGAAGTTCACGGTTGCGCTGTAAAAAATTCTGGGATTTCTTTTTCCTTTTAAATTGAGATTTAGGTAAATTCTGGGCAAAAGAACTAATCGGTGGGGTTCTCAAATGAAATACACATTTTACTATATTCAGAAATGATTTTATGTTTCAAAATCTGTTTCAAGTGACAGTAGGGTTTGGGACGCTTTAACAAGGATTTAGGGTTGTTTAAAACTGAAACGCGTGCTTCAGGAAGTTCAATGGCTATTTTAATATGAAAACACATTTTATGCAGCTCTTGGAAAGTGTTGGCTCCATACCACGTTTCACGCAATTCGCAGTTGAAAGAAACACTCGAGAAAATTTTAAGATAACATTTTCCTTTAAAACGAGTTTCTTGGAAATTGTGGATTATGAAGTATTCTTGTGGGATTCTAAGCAGTTTTTTACTACAAACCGTATTCGGTGCACTTAATAGCGTATATTTCGATGAAAACGCATGCTGGGTGATCCTAAGACATGTTGGCAATTATGGTTTAATCTTTTACTTTGAATTGCATTTTGTACGATTCCTAACTGAAATAAGCATTTTAAGATATTCTACGATATGTTTTTCTTTAAAATTGGTTTCGCGTGATTCTAGGGTTAGGAACATGTTGCAGGGGAATGGGGTTGTTTAACACTGAAACCCGTGCTTCGAGCAGTTCGAAGGGAGGGTAAACCGCATTTCACGCAATTCACGATTGAAAGAGGCGCTCCGAAAAATTCCGTGATATCTATTTACTCTAAAGCATATTTAAGGAAAATTAGGACTTAATAACTAATCTCATCATATTCAAGCCCGTTCGTAACGGACAAACAACATATTTCGTGTGATCAATAGCCTGTAACTAGATGAATCCACGTGCTGGATGATTCGAAGATATTTAAGGGTATACCGGTCTAGTATTTTGCTTTGAAATGCGTTTCATGTGATTTTATGCTGAAACATGCATTTTAGATATCTTGAGACTTTTCTATTTTAAAATTGGTTTTGAGGCGATTATAGTGTTTTGAACGCTTTAAATGAGATTTGTGGTTGTTTAAGATCGAAACGCATGCTTCGGGCAGTTCGAGGTTAATTTTAATATAAAATCGTGTTCTACTCGGCTCTAGGAAACTGTTGTCTTTAAACTGCATTTCACGCAATTCACGGTTGAAAGACACACTCTAGAACATTCTTGAGTATCTTTTTACCATATAATGTCTTTCGGGCAAATACGGGCTTAATAACAAATTCCGTGGGATTCGGTGCCATTTCTATGTAAAAATCGTATTTCGTGCAATCAATAGCCAATATTTGGATGAAAAGCGTGTTGGATGATTCAGGGCATTTAAGAGTTTAATGGTCTAATTTCTTACTCTGAAATGCATTTCAGACGATTATATGTTGTAGTATGAGTTTTAGGATATCCCGAGATACGTTTTGCTTTAAAAAGTGTTTCACGTGATTATAGGGCTAAGAACGCATTCTAGGGAATTAAGAGTTGTATAAGACTGATAGCCGTGCTTCGGGCAGTTCCTAGGGGATTCTCGGCGGGTCCTAGAAAATGTTGTCTACAAATAGTGTTTCACGTGGGAAAATGTTGTGTGTAAATCGCGTTTTACATAGTTCACGGTTAAAAGACGCGCTTTAGAAAATTCTTTGTTATCCTTTTACTTTAAAATGAGTTTTTGGCCAATTAGGGAATAATAACTAATCTAATAGGATTCAAGGGCGTTTCTAACTGACAAACATCGTATTTTGTCAAGTCAATAGCCTATATTTCGAAGAAAAAAAAATGCGATGCTGGGGCATTTTAGGGTATTCTGGACTAGCCTTCATGCTATTCTATGCTGAAATACGCAATTCAAGATATTCTAAGATACTTTCCTCTTTAAAATGAATTTCACAGGCGATACTAGGATTAGGAATGTATTGCAAGGGATAATGGGTTGTTTTAGACTGAAACCTGTGCTAGTGGCCGGCAGTAGAGGATTTTATAAAGCTCTAGGAAAATGTTGGTGCTAGATCGCATTTCGCGCACTTCACGGATTTAGGCAAATTCAGGACGTAAGAACTAATCACGTGGGATTCTTAGTCATTTCTAACTAAACTACAAATTTTAGTATATTCAGAGATACTTTTATGTTTTAAAATTGGTTTTAGGCGATTGTAGGGTTTGGAACGCTTTAAGAGGAATTTAAGATTGTGTAAGACCAAAACACATGCTACGGGCAGTTCGAGGGCTATTTTAATATGAAATCGCGTTTTATGCGGCTCTAGGAAAAATGTTGGCTCCAAACCGCGATTCACTCAATTCATGGTGTTGAAAGAAGCGCTTTAGAAAATTTCGGGATATCTGTTTTTCTTTTAAAGCGACTTTCATGAAAATTGTGTATAGAGAAGTATTAACGAGGGATTCTGAGCGAATTCTGACTGCACTCAATGGCATATTTCGATGAAAACACATGCTGGGTGATCCTAAGGCATGTTGGGGAATTATGGCTTAGTCTTCTACTTTGAATTGCATTTTTTTTTACGATTCTTGGCTGAAATATGCATTTTAGGATATTCTACGATAACTTTTTTTTTTCAAATGGGTTTCGCATGATTCTAGAGTTAAGAACGTGTTGTAGGAGATCACATAGGATTTAGGGTTGTTTAAAACTAAAACCAGCTTCTGGTAGTTCATAAAGGGTTCTAAAAGGCTCTGGAAAAATATTGTCTCCAAACTGTATTTCTAGCGGGTACCATCTAATGGGTTCACCAATACTAATTCCTTATTTAGAACCCTTTCCAAGATATTAAATTGATTTGTTCAATTATTATAACTGTTGTGTTTGGATCAGATTTTGGAAAGAAACAAAAATGCTAAATAAAGCAAGCACCATGCAAATATAGAAAGTCTAAATAAAACAAGTATCTATGCAAAATTAAAAATTCTAATTTTAGTAAGTCCTTTCCTCCACGTGGCCCAATGCGGCTTGGACTCCTTGATCTCCCAAATTCTTTGGGATTTCTCAAACACTTTAAGTAACTCCAAACTCTTTGATCAAGAGTCCATCGCCACCATCTTATCTTGAAAGCCGCCGAAATTTACAAATAATAAAAATTTAAAAATGCTTAAATTCCTGTATCTCAAAATTTAAGATTTACATGGAAATCTATCAATGAAAATAAAAGGGGCTTAGGGAAACCATCATGCCTTGCCCTTTCGCGGGAAAACCAAAGAAACCATGATGCCATTTACAAGTTGCCCAAAATAACCAATAATGCTAAAAATAAAAACTTGTGGGGCCACATGGAGAGGACAACCACCTGCAAGGTTAGTATCATAAACACAATATAGACTAGGGCTAAGAAGTTGTTTGCAAAAAAACAATGATTTTTGCCCAACCAGTTCCTTCTCATGCATATAAAAAACATAATGCATGCATAAAAAATAAAAAATTGATCCTTACACAACCCTAAATCCATCCACTCCACATCTCACGTAGATACTAGATCTAGAAGACCGATCTAACGCGATGAGAATATAGGGATCACTCTGATACTAATTGTTGGAAGTAGGTGGAGCCGCGTGGATAGGTATTCATAAACTTTTGACCCACTTAATGCAAGGATTAAATACTTATAAGGCCAAAAACACAACCCCAAGATCTTAAACTTTTGACCCACTTAATGCAAGGATTAAATACTTATAAGGCCAAAAACACAACCCCAAGATCTAAAACCCTAATGTCATGCATTAAGATCAAATAATCCATCAAGAAGATAGATCAAGAAACAGACAAGCACAACTAGATCTACTAAAACAAATAGACAACCCCAAGATCTAAAACCCTAATGTCATGCATTAAGATCAAATAATCCATCAAGAAGATAGATCAAGAAACAGACAAGCACAACTAGATCTACTAAAACAAATAGATAATAGACCTATACCTTTGGAGCTTGGTTGCGCACAAATTGAGAAGTTGAAAACTCAATCTCTATGAAAACTCTTTTCGCAGATTTTGATTTCTTTTTTCCTTTGATTTCTTCCATGCTATTACCCTCTTAGAGAACTTCTAAAGGAGAATGGTGAAAAAAGGAATATGTGAGACATTCACTTTTTTTTACAAGAATTTAAGTTTTGTTTTTCGAAAGAGAAAGAAAAAAATTGCAAATGATAATAATGGTATTTTCATTTGAGACATGACATCATAGAGTTGGTGCTTGGCCATTCCTACCAATTGAGAGTTGTTTGGATCATGAAAGTAGGGATAGGGACATCAAAACAATAATGCTCCAACATAAAATGCACCACTCTTCTCGAAAAAATAACCCATAAAACCATAATGTGGGGGCCCACTTTGGACCATCCACCTTGAGGCCTAAAATCAACAGTAAGATGGCCTTTAGGAGTGGAATAGGTTACTGCATTCAGTATTTTTATTTTTTTGCGGGAGGTAAAATATAATGTTGTTTGGCAATAGGAAATAGGATTCTGTCCACTTACAGGCATTTCCAAATAGGTCATGGACCTATAGCTAGAAGTGAAACTTGGGCTGAGGCATACCTGGATCTTCAACCTGAACATAAACAGAAATTCAGGTATCTGATTCAACCAGACCAAACCTGAATTGCACTCACTTGGGCTCTCTTGTTCTATTGTATTTTTATTAATGATGTATGGTAATGGTTACAGTAGGAAATAGGACTGTACACTTCCAAATAGGTCATAGACCTATAGCTAGGAGTGAGACTTGGGCTGCCTTGTTCTATTGTATTTTTATTTTTTTGTGGAAGGAGTTAAAATATAATGATTAAATGTGAAGATCCACGGGGAGCTATGAAACACATGATTACCAACCTATCACCTAGCATTTCCAAAGAGGTCATAGACCTATAGCTAGAAGTGAAACTTGGGCTGAGCATACCTGGATCTTCAACCTGAATGTAAACAGAAATTCAGGTATTTGATTCAACCAGACCAAACCTGAATTGCACTCAATTTTTTTATTTTTTTTTTGAAAGGAGGTATAATTATTAAATGTGAAGATCCACAGGGAGCTATGAAACACATGATTACCAACCTATCACCTAGCAAATTAACCTTCAAAAAATTGATTGTCTCATCTACATCTCCATGTTAGATAGTTCATTTTTCCCCCATTTCAAAAGCATTTCATAAAAGTAGAGCAACCTAGAAGCCCATAGAGGTTGTCTCTTACTTTTTCTTTTTTTTTTAATTTAAGTTTTTTGAAATTCAAGTCACACAAAAATACTAATGAAATGTGTTTTCTATCATGTCAGAAAAAAATTGTTAGTGATAGCTCTATCCAGTAAAACCCCTTGAATTAGTTTCCTCTATCCATTGTCTCTTCTTTTTCTTTTTTTTTTTAATTTAAGTTTTTTGAAATTCAAGTAGAGATTTTCTTATTAGTTTTTTTTTTTCCTTGAAACAATTGTTCCCATCTTGTAGCCAGAATAACTAAGTACATAAAGCAATCAAGATATAGAAATTCAATCTACACCATTGAATTCAAACATTCTCTATACAAAATAAATCCAGTAATAGAGCAAGTGTAGAAACCAAATTAAATCTTACATGGTTTCAGAACAGAGTGTGACAATATAACAGACACAAACCCAACTGAGAACCTAATTAACTGTAATTGGTTCAGAACATATACATAAAAGATAAAAATTGAAACTCAAACCGAAAGGTAGAATAGACAAATGCAAAGTTAGATTAGTAGCCAGCAGACAGAGATGAAACAGCAACATAAAAGATAAAAATTGAAACTCAAACCAAAAGGTAGAATAGACAAATGCAAAGTTAGATTAGTAGCCAGCAGACAGAGATGAAACAGCAAAAGATAAAAATACCTTTCCACGGCAAACTAACAATACAGCCCGGAAGAAATTACCGTTGCTACTCCCATCACCAGTAGCAGCAGCATTTCCTAAAATCCAAAGCTTGGATTCATCACAATCATCCCATAGTAAAACATATTCTTGCATTTGATCCCACTCCCCCATGTTCCATGCAGCACCAGCAGCCTGTAGCAACCACTCCAATCTATATAAATAAAAACAGATAAAAATAAAAGAATCACAAAATAGAGATTGACATTATAAACAAGTAAAAAAAGATCACCAACCATAGGTGCCATTGCAAGTCGAGCTGCTGGCTCAACTGTGGTCCAATACTCCTTGCAAAGGTTGTTAAGTTCTTCCCAGCAAGCCAATGCGGCAAGGCACCTCATCCGACCTACAAATGATACACAGCAGTTTGATGAGAAGATAAATACAGTACCATCAATCACAAGAGCAGATAAGATCTCTAAGGGTCTGTCAAGGTGAGGAAATGTGGAGAAAATGGAGATAATGACAACCTTATAGATCCACCATGCCATTAGCCAACTGCTTTTTGAAAGGAGGTATAATTATTAAATGTGAAGATCCACAGGGAGCTATGAAACACATGATTACAAACCTATCACCTAGCAAATTAACCTTCAAAAAATTGATAGTCTCATCTACATCTCCATGTTAGATAGTTCATTTTTTCCCCCATTTCAAAAGCATTTCATAAAAGTAGAGTTGTTATGACTTCTTAGGAATTCAATTACCAAGAAGGCACATGGGTAAAATATGAATGAATAAACCCAAAAGAAGACACATGCACACACATTCACTTTCTACATTAAAAGAACCACAAAATAGAGATTGACATTATAAACAAGTAAAAAAAGATCACCAACCATAGGTGCCATTGCAAGTCGAGCTGCTGGCTCAACTGTGGTCCAATACTCCTTACAAAGGTTGTTAAGTTCTTCCCAGCGAGCCAATGCGGCAAGGCACCTCATCCGACCTAGAAAGTTTCAACAAAGAAATAGAACTGTAAATCTTTTCAGTAAGTTTTGAATAACTTAAGCTAAAGTTTCAACAGGGAAATCAACCATTAATGTGTTGTGAACACGTCAAATGAGAATCATATTTTAAGAAATTCAGCAAAAGAAAATAAGCCAAGACCTGCTTCAATACCTCATCGAGCTCTGCCATAGATTAAGCAAGATTTTAATATTCACTGGGATTTGAAACAATGTCAAGACCTGCTAGCTTGACCTACATAGCGTCAAACTGCCTCAATCGTGTGTACATATCATCAATAGAAGATCAATGTAATGATCAAGGAATAGTTTGTAACCCAATGGCATTCAATGGCATTTTCTTAGATACAGTCATATGAAAGATGTAGCTATGAAAGATGTAGCTAAACACTTGCCTTCAATTCAACATAAGATTCCAGGTGTAAATTTTGTTTGATGGCTTGAACTGGCCATGATAAATAGTGACAGCCTGAGAATGGAGATTGAAGATGCGTGTTGTACTTGTATTCCTTTAGTAGCGACCATTAATATCGACTATATGACCAGAACCATACTCTATGCCCCATAAGTGTCAAGATCCTCAACCTCGCACTCAAAAACACATAATACAAGAATTAAAGGTGACATGGTTACTAGTTTCTGAAGTATATATATGGCTACAATTAGTTACCACCATATCCATCCATCATGGCCCATCAATGGCCCATCAATTACTAAAATAAAGTGAGAGAACAATGGCAATTTGAGGCAAAGATTAGGAAGAGCATCTTTGAGGCTCTCCATTGGATAATTCACATTAGAAGATTTGCATCACTGCACTTTGAAGATTTGCATCACAGCACTTTACAATTCATATGAAACGAATTTTCGCATAAAAACTACATGAGAAAAATTGTGAATTTTGAACAAATTTATGAGATGATAGGATAATGCAAACGAATAATTTCTCGAAAATCATGCAATTTAATGAACTTTGAAGAAAATTAATGAGATAATAGGATAATGCAAACGAATAATTTCATGAAAATCATGCAATTTAATGTATTTTGATCAATTATTACTTGAATTCCAACA
Organism: Camphora micrantha; assembly: GCA_003546025.1. Taxonomy (NCBI): domain Eukaryota; kingdom Viridiplantae; phylum Streptophyta; class Magnoliopsida; order Laurales; family Lauraceae; genus Camphora; species Camphora micrantha. Next base: position 26,586,471 of record QPKB01000005.1, on the reverse strand, counting down.
TTGAATGCTCAAATGCATGAACTTATAAAATTCAATGAAATCAAGTTATCCTAAATAAGTCCATAAATCTACATGAAATAATGACAATATGATGCAATTTCATGGACTCGTCGCACCCTCCAACCAACATTTTACTAGTCCCTAGCAAGAGATGTGAAAAGGTGAAGTTAACTAACCTAACCTAATCTAACCTAAAAATACAAAAGAAGACTAATGCATAAAATAGAAGCCACTTTCGCTAGCACTCTCAACTGCATTTAGCGTATGTATGCAGTAACCCTTATATCCCTAGGTCACCCTAGCGGACGAATTGTGCTTTGGGAGGTTTTGCTATGAATATAGCCACAAAAATTTTAAAAAAATTAGAAAACTAAAAGAAATCAAAAGAAACTCTCCAAAAAATATTTTATAAACATTGGATACTCTCGATTCTCAGAATGGTCAAAGTAAAGACAAATTTGAAATACGGTTCACCAATCCCATCTTTGGTAAGAAAATATCAAAATCATGCTAAATATGATCGTGCACGATGAGAAAGTACGTAAACATCTCGAACCCCTATGAAAACGACTCAATCAAATAATCCGGTCCACCTAGACTTAGCACAAAAGAAAGATTTCCTCACAAGGCAACCATGACGGTTTTCGCACTACTGTTTTTCAAAAGGCCGTAAAATTTCAGCGACAAGCTTCGCTCTTCCTTCCTTTCTCTTTTCACTTGATTTTTTTTTCCTTGATTTCTTTTCCTTTTCAACGATCCCCAACAATAGGCAGCCCTTTTCATGTACCCAAATCAAGGGTGTACCCAAATCAAGGCAACCATGATGGCTTTCGCACTATTGTTTTTCAAAAGGCCGTGAAATTTCAGCAACAAGCATCTCTCTTTGTTCTTTATTCTTTTCTCTTGATTTTTTTTTTCCTTTTCAACGGTCCCCAACAATAGGCAGACTTTTCATGTACCCCAAAATAAGGGTGTACCCAAATCAAGGCAACCATGATGGCTTTCGCGCTAATTATTTTTCAAAAGGCCGAGATTTTCTTTCCTTTTCAACGTTCCCAACAATAGGCAGCCCTTTTCATGTACCCAAATCAAGGTGTACCCAATCAAGGCAACCATGATGGCTTTCGCACTAGACTTTTCAAAAGGCCGTGAATTTCTCAACAACAAGCTTCTTTCAACGGTCCCAACAATAGGCAGCCCTTTTCATGTACTCAAATAAAGGGTGTACCCAAATCAAGGCAACCATGATGGCTTTTCGCGCTATTGTTTTTCAAAAGGCCGAGATTTTCTTTCCTTTTCAACGGTCCCCAACAATAGGCAGCCCTTTTCATGTACCCAAATCAAGGGTGTACCCAAATCAAGGCAACCATGATGGCTTTCGCACTATTGTTTTTCAAAAGGCCGTGAAATTTCAGCAACAAGCATCTCTCTTTGTTCTTTATTCTTTTCTCTTGATTTTTTTTTTCCTTTTCAACGGTCCCCAACAATAGGCAGCCCTTTTCATGTACCCAAATAAAGGGTGTACCCAAATCAAGGCAACCATGATGGCTTTCGCGCTATTATTTTTCAAAAGGCCGAGATTTTCTTTCCTTTTCAACGGTTCCCCAACAATAGGCAGCCCTTTTCATGTACCCAAATCAAGGGTGTACCCAAATCAAGGCAACCATGATGGCTTTCGCACTATTGTTTTTCAAAAGGCCGTGAAATTTCAGCAACAAGCTTCTTTCAACGGTCCCCAACAATAGGCAGCCCTTTTCATGTACTCAAATAAAGGGTGTACCCAAATCAAGGCAACCATGATGGCTTTCGCGCTATTGTTTTTCAAAAGGCCGAGATTTTCTTTCCTTTTCAACGGTCCCCAACAATAGGCAGCCCTTTTCATGTACCCAAATCAAGGGTGTACCCAAATCAAGGCAACCATGATGGCTTTCGCACTATTGTTTTTCAAAAGGCCGTGAAATTTCAGCAACAAGCTTCTCTCTTTCTTCTTTATTCTCTTCTCTTGATTTTTTTTTTCCTTCCAACGGTCCCAAACAATAGGCAGCCCTTTTCATGTACTCGAATCAAGGGTGTACCCAAATCAAGGCAACCATGATGGCTTTCGCACTATTGTTTTTCAAAAGGCCGTGATTTTTTTTCCTTTTCAACGGTCCCCAACAATAGGCAGCCCTTTTCATGTACCCAAATCAAGGGTGTACCCAAATCAAGGCAACCATGATGGCTTTCGCACTATTGTTTTTCAAAAGGCCGTGATTTTTTTTCCTTTTAAACGGTCCCCAACAGTAGGCAGCCCTTTTCATGTACCCGAATCAAGGGTGTACCCAAATCAAAGCAACCATGATGGCTTTCGCACTATTGTTTTTCAAAAGGCCGTGAAATTTCAGCAACAAGCTTCTCTCTTTCTTCTTTATTCTTTTCTCTTGATTTTTTTTTTTTCCTTTTCAACGGTCCCCAACGATAGGCAGCCCTTTTCATGCCCGAATAAAGGGTGTACCCAAATCAAGGCAACCATGATGGCTTTCGCACTATTGTTTTTCAAAAGGCCGTGAAATTTCAGCAACAAGCTTCTCTCTTTCTTCTTTATGCTTTTCTCTTGATTTTTTTTTTCCTTTTCAACGGTCCCCAACGATAGGCAGCCCTTTTCATGTACCCGAATCAAGGGTGTACCCAAATCAAGGCAACCATGATGGCTTTCGCACTATTATTTTTCAAAAGGCCGTGAAATTTCAGCAACAAGCTTCACTCTTTCTTCTTTATTCTATTCTCTTGATTATTTTTTTTTCCTTTTTAACGGTCCCCAACAATAGGCGGCCCTTTTCAAGCACCCGACTTAATTCACTAATTTGTGAAAAAATCCACCCAGATGAACAAGGAAACCTATAAAACTAAGTTTTGGTTTGCCTTCATATATTCAATCAAGTAGTAAAAAGAATGAAAATCATTGTTTCACATTTAAAGACTTTGAAACTTAATAGGAACTGTGTAATGTGAAATGATCAAAATTTAGCACTTTTTCAAAAAGATTTCCACAAACAAAAAACTCTCTTTTGTCAAAATTTTGCGAATTCAAAAATTCAAGCTATCTTCCGTTTATTGAAAATTCTCTCAAAAAATGTCTTTGCCTTCAAAAAAATCTAAAAGGCGAAAGATAAACAGCAAAATTCTGAAAAGAAATTTGAAAAACTTCCTAAATATAGAAAATAAAGAAAAAGGTGTGTGCAATTTTTGTCCAAAAATAGGCAGTGTGCTTGTTCCCACCCCCCAACCTATGATGAACATCCTCCTCATGTTAAGCATGCAATGCAAAAGAATATAAAACATGACGAATAAAAGTAGACAAGGGTAAAGTGAAGACACCGGAAAATGTGAAGCTTTTTCGAAGCTTGTCGATGGTTAGACAAAACCCACAATAACAAAAAAAAAAAAGACAAAGAAGTTACCCTACTGGCAACACAACTTGGAATCCACCCGGATCCTACAAAAAATTTAGTTGTATGCCCATTGTTACAAAGCTTTGCTGGTTATTTGTCATGCCCATAGCTGTCCAAACTGTGCAATTACCTGATTAAATTAAATAATTCAACTTGAATTACGATTTTTTTTTTCAAATGGTGATATTTGCATTGAGAGAGATGTTGTAGATCAAAGGGAGTAAACGCTCAACATCAAAAGGACAAAATTACAAAAGTACTATCTATCTAGTCTAAAAAGAAGATTCATACTTTAGAGTTTTCAGGTTAAAAACTCTTAAGTAACCAGGAAATGAAGGGGCTGGTTGGTCATCCAACCTCATTACATAAATTTTGGTACCTCATGTCTTCAGTCGGTTTCTAGTTTTTGCATAATAAAAATAAAGAAAATATAAATAATAACTTGAAAAATGAAAACAACACTCCATGATGATAAACAATGAATGATCTGTCACAAAATAATGTTCACACAAGACCCTATAGCAAGTGTAATTCCCAATAACCTTATAGAACTGCCATTGAAGATATGACCTTAATAGACCATAAAAGAAAAGGCATGCTACAAGTGAAACAGTCAAAGAACAAAAAAGGTAGTCCATAAATCATAGGGATCTCGGATATTCAAAGACATGAAGTACAATAGGAGCACATTCGATATTAGAATGTCAATACCTTGAGGGAGAACATCAAAATGAAGCCCAATCAAACAATAAACCACTAGGCGCCAGGCAGACATTTTGGGAGCATGCATAGGCAGTTGTTAAATGAGACATGGCAGTAAAAAAGTTCTTGGATCAAAAATTTTCAAGTACAAAAAAAAAAAAAAAAAAAAGAACCCTAGGTAGGATCACAAAAGTTGTCCAAATAAAGATAATATTTCACCAACGTGTTCTACTATGTGTCAATCATATAAAATCAATGTGAACTATATGTCTTTTATTTTAGAATGTTTTAAAGCTAACAAATGAAGATGAATATCCTCTATAGACAAATGGCATAAGGAGACACCTATTGTAGAGTTCCCTCCAACATCTAGTTTGTCATTCACTCATCCGTCAAGTATGTTGCAAAGGAAAAAAAAAAAAAAAGAAGGAAAGGATCACACAGTTCAAGGTAGTTTTTTTTTATATAATATTTAGCTAGAATATACATTAAAATCATTGAAGCCTTACCGCTACCACTTGTACCAACAATAGCAACACTACTTCCCGCTGATATAACATAAGATATTCCATTAAGTATCTTTCGCTCTATTAGGTATCTGAAATAAGAAAAGAAAAAAAAGAAATTGTGTTCACAAATCAATAAAACTTGAAACAGGGATAGAAATGGGAATGGAAGTATGAGAAAAGCCTGAAATAAAACCAAGAAAAAAAAAAAACACTAAAGACATTCAATTTTAAAAAGATGCCCAAAATATAATGTTCCACCAATATAAGATGAACTTTAGCAATAATACATAAAGCATCTAAACCAAAATAACAAACGCTTTTTTAAAAGAATCATATTAGAGAAGTTTAAAGATGTGAATGAACATAAAGATGTCAAAACTGTTAAACATCAAAATACCGATAAGGAGAACTGATGTAGCAGTTACTCTATAGAATAGCCCGGTAGCATATACAAATCTTAGGTTTATACTATTAGGATCTAGTGTCTCCTAAAAAGCAAAAACACATAAACAGCAGTAAGCAAAGACAAGCCAAAAAAAAAAAAGGAAATGCAGCACCGTTGGAAAATGCCCAACCACTAGGTCACGGGTTCTAGTTAAGCTACTAGTTAAAAAGAAGATATGATGATCCCAACCATGGACGTTTTCCACCTATGCACGCTATGATGATCCCAAGTTTTGTTCCTAATTCCAAAATTGTGAAATGCATGTTCTTCATTAGTCTTATTCCTATCAGAGAGAATTTTGGAGCAAATAAAAAAAAAGAAAATAAAAGAAAATAAAAGACACATGTTGTTGAAGTGCTACTATCAATAGTCCATAGTATTACTTGAAGTGCCCTCACTTAACACACTAACAGGAGAAGAGGAAAACAAATACAAATGTGCTCCTAATGTACATCACCCTTTCCAATCTAAGTATCAAAGTTCTTTGAATTTGGTAATTAAGTAGGCATTCCTTCACTCTTTTTTTTTTTTTTTTTTTTGAATGGTTACTTTCATTAAAAAAAAAAAAGACAGAAAAAGAGATGGGAACTCATTCCTACACTTGTTACTATCAGATTTTAATAAAAAAATGCAATTAGTAAATTTAAGTGAAGCCAATATCAGAATGTATTAAGTAAATTTATGTCAAAGAATTCTATGAACCAAGCTCAAAAAAAAAAAAAAAAAAAAAAAAAAAAAAAAATTCAAATAGCAAAGGCATTCAAAGCTTCATTTGATATATAGCTCAAAACTGAAACATTTGTTACTACTGAGTACATGATCAAGTGTTCAAAACTGTGTATGGACAGCACTACATTTTCTGAAAAACTACGGTGTCCAACAATTGAGTTTACCACTTGCAATGGAAAGATGTTGATATTTTTTTTTTCTTTTAAAGTATGTGACATTTACTGATAGGTCATGGGAGAAAACTTAATTTATCTTTTACCATCAAATTTATTAATGCTCGTATGATTTTTCTATAGGTCTAATGTGTTTGCTTTTATACTTTTAGTGTAGTTCTAATGCTTCATTTCTTTTCTTTTCTTTTCTTTTTTTTGAAAAAAATTATGTGCTTCTAAACTTGTATTATGCGCATATTACATCCATCCCAAATCAAGTTAAACCAAAATCAAATTGCAAAGAAAATCATATTTTCATTTTTATAGCATTCAACACTAGTTTCTAGTAATTACTCAATCTGAGTTTCCAAACAAAATTAGGACCTATTTATAATAACATCCAATGTTCAACACTGGCTTCTCGTAATTATTCAATCTAAGTTTCCAAACAGACTTAGGACCTATAAATTGCATCCATCGTCCAGGTGTTCAAATGTTCAGTAGAACGCAAGTTACAAAAGAGACCCAGCTTTTCATTTTATACTCAACAATTGGCATACCATTCACACACACTTGTTCTACACATTACTCAAACCAAGTATCCAAACAAGGCAATCCACCAGCTCAATTGGTGAGGCACCTCCTTTCACATAAACAACCAGGATTCAATCCCTGGTTGTAGCGCTGCTAGTGAGGATCTTGGGTGAGTGTGTGAGTACTTACCTTTAAAAGAAAATAAATAAATAAATAAAAAGTATCCAAAAAAACTTAGAGACAATAATGGAAGGCATCCTCTTTTAATCAAGATGAAAATGAAATCCAATTGAAAAAACATCCACATTTCAACATCATATTTCACACTATCAACACATAATGTGTAAGTTTGTACTATTGGAATCAAGAGAACTCATGGGAAGAAGAATTCACAAGAACAAAGGGAAACCAATGCGAACCCATCAGCCCCAAAATTTCATGTTTAGTAAGTATATGTTCGAGTTTATCAGTCTTATCGGGTCATATAAAGAAATAAACAATAGCGAATTCATAAATTCAAAACTAGTTCAAAACCACAAAATCATTAAAACCACAGCCACTTACTTGTGTGATTCCATTTCACCGAATTCACATGGAATCCAGGTGAAGGAGAGTAGCTTAGCATACACGGATCACTGCTCGTGTCCTTTGAAACATCAAAAAGCTTCACGCAGTCGCCTCCAGAGGCAGGCAAAAGGGCCGTTGATGGATCCGCAAAGTTCATTTGATTCCAGCTATCTATTTTCCTTATACACACAAATTTCTTCCCTGAAATGCAACCGACCAATATAACATAAATGATTTATCTTTAAACTAGACCCAACAGACCATTTACTCGTAAAGGAAACGAGGTAGAGAAACAGAGAGAAAATTGTTGCAGTACAAAAATCAAGCGTGGTCAGTTTTCTCCATCTTATCTTCTCATCCACAAACACCCCGGATTTTATACATTACACCCAAGTAGAGTAATCAACTTGCATTAATCACCCAACACCAAAAAAAAAAAAATGACAAAAAGCCTCAAATCAACAAGATCTAAAACTTTAGAGTAGTTTGAATAGTCGTCCGGCATTCAAACATGCCCTAAATACTCGCAAAGACAACATCGAAATCACTCACTTTCAAAAGAAACATAATGACCTTCAGATCTCATAAACTTGAAATGCTTAAAAAATAAAAAGACCCAAATTTTAACCAAAAGTACCAGAGTACTCAAAGCAAATCGATCCAAAAACCCTAATTTTTTTTTATTTGAAAGCAATGAAACCGATCGGAAATGGTAAAACGGGAACATTATCATCAATTAGGGTTTGACATTAACAACCTTTGATTCAAATCTAAAATCATGATTAGACGCATGAATTTTTCAAGTTAAAAATACAAATCCAAATGTAGAAACTTTAAAAGGCAGTTATCCTCTTAGATGAAAAGGTACGTCAAACCCCCAACTATGACAGCGGATGAAATGAATGGTGCAGATAATCCAACAGCAAGAAGTTAAAGGCAATATCCCATAAGATGAATTTTTTCTTTCAGTTCCAAAATTTTAGCAGAATGCAAAGGAATTTAATTCACCCAGCCCCATCTACGTGCATTTCGGCACATCCAAGTGCACTACAAAGAGACCAAAGATGAGTAACACAAATTACTCCAATAAATAAATTAAAAAAAAAAAAAAAGACAAATCACAAAAAGTTCCATCTTTTTCGCCCAAAAACGAGACCAAAGGTGCTAGAGCTAAGTATCAACCCATTTGATGCCTAATTAACCTGGAAACCTGAATGCCCTTTTCTGGTCTTCCCCATTAGATTGGATTTGGGGAAAAGAGAAGGAAGAAGATGACGAAAACTACTATTTTCACCTGAGGAGGGTCGAGATCAACCCCGAGAAATCAAGTAAAAGTTAAAGAGTTTTTCGGCAGGATAAACGATTTGGTGTGAGGGAAATGAAAATTACCTTTTCGGTCTAGGGTATATCTAAAGTGTTTATTTTTTTAAATCCTCAAATAGAAAATTAAAATGTCTACTTAATAGGTTCCACAAGTAGCTAGAAGAGAATTGAGATAGTCCCGAAGGAAATCCCAAGCAAGCATCCACTTCCCTGGTTCAACTTAACAAATGATCAACCCATATACCACATAAGATAGATAAAAAAGCTCAATTTCATTTCATTGATTCATTCCTCGCCTTGATGACTAATTTGGGGTTGCCCAAAATATTTGATTTTATATTCTAGTGGAGTTGCCCAAAAGTTGCTTTGTTTACCCCTTCCTAATTTTATTTTCACCCTATGTTATCCCTCCATCTTAGGATATGCATCTCCAACGGAAATACTGTTTAACCCTTCCTAATTTTATATTCACCCTTCGTAACACCTAAATCTTAGTAGCTTGGGGTATCCTTGAAAACCACAGAATAATAAGAGCAGAAGGAAGACAACCACCGAAAAATCACTAACACTAGTACTAACTGCAAGGATGGTCTCAACCGTACCAACTACCAAATATTTATGACATGACACCATTTCATTTTAAAAGGTCCATTGTGTAGCGACTTGTGATTTAAAGTCTGTTCATGAGAATGTTCGTATGTTCAAGATTCATATATTCAAGAATATCACAACCTTACTCATTGCAAACCATTGATCTCATAAGTCGATCAGAACTAATGGTTTTCAGTTAACATTAATTTTGCCCTTTCATATTTTAGAAAATAAATGTACTTAAGTTCCAAGCATGTACATATTAAGGCTATTCAGCTATTATGCAGAAACAATGACATCACAAAGAACAATTCTTTCAAATGGGAGAGGAAGACTACCTCAAAATTTTCCAAAAACAGCTAATATCGCTTTATGAGCTCCTTCCTGTTGGTCATAATTTTCTTGTCTGATGAAGAAAGAGCAGCACTAACATCCTCAGGTGAGTATCTAAACTCATACATACTTTGTTGCTTGAATTGGAATTCCTTAACCCCCGTCAAAAAACACTGCAAAAGAATAGAATTTGATTAAATATATGAACTTCCTTGGCTTGAAATGATTCTTTTTGAACGTGACTAATGATGTCAATTAGCTTAATACAGATAAAATTAACGGCAATATCAGGATCATTGTAAAATAAGGATGTATGACAAAAAACTGTGTTCTTTTTTTTTTTCAATTCAAACAGCCGATAAGCAAGAATTTCTTTTGATTGGATCCTGTTGTTCTCTCAGATTGATTGTATTTCAAAACACACAACACTTACATAAAAGCTTTCCCCTATTTTTCTAATGAAAGAGAAAAATGGATTATCAGTCACAGAATCAAAATTTCAGAGCAAATTGGAAGCATTAATGACTGTGAATTCATGAATGGTTCTTGGATTTTGATCTCCAATTTGTTTCCTTAATGACATAAGGAGATAAAATTGATATACGACTAATCAGTCCCAATTCTTTTCCATAATTAATCTTTTTCGATTTCAATTATAACAACAATTATGTGTATATGTAAACCCCTGAACAAAAATTCTTACAGAAATGCCTAGTCAGGTATCTTATCTTGGATTACTAAAATTGCCCTCTACTTTAGGACCATATAACCAATTCATAGACCACGCGATCATACAACACAAAAACATCAGTAGAATACCTTTATTTTGACATTAACAACTAGTACTGGGTCCTTACTTGCAGTCCATTTTGCCAACCAACAAGCCAAATACGTACAAGGGATCTCTGTCTCCACTTAGAATGAGTGGGTGTTCCACTTCTTCAACCTTGTGGATTTAATCCACATTTTTTTTTTTTTTGAATGGTTGGATTTCATCCACATCCAAGTCAAAAGTTGATGGATTAGCTTCAACTTCAAGTCTATTGCCGAATGCAGGAAGCCCTTTTTCCACTTGCTCCTCTAATATCACTGCTAGGTGTATCGAATGCACCCGCATCCAAAGCAATATCTAAGAAAGAGATATCATCGGTACATAGTCCAATTACAGGAGAAGGAAATCCTTCTCTAATTCTTACTCCAGCGCCATTAACGGCTGTACGAGCACATACTAACGAGAGAAATTTATTTGTTTATGCTTCAACTTTTCTCCTCTTTTATGTTAATTTTTTCGTTTTTTATGGTGGCTTTTTATAAAAAAAAAAAAAATTCAATTTCATTTTGGTTCATTTAGTTTTTCTAGTGATGGATTTATTGGATTTGTGCTCTTTTTTCTCTTTTATGTTTCAGTTTTTTTTGTTTTTGCATATTCGATCTTCATGGGCTTTGTTTGTTTGTTTGGTGTGTTTTTCTTTTTTTTTTAATGGTAACTTTCTTTAAAAGCATAAAAGAAATCAGTACAAAAGGATTATACTTATCTGGACATAGATAAAAACAAGCAAAAGTACAATCTTTAAATCCCCAAACATAACAATCTACTCAGCTACATGGAAACCAGAAGACTGAGGATACTAGGACTGCCCTGACCCTTGTTTACGAGAAAGCTAGCTCCTTCCAATTGAACAAAATTCGATCAGTGGGGTAGTCTATGAAAATAGGATTGATCTGCACCCATTGTGCTACTGAGAATTGCTGCTGAAAATAGGATTGATCTGCATTCCTACAGAAAATAGGATTGATCCGCACCCATTGTTTGTTTGTTTTAAATTGCTTCTATTATGGGATTTTTCTAAGGATCTTCAAACTATGTTGTGCTTGTATTTTCATTTCCGTGTTATATATTTTGTATGGACTTTGTTGATATACATTGTGAGTTACTTTTATTATTAATTATTATTTCATTTAGTTTCAACATGTTCTTTTAATTTTCTCGATGATGGGTTTTAATGGATTTGTATATTTTTTTCATTTCTATTTTCGACTTAGATGTTTGGCTTTTGGGTAATAGGTTCGGTTAGGTTCCTTTGTTTTTTTCTGAATGTATTTTATTATTGGACTTCCTATGGATTTTTATTTCTTTATATTTTGTTACTTTTTTATAGTTATGAATTTTGTTGTCTTTTAGGTTATGACGGTTCCTTTAATTTTTCTGGAAACGAATTTTCATAAATCTGTTTTGTGGGTTTCTTCGTTCATTTCAATTTTTATTTTTATCATTGAGCCTTACTTTTATTAGAATAATTTTACCATGGCCATCAACCCACCTTCGAAGTCAATCGTTAGTTTTAGGATGCTAGCAATATAAAGTGCTCTGATTTTGAAAATAACCAGCTATATATATTTTTTTTATTTTATTTTTTTGTTAATATTATAGGTGATTGAATTTGATTGCAATTTTTAACATCTTAATGTAGTCCAAAATAAAAAATTAATTATTTTAAATTATTTACCATTTTTAAATATTGTAAATTAGAGGGCATGTTTTGTGGGGGTTTTGTTATCTCCATGAGTTCCAAAAGATGACGAAGTTTGCTTGGATTCGAAACTGTTGGACATTGTTTGTTTCTAATCTTGCATCGACAGTGTCAATTAACAATCTGTTTGAGGCTTTCCAAGAGGCAGGACCAGTTTTTGATGCATTCATTCCAAAGGATCGGTCATCAGGGAAAGGAAGAGGTTTCGGTTTTGTTAGATTCAAAACAGAGTGGGATGCAAATCAGGTAATTAAATTGTGGAATGGAAGAGCTCCGCATGGTAGGAAGATAGGTGTTCAACAGTCGAAAGTCTCTGATCGAAATTCTTCAATATCCAGACATAACTTTGCTGCTCGAGGGAAGAGGACTGCGTACAATAAAGGAGGACAGAATGCTTTCCCATTTTCTAAACATTCTTCCGAAGGAGTTATGCCAATTAACAGTGAGGATCAGGTCTGGATTGTTAATGAAGGAGATACCCAGGTGGTTAAGATTGCGGAGTCTTTGGTTTCTTCTTTGAAACAAGAGGTTTATCACCGTTTTGTAGCCACAATCAATCGATTGGATGTTGATGAAAGGGATCTGCAAGAATGGTTTTACAATAAAAAGAGCTTACAAGTTGAAGTTAGACGGCTATATTTTCCTATGTTCTGGTTAGAATTTCTTCAGATGACTACTCTCGCATGGTTGATGTCAGCCTTTCTTTGAACTGTCCGTTGCTTTGCCGTTTGGATCGTTGGACTGAAGTTTTAGGGCCTATGCTCAAACCTAGTTGGATCCAAATGGAAGGTATTCCTTTATGTGCATGGGATGTTAAGGTCTTGTCACATTTGGGTGAATGTTTGGGGGTAGTGATGCATATTGATGAAGATGCCATTCAGAAGAAACGTCTAGACAAAGTCAGGGTACTTATTTTGAGAGATCCTTAACAATGTTCGCCTGCTTCTCTTGTTCTGGATGTAGAAGGTGTTAGATTCAAGATTGCAATTTCTAAGGTAGAGGATTGAAAGAGGGCGGAGGTGCAGAGATCGACGTGGGTTTCCTGTCGGGAGCCAGTCCTCTCGGAAACGGTTAATCCAATATTGGAGGATAAAAACCTGGCAAATGAGGGCATTCTGGCTGGAGCTTTGAAATCGATCCCGCTCATCTCGGCAAATGCAACTTTTTTCGGAGGAGATTTGGCAACAGTGTTTGTGAAAGAAGATGCTAGAATGAATGTTGCTACATCAATCACTGAATCTGTGGGTCAAAAATCACCACCGAAGAAGAACAGCCCCTTTCGTCGCACACCGGGGAGAAATCGTGAGGCTAATAGCTGCCCCACTATACGTGGGATTTATAAGAAGTTGAGGAAAGACCTTAATACCCCTGGGGAAATACTAGAGTCTAATTTCTTGAATAAGGGTTCGTCTGGGCTTGTGGAAAATCTTTATTCAATTGAAGCCCATTCTATTCCAAATTTAGGAGATGAGGATCCGATGGGATCTAAGGTGGGGCCCAAAAATTCTCTTTCTGGTTGCAATGGGGATGAGGATCGTGTTACAGCTGGGCATACTAAACAGGGTTTTATGGAAACAGGGAATCGAGCTCAATGGGGAGATTGTAGTTCAGCAGAAGATGATCCTTTTTCTGAAGATGATGTGGCAGACATTTCTGACATGAATCAAGAACAAGCAATGGTGAGGGTGAATTCTGTCGACAGTTTGGAGGCTTTAGCTGCCGACCATTCTTTTTCTGATTGTAAGAAAGGAAAAGATATGAATTTGAAGTTGGCAGAGAAACTTAGTGACATAGCCAGTATTTTGGGAATCTCTATGGAGGGTCGGTTAGATGAGTTGCAAAGTTTTATTTTTGACATGTTGGAAGAGGAAAAATTGGTGCTACGGTTGGTAAGCGAAGTACTAAGAAATCTAGAGCTGAAAGAGAATTAAATAAGTAGGCTTGTTCCATTAATTATGAGAAGAGGGCTGTCGATAAAGAGAATGGTGTGAAGTTGTTGGGATTATAAAGCTTATTTCTTGGAATGTCCGTGGCATAAATTCATCTTCCAAAAGAGCAGTGATGAAAGGGTTGTTTAAATCTGTAAAAGGGGAATTCTTGTTTCTTCGAGAGACTAAGATGGAGGCCATTGACGCTCAAGTTTTTGAACTTTCTGTCCTTGGTTGAATTTTCAATATGCAACGTGTCCTTCAGTGGGTGCCTCTGGTGGTATTTTTTAGTGTGGAATGGAGATTACTGGTATAAGTTGGATGAATTTGTGGGGAAATACTCTGTTTCTGTTTCATTGAAGGATGTTAGACGTGATGTTCTTTGGGTAGCAACTTCTGTTTATGGGCCCATTAATATTAGTGAAAACACTGTTTTTTTAGATGAGCTTACAGGCATTGCGAGCTTATGGAATAAGCCTTGGGTGATTGGAGGAGATTTTAATGTCATAAGATTTCCAAATGAAAAGCGAGGGGGTTGCTCTTTTTCTCCGGCGATGCAGGATTTCAATGATTGGATCAGACACCATGATCTGTTCTATCTCCCTTTGGGAGGAGCTGATTTTACTTGGTCAAATATGCAAGAGAATCCTGTAATGAGTCGGCCGGATCAGTTTTTAGTGTCAACGGACTGGTTAGATGTTTTTCCTGATTGTGTTCAAAGAGTGCTGCCTCATCCTACTTCATATCATTGTCCTTTATTGCTCGAGATGGGTATTGAAGATTGGGGCCCCCCTCCTTTTAGATTTGAAATCATGTGGCTATTGGAGAAGGGGTTCATTGATAACGTAAAAGAGTGGTGGTCTTCTATTTCTCTCAGTGGATGGATGGGGTTTCAACTAGCTCAAAAATTAAAGTTCCTTAAAAGAAGATGAAATGTTGGAGGAAGGATGTTTTTGGCAGTTTATTAGAGAGGAAGAGTCATTTGTTAGCAGATATTCAATCCTTTGATGGTAAGGAAGAAGCAGGGCTTTTATCTTCGGAAGACTGTGTTCGTAGATCGGTAGATCCCAACTTCAAGAAGAATTCAGTTGTTTGATTTCTCAAGAGGAGCTTAAATGGAAACAAAAGGTCTAGAAATAGATGGTTAGATATGAAGTTTTTCCATGCGGTTGCTAGTGCCCAGCGTCATGTCAATCGTACCATTGCAATATCTGCTAGAGGAAAGGTTTGGGACTCTAAATTTGATATAGAATGAGAAATTGTTCAATTCTTCCAAAATCTTTATACAGGTGAAAATAGATCCAGACCAATTATGGATGGTGTTTCTTTTACATGTCTTTCTAATCAGAAAGCTGGTTCTCTTGAAGCTCTTTCTACTTCAGAGGAGATAAAGTATGCTGTGTTTGGGTTAGGTGATGATCATGCCCCGGGTCCTAATGGCTTTCCAATTATCTTTTTTCAGCACTTTTGGGATATGTTAGAAGCTGACTTGCTAGTTTTTTTCAACCAGTTTCATGAGAATGGTGTTATAGCAGGAGAATTTGGTGCCACTTTTATATATTTGATTCCTAAGAAGGATGGAGCCAGTTTGATTAAGGATTATAGGCCCATCAGTTTGATTGGTAGCCTTTACAAGATTCTGGCCAAAGTTCTTGCCAACCGCTTAAGGAATGTGCTTCCGGAAATTATTTCTGATGTCCAAGGTGCTTTTGTTGATGGGCGTCAAATCCTTGATAGTGCGCTTATAGCCCATGAATGTATTGATTCTAGACACAAGCAACAGCGTCCCGGTTTAATTTGTAAATTGGATCTTGAAAAGGCTTATGATATGGTTGATTGGGGTTTTCTTCAATACATGATGGAAAGAATGGGGTTTGGGAAGAGGTGGCGGCACAGGATCATGAGTTGTGTGTCTTCAGCTCATTTTTCTATCTTGTTGAATGCGTCATCGAAAGGCTATTTCAAAAGTTCTCGTGGTCTTCGACAAGGCGATCCTTTATCTCCTATGCTTTTTGTTATAGTTGTAGAAGTGTTGAAGGCTTTATTGGAGCGGGCCAAACAAATGCAATTAATTTCAGGCTTTGCCATTGAAGGCGGTTTTCTTGAGGTAACTCATCTTCAATTTGTGGACGACACTATAATCTTTTGTGATGCTTCTTTGAATGAGGTGGAAACGTTGAAATTTATTTTGAAATGGTTTGAATGGCTTTCGGGCTTGAAAATCAATTATGGTAAGTGTGAGTTGATAGGTGTTCAGCCTACAGACAGTCATGTGGTTTCTTTGGCAGATGCTTTTGGGTGTAGAGCTGGTGAGCTTCCTTCCAAGTATTTGGGATTACCTCTGTGTGGGGTCATCGAAAAAACATTTATGGGATGCTTTGGTGGAACGGATAGACAAGAGGTTAAGTTCTTGGAAAGGTCGCTATTTATCTTTGGGAGGGCGACTGACTTTAATTAAATCAGTTCTTTCAAGTATTCCTGTTTATTATTTATCCTGCTTCAAGTGTCCAAAAAGTGTTGTGGATAGAATTGAAAAACTTCAACGAGACTTTCTGTGGAATGACTCTATAGAGAAAAAGAAGTATCATTTGATCCGTTGGGAGACAGTTTGTAAACCATTAGCTCAAGGTGGTTTGGGGATTCGTTCTATTGTCAAAATGAACAAAGCTTTGTTGGTTAAGTGGTTATGGAGGGTGGGGGAGTTGGGCCATGGCTTGTGGAAGCAAATTTTAATTTGCAAATATAAGCTTACCAATGATGGCTGGTATGTGCCTAACCAGTCTTCCAAGCTTTCTGGTTTTTGGAAATCTATCCTTTCTGTGAAGGAATATTTTTTTCAGTGGATTCGGCACAAGGCTCAAAATGGGTTCACATCAGATTTTGGCAAGATGAATGGTGTGGGCACAGTTCTCTGACTTCTCAGTTCTCTAATTTGTTCCTATTAGATCGAAGGCAACATGCTTTCGTTTCAGATTGCTTTTGCCATTTGGGTGGTAGAGTGGTATGGGATTTTTCTTTTCGAAGAAATCTGATGGACAGTGAGGTTGCTGATTTCACTTTGATGCAAGGTATGCTTATGAAGGTTTATTTTTCTCCTGGAAAATTAGATGTCAGATTATGGAATCCTGATGTTCAAGGTTATTTCTCTGTTAAATCTTTTTTATAATGTGTTAGTAGACAACAATGCAAAGGGTGGGAGATTGGAAAAACTTTTGGATCAGCTCCATTCCACCTCGAGTTCTTGTTTTTTGTTGGACTGCTAGAAATCATAAAATCCTTACTATTGACCAGTTGAGGAAAAGGAACCATATTATTGTTAATGGTTGTCTTTTCTGCTTGAATGATGAGGAAATGGTCCATCATTTGTTGATTCATTGTCCTTTTGCTCATGGTGTTTGGTTTGCTATCATTAACATGTTTGAAATCAATTGGGTTATGCGTGGAACTATTGAAGATCTTTTCATTCAGTGGAGGTATGGATGCAAATTCTTTCGTGGAAGGATTTTATGGATAGCAGCTTTTTATGGTACCATTTAGAAGCTTTGGTTGGAAAGAAATAAAAGAGTTTTTCAAAATACTTGTAAAACAGTAAAAGACGTGGTTGAATAGATTGTATGGTCTGTCTCGGAATGGGTGGTGAAGCGAAAGGAGTTCTTAGGAGTCTATTTGGAAGATCTTTATAGATCTTGGCCAGTTTTTTTCCAAGGGGGGTTACCAGGTTACTTTTGTTAAGAAAAATCTTTGGACAACTCCTCCCAATGGTGTTTTAAAATTAAACTTTGATGGCAGTTTTCTTCACTCTTCGCAAAGGGGTGGTATTGAAGGAGTTATCAGAGGTTGGAAAGGTACAGTGTTAAGAAATTTCTTGGGACTTGTGGATTCTCTAAGTGCTAATGATGCAGAAGTTTATGCTCTTTTTATTGGTTGTCATGAGTTGTTAACTTTGGAAAGCATCAATGCTGTTGTTGAAGGGGATTCTTATTCAGCTATTCAATGGGGTTCTAGGGAAGCTTTTATTCCATGGAGGTTGCTGGATTGGGTGGAGGAGGTGCAAGATATCTCTAGTCGTTTGGGTGCTTCTTTTAAACAAATCTTTCGAGAGGCTAATGTTATGGCGGATGCTCTTGCAAAAGAGGGAGTGTTCCGTCCTTCTATTCTTTTCGATGTTTAGTTGATTTTTTTGGTTTGTTGGGGTTTTTTTCTTGTAATCTTTTGTTCTTTTTTTTTAGCAATAAATTTTACCGTATTCAAAAAAAAAAAAAAAAAAACCAGAATAATAAGTAGCCATTCATAATCAATCCATCTTACATCCATAGTAGCATCAACAAAGTGGCAAGAAAGACAGATAAAATCATATAAAGAACATTGACATGATCAACATAAAATTAATAATATTTCAGTAATAGTCCAATATGTTAAAGATATCAATGTTACCCGAACAAAATAAACCAATAGTAATTTTTTTTTAGCTCTTTAAATTATAAAAAAAAAAAAAAAAAAAAAAAAAAAAAAAAAACAAATCACCATAGTATGATTATGTGATTTGATCAATATGTGTGTATGCGTGTGCGCCATTGTTACGAAATTCGGTTTGTTTCGGCCGAAATATCCGAATAATTTCGGTTCGTTCGCTCTACCAAAACGAACAGGACCCCTATAGTTATTTGTCCCAAAATTCGTTCCAATTCGTCCGATTCGGTCCGAATTATATGATTTCAGTCAATTTGTCCAATTCGTTGGATTCATCCAATTCTTCATCCCGGCATGTAAGTTGCCTTTAAAATTAAAAAAAAAAAAATGAAAACTTAAGGGGTTAAACATTTTTTTTTTTAATTTTGGCTTAGAGAAATTAGTGGGCACCCTGTGTAGCTACCCATCTATTAAAATCGAAATAACTATATGGGCACTGTCGCCCTAATTAGATTTTAAAGCACGTCTTGTGCTCACTAAGAGCATCACTACAAGCCTTATTTTCTCTGTTGCTGACGTCTCTTCTCAGGTAATAACTGATTCTATCATGTTTGTGATTTTCTGGACTTACCCTATTCTCCCTTTTGACTGTGATTTGGAGGAATGAGTTTGGAATAGTTCTGTGAAATTGAAACAGCTTAGATACGTTCTCCCTTTTCAGAACTCAGTTGCACACACTAAGTGAAGTACAAATCCAATCACCTGCAACACCGTGTACGTATAGTTGGTCAAGGCAAGGAGCACAGCAGCTACCTCTTACAGATAACTCATATTATCCAAACGAGTAGACGCTAATGTACGTGTAATTGATTTAAGTGCACCTTTCTAACATTGCCACCGCAAAAGATGGGTTGAAACTTTCCAATTGATAAATTGCTCATTGTATCTGTGAAACATCACCAATAGAACAGCAGCAGTTTAAGTGCTCGCAAAATATCAGGCATGGACTGTGGATTTAACCAGATTGATAGACAATCATAGTTGAATTCAAGCAAACGAACGTCAACGTTAGGATGCAATCTCTTTGGAAAAGAGAAGGTAGGTTCTACTCCAAGATGCAGCAAACCAGATCATCCCGACCTGTGCAAATACAAAGGCTGAGAGACAAGCCCTTCACAATTTTCGTATCCAACCTTCTGGAGCAAATCTCTAAAGGCTGAACTAGAAGCAATGTGTTTCAGGGCGGGAAGGATGATTGACATCTTCATTCCAGTCGAAAAGGGCAGCAGGAAGGGTGGGAATTCGCTTTCATTAGATTCAATACGATAAAAGAGGCTGAAAGAGCAGTGAACATGGTAGAAGGAAGATTTTAGAGAGGAAGAGAGCTACTAGCAAACTTGACTCATCATCATTCTATAGGGGAAAGAAAAGCAGCAGAAAGGAAGGTCAGGTGGAATAAAGAAAGATACAATAGAAGCTACATGGAATCCTTGCTAGGCCCTGAACCGACTGTTCGAAAGGAAGATGCTGGGGAAGCACAGAAGATGAAACCAGCAGGGTGGATAGTGGATGATGGCGAGCAAAAAGGAGTGAGGGTAGCCTCTTGGGTGGTCAAAGAACAAAAGAAATCATTGTTCTGCAGTCTAGTTGGTTTTTTAAAGACCAGCACTAATGGGCAAAGACAGGCAGAAGAATGGTTAGATAGGTGCTGGGGAAAGGCGCTGGACAAAATCAGACTGTTGGATGATCAAATCGTCTGGATGTAATTTCTGACAGAGGAGGAAGCAGAAGAGGTTATTGAGAAAACAGCTTGTAAAGAGATTATTCCCCTTTCTATTTTTTGGGGAGATGGATGGAGTGCATGGGATTCCCACCACGACCCTGGTGGATCAAGATTAAAAATATGCCCCTAGATGTCTGGCATGAAAAGGCGTTTAAGCTGTTGGGAGAGTGCCTTGGGCGCACTATGGAGGTGGATAAGAATACAGCTCAAAAAGAACACTTGAACGATGGAAGGATAAAGGTACTCCTAGATGGGAGAACCCCACTACCGACCACACTTCCTATCTAGGTGGAAGAGGTTAAATTTTCCGTGCAAATAGAGATGGACCAGGAGAAAGAAGACATAAAAGACTGGAGGAAGGATACTACAAGCTTGCAACAGATCCATGGAGCTAATAGAAGCAGTTGCTGCAGAGGTCAAATTTTCTGCGCAGATAGAGATGGACCAGGAGAAAGAAGACATAAAAGATGGGAGGAAGGATACCACAAGCTTGCAGATCCAAGGAGCTAATAGAAGCAGTTCCTACAGAGGTTGGAAGGAGAGGAAGGAAGACTCAGCAGAGGAAGACGATGACGTCACAGGCCAAATTTTGAATTTTAAAAGGTGCACCCAAAGAGGGGATTGGGAGGAAGACGGGCCGTGATGGATTCAAAGACGCTGGACCCAGAACAGGCAAACAAAACAGCAAAGAAAGCCCATCCTTGTTATTGGACCAACTCAACAATGGGCCAAACCCAAACGACTTTAGAAGGATAGAGTTGGGCCAGAGAGAAAAGCCCATCTTGAGGGTTTTCTCAAATTAAACTTTGATGGAAGTTAACGTTCAAGCCATTGGAAGAGGTAGTATTGGAGGTGTCATTAGAGACTGAAATGGCATTACTGTAAGGAATTTTTCTGGGCGATAGATTCTCTACATGCTAATGAATCTGAAATGAATGCTCTTTTGGTTGGTTGCCGTGAGCTGTATAAGATGGAAGTTTCTAAAAATATCATTGAAGGAGATTCATTTTTTTCCATTCAGTGGAGCATAGGCAATTGTTCTTATCCTTGGTTGTTGGCTGATGTGGTGGAGGAAGTGCAAGATATCTTGAGTCACTTGGATGCTGTCCTTTATCATGTGTTACGTAAGGCCAATGGTTCGACTGATATCCTTGCTAAGGAAGGAGTGCTACGTCCTTCTTTATCCTTTTATGTATAGTTTGTTTTGAGTTTCCTCCTGTACTTTATTCTTTTGGGTTTTCCCTCTTATTAATAAATTTTACTGTTATCAAAAAAAAGTATAACACTTTGGCTGCAAGAACATCCCTTGGCTGAGTTGGCTCATCTATCCACTGTTGAATCTTCCAATGAACAACAGTCCTGCTCTTTCTTAGGAACCTGAGTAGCCTACTATCACCTAAGGAAGGAGACCCCAATTACACCCCTCAACATTTACAAACAGAAATATAATGCACTGAAAGATAAGAAAATGCAGCTTTCATAAGAGTGATATTGCCCCAAGGATAGTCTTTTCCAAGAAGATGACTTCTTTTTTTTTTTTCAAATTTCTCTATGATAGAAAACCCACAAAATTTTCAATCTTGCATTAGCCTCAATAATCAAACCAAGGTAAATGATGGGAAGCCGCCCCACTCTGAATTGCAATCTATCTGCAGAGGGCCAAATAAACTCCTCCAAACAACCCCCACCCCAATTTGGATACTTTTAGATTGACTAACTTTCAAGCCCAGACACAACTAAAAAACATCATAGAATACCCTTCAATAAGGAGACCTTTTCCCATCTCGATGAACTAAAGAAGTGGTACCATCTGCAAAACAAAGATGAGGAATAGCTTCCCCATTCCTGCCCACTTCAAAGCGCTCTCAATAAGCCAGATCTCCTAAACCTTATGTGAAAGAGTTACCAAAGCTTCTACAAAAACAATAAACAAAAAAAGGAAAGAGGAACTGTTTGTCTAAGCCATCAGTAGGACTTGAAAAGGCATGAAAGGGTCCTATTAACCAAAACAGAAAAGGGTGTCAACGAAATATATTCCTAAATCCATCTTTTCCACCAATCACCAATATCAAACATGCTGGCATATAGTCCAGAAACTTCCATTCCACATCGTTATATGCCTTTACCAAATCTATTTTGAATATGACACCTTTACAGGACTGCTTCCTAACATCGACAAGTCTACAAGCAACCAAAACTCCATCAAGAATTTATCTATTTCGTACAAATGCTCTTTGCCAAGGGCTAATGATATAAGGTAAGACAGCTTCAAGTGATTAGCGAAAACTTTGAAAGCATTTTGTATGTGCATCCACCAAGCTAATGGGCCTAAACCATTCAATTCCACTGGGTTAGGGATCTTCGCTACAAGAGTTAAAAGTAGCAATAAGTTCTTTGTTCAATCTACTTTTTCAATGGAACCCTAAAACATATTTCAAAAATCCTCCTTCAAGAGGTCCCATTCTGCTCTGATAATTTACTCGTCATTGATCCAAAAAAAAAAAACAAATCATCCTTAAGAGACTAAAGGACTTTAAAGGACCCATAAGGTTCATGCACTGATGCCACATAACATTCCAAGCCCAAGATAACAATGCATCACTCATCTCCAAACTCCATCTCAACTGTTTATTGGTCGGTTAAGACCCCTTCAAACTCTTTAAGGACATATCCTTCCCTTTTACATTCTCTGTACCCATGTAATGCTTCCTTTTAACTAATAAAGGGAGAAGAAGAACCAAGCTGTCCACCTAATGATTATGTTGGCCCTTGGCTTGTGCCTGTGCATTACACCCCCACCACAAAATTATCTTGCAACAGCTCTCTTTTGTCTCATAGGGCATTTTCCAATCTTGTGTTTGGAATTAATTCCTTTACTATGTAAATGGCATAACCATGAGATTTCATCGACAATCATTACACAATGAAAACCCTCAGCTTTTGAAGGAACAGAATTGGTCAACATCAAACAAAATATTTGAGGAGCTACCACAACCAAAGAATAGATAACTGAAGATAAATTTTAAAGAAAAATCTCCCAAAGGAACCCATTAGAGGTAACATCATTATCACCATTCTAGGCCTTCAGAACGATATTTTATCAGAAACATACCTCATTTATGCATATCCTATTGGGTGGCATTTTAGGTATGAAGGGACTGAGAACTGAAGAAAGAGGTGAAAATAATAGGGTGTCTCTTCTTGTTGGCTACAACAATAAAGTTTTAGAAGGAAGAACTCCACCACTTGGTTTCTCACAATTCTGTTAACATCCACTAGTCTCAAGTTGCCGGGAGAGCTTTACTTGTTAAGCTTCAATCACCAGACAGTTGCTCTCAATACAAATCTATTGTACTGTTTTGCACCTAAATGAATTTTACTATTAAAAAAAATTACCAATAGAACCCAGCGTAATAGCTCTTCAAGGGATGCATGCCAAAGACGCAATAATATCTAACCAAACTATGCAAATGATATACATTAAAAAAAAAAAAGAAAGAAAAACCTAAGACAACCTCAATCTCACCATCATCAATTAATCAAGAAACACAAAAGGACTGCCCACCAACATCCACCAAAACCCTATATTCCACTCCAACAACAAAACAGGAGAGAAAAATTAAAAACAGAATCAAAGATCACAGACTTAACAACACTTCCAAGAAAAGATCTAACACAAATTTGCCTAATACTACATTAAGAGATAAAGAACGAACCCTAGAAAAAGAAACTCAAATCTAATTTCAGCAAAAACACATGACCATCATAAACCAAGAAACACAAATATGCCCAGCAACGTCCACCAAAAATCTAAGTTCCATTCAACTACCAAAAGCCCATCAAGAAAACCTGGAAACAGACTGAAAAATTACGAACCGTACCAACACTCACACAGGACTTCTTTCTGCAGACCCACGTTAAGAGATTAGATACAAACCCTTAAAAGAAAAAACCCAGTCTAATTCCACAAACAAAAACTCACCATCGTCAACACAAAAACAGCCAGCGTCAATCCACCGAAACCCTAAATTCATTCAATTATAATAACAGATCAACCAAACCAAGAACACCCCAGAAAAAGAAATCAAAGATTAGGTACAAACCCTTTAAAAAAAGACCCAATCTTAGTTTCAAATTTTAACAACAACCCATCATCATCACAAATCAAGAAACACAAGACCTCCAAATTCAATCAAACCAACACCACCCCATAATCATAAACCAGGATCCATTACCAGGATGGGAAGCACGGCCTGATCGACCTTGACGAACTCTGCATCCCAGGCCCTCCGTGGACCGATCATCTTCTTGCAGTCCTCGATGACCTTGGCGAGGATCTTTCCAGTGACGTTAGAAAGAGGGATTCCATTGTCGGCGCGATCGCCTTCGATCATGCGCTTAATGGTCCGCAACTGCAGAGCGACCGCCTCATCGACGTCGAATGTCTCACCGTCCGACCTCTTCAGAGTAATCTTCTTCGTAGGAGGCATGGGAGGAGTGAAAAAGAGAGAGATCGGTCGGGCGAATAATAGGAAGAAGAAGAAAGTCAGAAACCCTAAGTCCCTAATTGCAGAGAGATTGGGATTTCGGAGAGGAGAAGAATTTTCGTGTCTTTGCGCAAAAGAAAGTGAAGCGTCCTAACTCTGCATTCGGTAAGCGTAGTCTGGTCTTTTACATTTTCCTTTAATTTGATCTGAGAGAGATTAAATCTGATGCTCAGCTTTAACCACGATATAAGTCGAATGATTTTTACCAAAAAAAAAAAAAGTCAGAATTAATTTTTTTTAATTATTATTATTTTTTCTTTTTATTTATTTTATTTATTTTTTTTTGCTACGGGAGGGTTTCATTGGGCTAGACTAATCCCTCCGGCCTATAGGCAAACTGGGTAAACACCCCTGTAGCCCCAAGGTGGCAGCACTAGTGGACTCAACCTTTGACAGAAATTATTTTAAGAAGTTCAACTGCACAATGGGGCCCACATATACATAGATCTAACCTGGTCAAAGTAAAGCTCCCTCCATGTATATAGGGTCCTTGAATTTTAACTTTAATGGGAGGTCTTTTTTCACTAGTGGTTAGATTCATTGTTTGATAAAAAAAAAAAATGTGATTATGAATATGTATAAGATTGTGTTAATCATGATTTTTATCATATAGCCAATTGAACGGTGGAAAAGGCTCCAATTAATATAAATTATCTCGACACCTTCAAATACCTATGGCACATCTATTTTGAACGGTTTGGTACTTGACCCATCTTGTGAGGTTCCGCTCTTTAACCTATGTCTTTCAATTGTTAAATCCTCATGTTTTCAATTTAGGTGGGTGGGCCCCACTTTGGGGTTCCACCCACATAATCCCACCGTTGGGGATACCCATTATACCTTTAGGCTGGCAATTTATTTGTAAGACAGGTCAGTTGTAAGATTCAATAGCCTACATGGTCAATAGGTATTTGAAATGGGGGTTAGGATGGTAGATGTGTAAAGCATACTTTGAAAAGAAGATGCCCATATGTTGTTCTAAAAGTTGTTTTCGGCACATCTTGCTCTCTAACCCTTACTTGGTTGTAGCCTGGTCTTAGATCTATCTAAGAAAAGTGCATCGTGCCGTGCAATTGGTCGAACAATTCATTCTTTCTCAGTAGAGGGTATTTGTTCTTAATCGTTACTTGATTCAACTGCCTGTAATCTGTACGCACTCTCAAGGAACAGCTCTTCTTGATGAAAAGAATTGATGCTCCCCACAACATAATAATCAACAACCCCAAGTGCAAGGCTGCGATATAGTGATAACCCAGTAATTCCGGGGTCGATCTATGGGGAGCTTAAAAGTAACAACTAACTCCTACCTGTCCTATGAAAAATCTAAGACTAGATGAAATAAAATCAATACAGACCCAATCTAATATACTTAAATTTAAATTAAATTACACCAGTTATAGCCTATTAAAAAGTCCTATTAAGAAAGCCTAAGCTAAAACTCCTAAACTAATTAGCTGCATTACTATAAGAAGAGTTAGAGAAACCGATTGCATAAAAAATATCAAAAAATCAATAATTAAATAAATAAATATCAGAATGTGAATCATATAGTTCAAGAGTCCAAATCAGTTGTTTTTTATATTAAAAATACGTACGGTGTCAATTCAAGTTCCTTCCATTAGGATAAGCCAAGGCATGTATTTAAATTGTTAATTGATGAGAGATTTCACATGACTCAAGGCTCCAATCAAATATTTTCATTACTATAATTAACATATAAGCATTTGCTATATACAGGAAAAATAGCGAATTGTTGAAACAAATTATAATGATAAGATCACCCCCTCCATCTTCATCTTCTACTGTTAAAAAAAAAAAAAAAAAAAAACAAATTTAAGCCTCACAAGAAGAAGAAGAAAGAAGAGAGAGAGAGGGGAGGGGTTTGAAAGAGACTGGGAAGAGAGAGAGAGAGAGTGAGTGTGGGACATGTGGCATTTTTGGGACTAGATGGTACTGGCATGCAACCCTTTAGACTCCCTTTTATTATGTCTTAAATTTCTTGTTTCGCAAGAATTTGAATTTGGGAAGGTTCATTTCTTTTATTCTAAGTTGTAGTGTTTTTAGGAAATTTGTCTTTAAAATTTTGAATTTGCTTCTACATTTAGTTCTTTGACTAGCTCATTCTAATTTTAGACTCTTCCTTGCTTGCAAATCTCCACACTTGGGCCTGCTTGATTTCTTGAAAAATTCCCAAAATTTGAATTTTCAAACATTACAATGAAGCTCAGATCATGGGAGAATCCATGTTGGACGTCCCTTCCATCTTGGAGTATTTCTTGCATGCTTTCTTTTCTTTCTCATCTCTTTCCTTCTCTAACTTTCCTTGCTTCTCAAGTATTTTGGATTCCTTTCCTTCTTTATCTTCAATTCGAGTTTTGAGATTTCAAAAATCTTAAAATAAGGAAGGAATTTTGAATTTTTTTTAAAAAAAAGGGACCCACCATGGCCGCCCCTGCCCCTGCCTTGGGATTCATGCCCGATGCGAGATCCTGATTTTTAATTAGGTTCATTAGTCATAATTGTCCTATTTAGCCTAATTAGTCTTGATTAGTCATTTCATTTGAGATTTTTTATTCTGAATGACCCTTTTGTGATTTCTGGTTTTCAGGGGACTTGCTAGTATTTTGAATAATTCATAGGGAGCTTTGTGTAAATTTTGGATAAACTTCACCTCTTAAGTGAAGTTCCAGCAGATTCTCCCTTTCTCTATCTCTCCCATCTCTCTCTCTGTCTCTCTCTCAAACGATCGACCAAGCCAGTCTCTCCCTCTCCAGCTCTCTTTCTCGCATCAGTTATCACCATCAGTCCACCATCATCACCATCTTCTTCTACATCTTCTTCCTTGTTCTTCTTTCTTGTTGGAGCTTTTGGAAGGGCTTTGTCAAGTGGGTTTTTAGGGAATTCTTAGAGAAATCAGTAGTGACCAGCTTATCTCAGTTTTGAGGCAAGTTTATGATATGTTAAACGTGATAATGTTTTGAATTAAAAAATTTATACTGACTTTCATATTATTTCAATTAATTTCCAGATTTTAACTCAGATGATGATTTAGTAGATTTACTTAGAAATTATACGTTTTTCTTAGATTAAATGATGATTTAGAAGTGGTTTTGGATACTAGAATATATATCTCAGTGATTCAGAGAAGGATGAACTGGAACAAACCTCAAACAGAGAAATCCTGAAGCTGGGATTCTTTAAATCCCAATGTACCCGGTCGACCAGCCACACAAGATTCGTAGTCAGTTGCAATTTTTGCAACTGTAACCCTTCTATATCGAACTTATTTTGTACCAAGTCGACCGGATAATAACCAGGTTGACCCGACACACAGCAGGTTGACTATGACGTCGACTAGATACACTATATTTTCCAAATTTGTTTCGAAACTTAGTTCTATAGCCTAGAGATGTACCCTATGATAGTCCAATGACCCTGGATGATGTATATGACTGACATTGACCTACAATTCTGTTAGATTGCCATTTATCCAAAAATACCACCATTAAATATCATTGTGATACCAAAGAGGTTCTGTTTATTGAATTAACCTCCGAAATGCCAAGCTATGGTACACATTAGTGTTTAATGATGATATCCAGTATATTTAGACTGATTGATGGACCTTTTAATTAATTTATTAGATGTATCCAATCTTATCCGACCAGGACGCACTGACTAGGAATCTCAAGCCCTAGGTACCAACTGGGGATATGGATTGATGTCCTGTTTATCATATTATCAGTATGGTTTCCCATATATTCCAAGTATATGTTTTTGTTTCGCAAGACAAGTTAGTATTTTGTTAGACACTAATATATGTACATGAGTACACACCGATTGGCATCACTTAGCTCGGTCCTTCTGAAACTAGACGTGTTAAAGTTTGACTGTTCTGTCCAGATACTAGCTGCAGCATGGTCCTATCCAGTAAGAGTATGATACTCCCGATACCTCTATATCATTGTATATTATTTTATAAAATCTTTGGCCACCAATTGACATACATGATACCTCATTGTATATTGTTTATTGTAATAACATCTCTTATGAGATATTCAGTATTCTTTTTATATCAGTGTTTTGATATTTGGACCTCAGACACATATTTATTAGAGATTTATCTTGTAGATTTGAAGAATATATTTTATATTTCTGACTGAATAATCTTGGACAAAGTTTAAAAAATATGCATATTAAAAATGAGCATGCATACAAAATTAGGTAGCTGAAAAAGAACTACTAATCTAACAATTTGAAAGGTATATATCATCAATAATTAGCTGATTGACAGTAAATGAATCTATATATAAAGAATGAACCAATACAAGGAAGAAAAACATAATGCAATAAACTGTTAATGTACATTAGTCATCCATGATATGAAATTTGTCCATAATAATCAATACACACCAGCAATAACAATTCGTGTTGAGTTTTGGGTTTTTTTTAGTTCGTTCAGTCATTCGTGGTTTTGATGTTTGCATTGATTTTGAAGTTACAAATATATGATCGTTTTTTTATATTGAACAAAAACACATGAATTTTTTTATATTGAACAAAAACATATGAGTTCGTGCACAAGGTTCGAAAAAACTTCACATTCTCTGGTGTCTTCACTTTACCCTTCTTGTACTCTTATTCCTCGTGTTTTATATTCTTTTGCATTGCATGCATAACATGAGGAAGATGTTCATCATAGGTTAGGGGGTGGGGACAAGCAAACTTGTCTATTTTTTAGACAAAATTCTCACACACCTTTTGCTTTATTTTCTAGATTTAGGAAGCTTTTCAAATAGTTTTTCAAAATTTTTGTTATTTATCTTTATCATTTTAGAATTTTTTGAAGAGAGAAAATCTTTGAGAGGATTTTCAATCAACGAAAGATAGCTTGAATTTTAGAATTCTCAAAATTCAAACAAAAGAGAGTTTTTGTCTGTGGAAATCTTTTTGAAAAAACTGCTAAATTTTGATCATTTCACAATGCACAGTTTGTACACATTTTCAAAATCTTTAAATGTGAAACTAATCAACTATGATTTCCATTCTTTTTATGACTTGATTGAATATATGAAGGAAAACCAAACCTTAGTTTTATAGGTTTCTTGGTTCATTGGGGTGGATTTTTCCACAAATTAGTGAATTAATTTGGGTACATCAAAAGGGCTACCTATTGTTGGGGACCGTTGAAAAGGGAAAAAATCAAGAGAAAAGAAAAAAAAAGGATGCATTACTTTGAAAGTTGGTGAAAATACATGAGATGTGGTTTTGCTCCCCATGTCGTGTATATTATCTCAGAAAAATAGGAAAGAGATAAGCTTGTCGCTGAAATTTTACGGCCTTTTGAAAAACAATAATGCGAAAGCCATCATGGTTCCCTTAATTTGGGTACATGAAAATGACTATCTATGGTTAGGGACCGTTGAAAAGGAAAAAAAGATCAAGAGAAAAGAAAAAAGAACAAAGAGAGAAGCTCGTCGCTCAAATTTTACGACCTTTTGAAAAATAATAGTACGAAAGCCATCATGGTTGACTGAATTCGGGTATAGAAAAGGGTTGCCTATTATTGGGGACAGTTAAAAAGGAAAAAAAAATAAACAAATAAGAAAAAATAAAGAAAAATAGAAGCATGTTGCTAAAGTTTTACGGCCTTTTATAAAATAATAGTGCGAAAGCCATTATTGTTGCCTTAATTCGGGTACATGGAAAAGGTTGCCTAGTATTTGGGACCGTTGAAAAGGAAAAAAATAAGAGAAAAGACAAAAGAAAGAATCTTGTTGCTGAAATCTTACAGCCTTTTGAAAAATAATAGTGTGAAAGCCATCATGGTTGTTTTAATTCAGATACATGAAAATGGCAGCCTATTGTTAGGAACCGTTGAAAAGGAAAAAAAAAATCAAAAGAAAAGAAAAAAAACGGATGCATTACTCTAAAAGTTGGTGAAAACACATGAGATGTGGGTTTGCTCTCCATGTCATGTATATTATCTCGAAAAAAAGGAGAAAGAGAAGCTTGTGGCTGAAATTTTACGACCTTTTGGAAAATAGTAGTGTGAAAGTCATCATGGTTGCCTTGAGAGGAAACCTTTTTTTTTTTAAGCCTAGGTGGACTGGATTATTTGATTTAGTCGTTTTCACGGGGGTTCTTACGGAGCATTTAACACTTATTTTCTTATGTAAACATACTTTCTCATCGTGCATGATCATATTTAAGCATAATCTTGAAAATTTCTTTCCAAAGATGGGATTAGTGAACTGTATTTTGAATTTTTCTTTACTTTGACTATTCTGAAAATTGAGAATATCCAATGTTTGCAAATTTTCTTTTGAAGAGTTTCTTTTGATATCTTTAGTTTTTTAATTTCTTTTTGAGTTTTGTGGGTATATTCACAGCAAAACCTCACAAGGCACAATTCATCCAATAGGGTAACCTATGGGTATAAGGGTTTACTGCATACGCTAAATGCAGTCAAGAGTGCCAGCGAAAGTGGCTTTTGTTTTCTGCATTAGTCTTTTGTATTTTTTAGGTTAGATTAGGTTAGGTTAGTTAACTTCACCTTTTCACATCTTTTGCAAGGGACTAGTAAAATGTTGGTTGGAGGGTGTGATGAGTCCATGAAATTGCATCATATTGTCATTATTTCATATAGATTTATGGACTTAATTAGTATAACTTGCATTGATTTCATTGAATTTTATAAATTCATGCATTTGAGCATTCAATGTTGGAATTCAAGTCATAATTGGTCAAAATTCATTACATTGCATGGGTCAAAATTCATTCATCAAATTATTCTTTTGCACTGTCCTATTTTTGCATTAATTTTCTCAAAATTCACAAATATACTCATGTAGTTTTTTTGCATCATTGCATTCTACACGAAAAATCTATGAACGCAGTTCATATGAATTGTAAAGTGCAGTGGTGCAAATCTTCTACTGCGAATTATCCAATGGAGAGCCTCAAAAATGCTCTTCCAAATCTCTGTGTAGGCCTGTTCTCATCTCTGAAATTGAAGATACTATAAGAGGATCACACCCCTATAAATCCCCAAGTCCGGATGGTTTCAATGCTCACTTCTTCAAAGTATGTTGGCCCATCATAGGTAGAGATGTTTCAGAGGCCATCCAAGACTTCTTCATTAGATGCAAGCTGCTCCACCAAGTGAAAAATACCTTCATTGCTTTTGTTCCCAAATCTGAGACACCTTTTCCCCAGCAGATTTCCGCCCTATTTCTCTCACTAATGAGCTCTATCTGCCTTCATTCCAGGAAGGAAGATTGCAGATAATATTCTATTGTGTCATGATCTATTCAAAGGTATCCATCTTGACGAAGGCAAACCCATAATGTGCTTAAAACTTGATATCAGCAAGGCTTTAGTGTGAGATGGGATTTTGTAGAAGCGGCTCTCAAAGCTTTAAACTTCCCTTCAACCATGATCGGTTGGATTATGGAATGTATTGGCAAACCTGCCTTTTCTATCTTAGTTAATGGTAAAGCTTGTGGCTTCTTCAATAGCAATCGAGGGCTCAGGCAAGGTTGCCCCCTATCTCCTTACCACTATTGTGTTGTCATGGAGTTTTTCTCTTCCACCTTGAATGTTTGCTGCACTAATGGACTGATTCCTTCACCATACTGTAGAGGAAATATTTCAATTTCTCACCTCCTCTATGCAGATGATGTTATGATGTTTGCAATGGCTCATATTCAGGTGGCTGGTCATATCAAGAAACTCCTTGAAGATTTCTGTTCCTTCTCTGGTTTCGAGGTGAATGAAAGCAAGAGTTCCAACTTATTCTCAAATGTCGCTGTCGAAGTAAAAGAGGCTGTCTCTTCAATTCTAAACTTCAAGGAAAAACACCTTCCAGTGAAATACCTAGGTCTTCCCCTTTTCTCTTCTTGGCTGAAGCTTTTTGAGTGCCTTCCTCTAATTGAAAAAATCAGGAAAAAATTGGTTGGTTGGAAATCTACTCTACTTTCATATGCTGGAAGAGTTGAGTTGATCAACTCAACACTTTCCTCCTTCCATATTTTCTGAGCTACTACCTTCATTCTTCCAAAGAGTTGTATAGATCTCATTGAGAAACTTGTCAAGAATTTTTTTTGGGGCAATTTTCAAGATCATAGGAAGCTTCACACTATTTCCTGGAAGCATATTTGTTGTCCTTTAAATCAAGGTGGACTGGGCATTAGGTCTATCAGGCATTATGCTGAATCTTCCATCTTAAGGCAAGTGTGGAACATTGCTTCTAAAAGGAATTCACTTTGGGTGGAGTGGGTTTACAACAACTACATCAAAGAAAAATGTTTTTGGGATGTGGACTGTGTCTCCTTTGCTTCTTGAGGTTGGCGTGGTATTCTTGGCGGTAGAACTTCAGCTCTGCACCACATCAAACACTTGATTGGTGATGGGAAAAGTACTCGTTTCTGGTTAGATCCTTGGCTTCCCGGTGGCAGGTTGATAGACCAATTTGGAGCCAGGGTTGCTTATGATCTAGGCTTGGGTAGAGATGTTTTGGTGAGCCATTTCGTCACAAATGGTTGCTGGACTTTTTTGCAACCCTTCTCTTCTCGGCTTGCAACCATCTTCCTTTTTGTCTCTTTGATGCCCAAGCCTTCTGTAGATTTCTGTGATGAGGTGGTTTGGCCTTCCTTTGTGCTAGGTGACTTTAGCTTAAAGTCCACCTATCACGATACTGCTCAGCATGTTAACTCTTCTTGGTGCGATTTTCTCTGGTTCAAAGGGCATATAAACAAGCACTGTATGATCACTTGATTGGCTCTTCATATTGGCTTGAAGACTATAGATGTTCTAGCAACTAAGCAGATTTTCCATGACCTGATCTATGTGCTTTGCAATTGCTCTCCTGAAAGCTGCAGACACATCATGACTGCTAGCATCTATAGCATGAACATTTGGGATTTTATAGTTGCTTTTTTTGGTGCTACTGCCCAAAGAGATAAGCCCATTGTTGAGCAAATGGGAGACTTCATTTCTAATTGTAACCATAGGAATGAAGATGATATTACTTTGGCGAAGTTATGTTTCCCTGCTTTTACTTGGCATATATGGCGTGAGTGTAACTATCGAATTTTCAGGAATAAAACTTGACCATGGGAAGCTGTCCTCCATGATACTAAAGCCCATATTCATTCGAGAGCAAATTACCTCAATCTTGCAGTTTCTTCCCACATTGCAGCAGCTTAGGACCTATCTGCACACTCAAACCACACTCTTACTAAACCTATCCCATTTAACTCTTCAAATTGGAATCTTCTTCTTTCTACTAGAGATAATTTTACAGTGGGCTTTTTCAGGAGAAAAACAAACTCTATTATTTGGATAAGAGATAATTTTATAGTGGGCTTCTTCAGAAGAAAAACAAACTCTATTCTTTGGATAAAGACTGTCGCTAGTAATGATCCTTTCAATACATCTTCTTCTCTTCTTAAAGAAGCTTCCAAGTATTCCAACTCTCTTGTGGTGCTGGCAGATAGGAAATTAATAAGCTTTGTTCTTACCAACCCAAATATTTCTCCTTGGAAACATAGGTTCCAAGCTCGTAGAATGGCTCTCCTCTTCACTAGTTTTAACTCAACTATCTGCTCTCATTTTGACAAAGAAGCTTTTGTTTGGTCCTGGTTTGCAGCTCAGCTTAGAAACCTCGATTGCATCATCAATGACCGCACCTAATGCTTTGTGGGTTTGTTTGGCTCCGGCCATGTGGGCTTGTTGCTCTAGCCAGTTGTAGGCTTCCATTTATCTTTGTTTTGTTTTTTGGTGTTGTGGGTGGTGGTGCTCACGGTACCTAAAATCTATTTCTCTGTTGTGTATTTTTGTCACCTGAATATATACAAATCTTAACTTGCAAAAAAATAAAAATAAAAAATTCTTTGGCTCAAATTGCCATTGTTTTCTCACTTTATTTTAGTAATTGATGGGCCATGATGGATGGATATGGTGGTAACTTATTGGAGCCATATATGTACTTTAGAAACTAGTGACCAAATGAGAGGGGATATTCAACATATGCGACTGAAAACTAAAGCCATTGATTCGGCCAACCTACACACATAGATTTAGGTTCAACCAACTGGGGCAAAACCATTCCAATGGTTTTTGTTTACAATAATAGCCTTGATATGGGTTTTGATCGATCAAAAAACCAATATTTAGGGTTCAACGAACCCATAAAACCAAAAATTTTCCGTGCATTTTATTTGAAATAAATAGTAACCATTATTGTTGTTCACAAGTAAAGGAAAACTTATCAAGTGCACAAGTAAAAACATTATTATATAAAATTAAACAAGTTTAGCTGAAATAAAATAAAGTCTATCAAGTTCAAATCTATATAAAATAAAGGAGGCTAGTCCTCAAAATCACAAGTGATGTGCCTCTCAGCTAAGGAAAAAAACTCGAACTTAGAGACCCAACTCAATCACGGCCGAGTCCGAGTCGACTCGGGCCAGTTGCATGGGACTCGACCGAGTTGGGCCGTGTCCTAATTTAAATTATAAATAGTTGGCCGAGTCCCAAAATTCAAGTCTGAGTCCCATAGGACCCGACTCATTTAGCGCAGTGTCGATTTTTTAATCCATGCTCTCAACCACGAATGTCAAAACCCAAGGATTGATATGAATTGAGTGGACGGAGATCTCAAATTACTTGTGTATTGATGTGTTTGTAAACGACATATATTTAATAAAATGAAAATTTTTAAATATAGAACAGCATAAGATATATGTTCGAGTTTATCACATGGTTAAGATCACATCCGATGACTACCACCAAACTGCTTGGTGGAACAGGCCCACAACAATTGCACCGTAAGATGCCATCCAAAACATATGCCTTTTATATGTTAGAAAAATAAAAACAAGAAGAAAAATAAAAGTAAGATCAACCCATTAAGCTATAGCACTCTTCTTTTTTTTTTTTTTCGTAACAAAAAATTCATGTAAATTCCGATCTCCACCAAGCCCTTGACAAGCGATAATGTAAATAACTTTGGAAATTATCAAGACAATGAGCACTTTTGCATATAATAATAATGAAAAACAAAACAAGAAATTGTCAAGGAAGAAAATCCAACTCAAGAATAATAAAAATAATGCCAACCAATATGCAAATGACACAAAAGGACTTAGTGTAGTTCCCAATCACTTGACAAAGCAAATACTATGCAGTAAGAGTTGTTACCTAATCCATGCTCCGATAACATAAGGGATTCTATATACCAATCATGTTCACAAGAAGAGGGTTGGGCAGGTAATGAATGAAATGGTCAAACCACTTATACATACTATAATCTGGTAGGTGATAATCTTGTCACATAAAAGGTAGGAAAAAGTTACGGCAACATCCAATGAAGAAGCAAAATGTTCAGCACTATCACATGGAAATTAAAATGATTTTATAGATAATTAT
Source organism: Camphora micrantha (assembly GCA_003546025.1). Lineage (NCBI taxonomy): Eukaryota > Viridiplantae > Streptophyta > Magnoliopsida > Laurales > Lauraceae > Camphora > Camphora micrantha. The sequence continues at coordinate 26,550,523 of QPKB01000005.1, read as the reverse complement.
TTTTTTCCCAAGGCCGAAACCTTTCTAACTAAGAAAGCCTCAAAGCACCACTAAGATCTCAAGTGAAAATGGAATCCCACAGACCCATCACAACTACCATCATTTTTACATGAACATTTTAAAGGAGGAATCTTTTTTACTATAAAAGGTCTTGTTTCATAACAAATAGGAAAACATATGTCATTAGAAGTAACCCATTCATATCCGGCATCACCATTTTCTGATCTTAGGATTGGAACTCGTCCTTGAGTCCGGCATCACCATGCTGGCACTACAAGGAAAAATGCTTGTTACAAAACCGTGGCTAAAAGTAATTGTGGCGGAAAATTGTCCTCCACTGTGTCCGTTGCTAAAGCGCAGCGTCGCTGATGCCTTTAGCAACAGATTTAAAAAAGTGTCACTAACCAATAGTGGCAAACATTTAAATCTACCGCTAAAAGCTCTTTTTTTAAAAAAAAAAATGAGAACTCTTCGTAGGGCACGTCAAAATTCTACTGGTGACTGGACAACTACTGCATTTCTATTGTTTCATTTGCTTCATGTTTACTGATGATGTCTCTATCTCATAAGTTTAGTGGTTTGAACATTTGGGGTGGGGTCATGTGCGTGTATAGTGTGCCATTCTACCTACAGCCAGAGGTGTGAAATTAAGGATGTAAATTAGGTGGGTCCATGGTGGATGGGTCTAGGCAAAAAGATCAGGATGGGGCCATGGTGGACTTGAACTTGTGTCCTATACCATTAGATCCATAAATGTGGGCCAGATTCGACCCACTTGTCAGCTGTGGGGAAAAAAAAGAATAAAGGAAAAAGAGCACATACCCATTTTTGCTGGCAGGAGATGGGGTCCTTTGGATCTTTGAATCACCCCATTGCCTTCCGTAGTTTTTGCCCTTTTGTTTAAGGCTGGAACCATTCTCAGTTACAAAAATGACTTGGTTTCTTTTAACTTTTTGATGAATGGATTGTGAAACTGACACTTGAACCCGAACTCAATAATCGATCTTGAAAACTGAAGGAAATGTAAATAGAGATTATTCTTTAACTCAATATCCCAAGTTATATTTCTAGCAGGGAATGTGCCCAGACGAACGATTGCTTCCAAATTTGATCAATCTGACGCTGCTGGAGGTTTTTTTTTTTTTTTTTTTTTTTAACTTTGTTTTCATATCAGAAGAGATAAACTCAAGCAGGTGTTCCTCTTTGTTCACTCCAAGTCCTCCATTTTTACAACAATCCAAACAGTCACCAATTCCCAATCAAAGTCGGAAAATCAAAGAAAATGCAAAAATAAAAACTAAAAAATAAATAAAAAAATCATAAAATAAAAAAAATAAAAAAGCTAGTCATCTGGAATAGTATACATTTGTAATTGGTTGAGGTTGAGACTATCAATTGAATGAATACTCAAACTTCAGTTAGCTTTCTTATTCAGTGTATATGATGTGTGGCTGTTGTTTCTATAAGATTCTTTGATATAGACTACTATCTAATGAATCAGGGATTGATCCTTAGGCATCTCTGAGAAATGACGATCTTCTTTCAAATCATTTAGAATAGGGAAAAGTTTTGGCAAAATTCTAGAATTTTAAGGGGAGTTTGATGGGGATCTCTGTTGCTGCACCTGCACACTTAAAGAGGGCAAGTATGAACATAGCTTTAAAAACTTGTTTTGATTCAAGAGGGAAATTCAACTAAATCTAATGCATCACTAAGCCATGCAAGTAGATCATCTTGGCTGATCTGAACTAGTACCTTTTCAATCCTGGCCAAGTACTTGAGGTGTGGCGAGATCAAACAATGTTTATGCTCTTGAGATAAAGTTCCCTATCACTTGTGCTACAGAACTTTCATTCATAAGAAGTGTGTGTGTGTATATATATATATATATATATATATATATATATAAGCTAATTATACATAGGGCAAGATCTGGTGGCTACAACCAAAACTTGAATCCGACTCAGGTTGAACTGTAACAACCCATATATATATACCAGCCCTGCACTAATACATACACTGCCAAACCGCCCCACAGGAGCAGGTCATGTGGAGTCCCATTTAAACTCGGCACATTGCCATCCCTATTGGGCCCAATTGTGCTTCAACCTTCTATCATGTAACTTGTAAATCACAAACAAATAGTATAAGCTAGGCAAAAACCTAAACTTAGATTACATGTAATCCAAATATCAAGACAGCCAGTAACCCGCACATCAGCAACTCAAGTGAGGAACACAACTAAGTTCTAGCAAAATCTAACCCAAGTTCATCAAACTATGGCTAGGAACATCCAATAAATGCAATTTATCATCTTATAGCATCTGCAGGCTGCCATCATTTCAGCAATCTATATCAAATAAAGAATGTAATCAGTGTATTGATTACGTAAAAAATAATAATGCATTATTATTCACAACTAAATTGCAAAATGCATCGAACAGTATCCAACAAAATGGACATTGGGGATATTGCAACTAGTTCAATTATATCACCATGGCCAATCCAGACATTACCAGCAGATTCATTGCTCGAGATCAGTGATCATGTCCACCAATTTATTTCATTCAAGTTGTGTCGAAACCAAAGATAAGCTCGTGAACATGCAATGCAAATGATCATGAATGAAACACATGACCAAAAAGAAACTACACCATTAAAAGCTCCATATTCAATCACACACTAGTATCTCAAAAATTCACATAATTCAACAAAATAAGATTAAGCTGTTCTCATGATCACATCCATCATTCAAAGTTTGAAAAGAAAACTAAATATACTCATTCATTAGCTTCATGATAAATAAGTTAAACAGAATCATAAAAGCAAAGGGAATGATGGAGAAAAAAACAGATGATAAAAACATCAAATCAATCTAATGGTGTGTAAAATTCTAATTGAAGTTTGGGCTAGTTCCAATTAAGAGTGATCTTTGTGTAGCTAAATCAGATTTGTTAGTTTCCATCCTTATCAGATCATTTCTCCAACTCTAAAACTAGACTTAGTCCACAACTCTAAAATAGATGAATGAACACAAACATCTTCCACACATGCCAACACAGTGTGAGACCCAAGATAGTGGGGACATAACGTACCCTTCTGTATTTCTCCCTATAGCGATCCCTATGTGGGTGATGCCGATCACGATCCCTATACCTTCTCCTTCGTTCACCTTCCTCTTTTGCCTGTCTCAACTCCTGCACAAACCGATGCGTAAAGCATTAGGAAAAAAAAAAAGTAACAAGGCCAACATGCTACATAACTAGAAAGTGCATATAAATGTCCAGGAGATTATTTACGCAAGTAGAATTTAGTGAGCACAAGTGATAGGTGACCACCAATGAGAGAAACAGGCCATAACCAGGTTCCACTTATAATCAGTACTCACCAAGATATCAATGTTACCAAGGCTCTACTAGAACATACTGAAGAAATTTTTTTCTACTGAATTAATAAGAGTTTATTGAGTAGCAGTTCTCATAAATTCAAATAGTTACAAGAACACATATCTGCACTTGATATTACAGACTCGTTCTTAGCTCATACTTAGTATGATTTTTTAATGTCTGGCCTGTGGGTTGTTGTTAAGGCCTAAACTTGGAAAAACATGACCTGCTGTTCTACAAGCTATTAAAGAACACTATGGAAGCCCTAGAATTTTGAATTTTTATTACTCACCACTTCTTCTTGAGCTTGCCGCACTCTCTGCTTCTTTAAAGGCCTCCTTCTCACCCTGAAATTCAAAGAAAAATGAGTGTAGTTTAGAATTTAATGCTGACCTGATTTTTTAGGCAATAGAAACGGAAAGCTTCATTCGTACCTCCTTTCTATTTTTATTTGAAACATTGTCTTCTTGATATAATTATGATGATGGCCAACCAAAACAAAGGATTGTTTAGAATCAGTTCTTACTACTTCCTGATATAGTCGTGATACTTTGTCTTATATTATCTTTTGATGTTGTTTCTTTTCACATACCTTATCAATTACGAAAATCTGAAATAGTGTCAGAATCCACAAACTCAGTGTCATCAAATTCTGAATCATCTCCCTGGTCTTCTATCGTTACTTGGGTGCCTATAAGTTTGCCAATAGTTGTCCCAGGTACATCTGCCCTTAGTTCACTAATATTATCGGCATCAACACAAATGTCTTCTAACTGTTGAGCATTATACAACTGGCTTTCCAAGTACGACTCCCCTTCATTTACATGAAGTTAAACCTTAACTTTGATACTTAGTACAATTTGTGAATTCTATGTGTGGTATATACATTTTGTAAATTTTATTTTCATTGAAAATGAAACATCTACCTACTTCCAATTGAGAAAAGATTGTAGATTGAAAATTTGAAATGTCATCAACCTCAAACCACAAAGAAAACACATGCAAATAAATCCTAAATGGTAAGAAAGAAAGTATGTCTGATCCGATTCAACAGTATAAAGAGTACACATAATTGCCTCTATACATGTATCAGGTAAATTGACCTATGAAATTTTAAAAAAAAAAAGAAAAAAAGAAAAAAAAATTAAAACTATATTGTCGACCATCATGAACCTAACAAAAAAACCGAGTCATGTCGAAATTACAAAGATAACATAAAGAAAGAATTAATCCAAGTTGAGTAGGCTCACACCATGGATCTACTCATCGACAGCCACTAGTGACAAATATGACTCACCGATTATCTTAAACTTTATGGAGTCATATATTACTCTGATTTTCCCATCTGCCGAGTGGACTAAAGTCTAAAGTCAACATTGTCATTGACTTGACTCATCTAGCTGGAAGCAAAACACGTAACATACCAAATTTCATATAGGAAGAGGGGGAAAGAATCCAATGGGTAGGTAGCAATTTCAATCAGGATCACTTTTGAGACATGGTTCATCCAGAGTTAAGACCATCAAATCAATGGCCTGGGGCAACAAAAGATTATCCCACATGGACAAATTCAAGGCCCAAGAAGTACACAGAGCATATAGTAATTAATGTTCACCTCGGCCGGGCACCGTCAAACTGAATGACTCAGCTTTCATACAAAAAATTGCTTGATCCCTTCTTAATTCGGCCAAATTTATGGGAACAAATGTTATCCTTAGTGCATATTTTCTGACTCATGAGAACTCTCCTCAAAAATAAATAAAATGAAAATCATTACAACTTGATATTTTCAGGCAGAAACTGTTAAAGTGTATCCAGTGGAGATTACCATAGTTGATTTTAATTTCTTCTTTGGGGCTGTACAATGTGCAATAGTCTCCTTGTTTGTTGAAAAAGATCCAAGTGCTTGGAGACCGAGGCCTGATATTGAGCTTATCTCCATAGTATATTCAGTAAGTAAATGGGCAAACTCGACTATGCACTTTAATTGATAATGATAATTATATGCTAGTAGTAATATGCTTTCACTCAGTGGCTGGTTCTTAATAGGTTGTATGATGATTATGTTGTAGGCAGTTTTTGGGAGTGTGATCACTATCTGTACTCAAACATGGTGCATAAACAAGAAGGGGCCCATTTTTGTGGCCATATTTTTTTCCAACTTTAGACATCTCTTCTCAAACAGATCCATCAGTTCATAGGGCACAATCATGTCCAAATGGGTCACTGTGTGGAATTCTGTTGTTCTCTTCCCACAGAGGTCGATAGTAATTTAGGGACTATAATCAGTAAGCAAAACCCAAATGGAAGAATTACCAATATATTGTAGTATCTCATAAGACTAGTCATTGAATAAAAGGGAGAGCAACAAGAAAAAAAAAAGTTAAATATTTCCATTGAGCTATAAAGGAAGAATTACTAATATGAAAAATAACACCACACTAAAAGAAAGACTCATATCAAAAAGGGATATTTGAAACATAAAAATAGCTTTTTGCAAGCATATTATACCAGAGAAGAAGAATATTCTAAAATAAACTAAAAAAAATGAGCTTTAAATTAAATATCACTAACAAAACCAAAATGCAGTGAAATACGTTCAAGCCCCGTTTTAAGATCCAAAAATAAGGGTGTAACTTGTTATAGGATTTTGGTTGCTAGACCACTTTCGGTGGGCTATGTCCTTCCTTTCCTCTATTATATAATACAAAATGCACAATCATGTAATCAATTCACAGTTTCCAAGAATTTTACATGTAGAAAGCTATTGCTTCAATGGATCAAAATTGGGTTTGGACTGTTAAACTAAAAAGATATAAATTTGACTGGGGAGTGAACTAATAGGGTGAAATAGCCCGAGACATAATGAAAGCTGCAGTGTTTATTCTACAAAAATTCATCACTTCATCTACCTTCCTATCATCTTTAGAAATATAAACAGAAATCCTTTTTTTTTTTTTTTTTTTTTCAGATTGCAAGTGTATAAGTGTATTAGGTTTAAGATCAACCAGCACGAGAAGTTCATGAAACTACTAAATGGATTAAGTACCATGTTTGGAGCGTTAGGAGATTAAAGACTTGCTTAGTTGAAACTATATTTTCTAATGGTACAAACTAAAAAACCAAAAATGAAGTGAAATACCTCCAAGCCTAGTTTTAAGGTCCAAAAACAAGGGTGTAGCTTATAGATGATATTCAGAAAAATGGAAGAAATGAGGGCATCAATTGGTGAAACACATAGATTTACTAAAACAAGATCCAAAACATGAATCCAAAAGTTTTACATAGATGATACATAGAAAAATGGAAGATATGAGCGCATCAGTTGATGAAAGGCATGGATTTACTAAAACAAGATCCAAAACATATACCCAAAAATCCAAACCCTTTTCTCAAACAAATCAGCTCATAGATTGATAAAATCCAACACATCCAAAACCCTAGAAAAGATTTTCACATCACTGATTTTTACTTAATGCAAGAGATGGTGTTTCAAAGAAGAACTTTGGGGAAGAAAAATAGTGAGATCTGTAAACACCGACCTCTCATTCACGGATTCCATGCGCAATTTTACCAACTAACAACAACACCCATTCGTAGCTCAAAAACCCTAGAAATCTCCCTCAAGCAATCTGAAACCGAATCAGCAACCAACGAAGCTGCTCAGATGTCCTCCACGGATCAACGCAATCTGAGATCAAATATGGAAAAAAAAAAACAAAACCAAACACTAAGACGAAGTTGCTCAGATTTCCTCCACGGATCGAATTCGAAGCTTGAAAACCCCAACTTCTCCAAAACCCTCAAAATCTGCCAACAGATTTCATCCTCTTTCTCGCTCTTTCTGTTTTCAAATCGTTCGAAAATCCTCTAAAACCCAACTTTCCTCCTCTTTCTGTCTTCAAACGATTCGAAGCTCAAGCGATACTTTCATCAAGTGAAGTGGGACATAAAAAAGGTGCGACCACCTTTGAAAAAATTGACAGTAGTTTGAACCTTTTAACTGCGAGAAATATCATCCGCCACTGATACTACTAAAAAAATTAGGGAATTTTACCGAAAAAGTGTCCCAAAACATGTATTATACGTTTTTAATCATAAATACATATAAACATCCGTATTGGTGTTCGTACACTCGATTTGGACGATTTTACCCCTCTTGTATCGAACGATATTGTTATGGAATTATAACCTAGACACCTCAATGGAACGATTTCCTTCTCCTTTTCTTCCCCATATTTCTCCTCTCCAGCCTTTTCTCTCTTTCTCCTCCACTCCCTCCTCTCTCTTTCCCTCATCCTGCCTGTGTCTTCAGTTCTTTCTTTCCCTCTCCCTCTTCGGTCGCTGCGTTCTCCTTCCCTCTCTCTCTCTCTCCGCTCACTGCATGCGTGAAACTCTGTTATCTATCTCCTGAAGATTGCATACCCATCTGTTGCTGCTGCTTCTGCTTCAGTTCTTCCCCATCAAAGCCCACGTTTCTCTGGCGTAAATTCTAGGGCAACGCAACTAACTGATTCGTGATCGAAAGAGGAAGTCAAAAAAGATGGAGTTGGAGGTCAAGGTCGTTGGAGGAATCGAGAGCTACTTCGTCTCTCTCCCTCTTTTTTTCATCCAAACCCTTCAATCCACCCATCTAGGGTTTCTTCCTCCTGTTCTCGCTCTTGAGATCCGATTTCGCCGAACTGGAGAATGCTGGCATCTGGCCTGGTCGGGCTCTGCTTAGAGATCTCCCGCCATCGAGGTAATTCCAATCGTTCTTCTTCTGTTTTTGGTAGATTTAAGCGCAGTTTGGATGTAAAATGATTTGCAAAGCGTTTGAATGCTCAGAGAAATCCATTTCCTATGGCATGGAGTAGGAATCGCTTGGATGTAAAACAACTTGCAAATCATTTGAATGCTCATTCAGCCATGTATTTGTTTTTTTTTTGGATGATAAAGTTGATTTGGATGGTGAATTATGCGGGGAATTGTTTTGGATGCCCCCCTTTAAGCTAATTGAAGCTTTTCGGCTTTTGATCTTTTTGGTCATTTAACAGTGAGATGGTGAGTGGGAAATCCTAGAAATTCAAGAAAAGATTAGGATAGGTTTATGCAATGGTGACGATTCCTCGGTTGGAAGGGGAAAGCATTCAATTTTTCTGTGCTGTCATTGTTTTTTTTTACACCGTTGGGTGGGGCACTTTTCTATGGAAAAAAAAACCATTTTATATGGCAAGGAGTGGGAAGTGAGAATCACTTCCCAGGTACTGAGGGAAAGGAATCTGCAGAATTGCAAGGATTTTGCCTAATTGTGTTTTTTTTTTTCCATTTCACAGTGTTCCTACACTTCCCATAGGAAGTTGAAATCCTCTCTATCGAGGAAATGGTTTCATTTTTTATTCTTTTACACGTGGAAGAAGTGTCGCACAAAACTAAGGAAGAGTGAGCTAGAGAAAAAATCTGAACAATTTTCCTGTCTCGTAATCCTCCAGGTGCACAAGCACACCTTAAAAGGTACATTTGTATAATGAGGATTCCACTATCTGCAGAATTCCTTTTTCATGCTGGTGGAGAATACCACTGTGCAACCCACCATTGGATTTTGTTTTCCTCTTGATTGAAAAAAATTAGGCCAGATTGTCTTTTCTTGGCAAAGTATCATTGCACAAACTGTGGAAAATTGAGTTGCAGGGATAACCAAAGTCGTTTTCTCTATTTTGGAACTCTCGAGTTATGCAAATGTGCCTTTTCTATTGGATTCTTAGCTACTTCTAGTAAAATGGGTTATAAAGAAGGATTACTATTATAAAGTTGCAGAGTGAAAGATATAAGGTGGAGCTTTAGTTGGGACACTCATTTTCCTATGACTGATTTACTAGGGCAATCTAGAAAAGGGGAGGTTATTTGATGGCCCTTCGTGGATATTTATTCACCCTTTACTTCTTCAAGTTATCCTATTTGATAATAAGATGTTGCTTAGAAAGTAGAATCCCTAAAAATTCATTGGCCCGTTTCCACCCAAAATACAATGTAATTACACCAAAAATGGACACTTTGAAAAGTTCACCCAAAACCGTCAGTTTACCTTATTAGACCTTACGTCGGTCCCACCTTTCCATGAAATCAAATCCTTTCTGCACTGCATCACCACCATTAGATCTGTACTCCCTCACACTTGGCCCAAGCTGAAAAGAAAACATTTATTATGGCGAATCCCCAAGGTTCGAACCCTCGTTGCCATGGTTCGAACCTTCCATCTTGTGCATTTCTGGGCCAAAGGCTAGAGAGGACGAAGGTTCGAACCCTCGTTGCCATGGTTCGAGCCTTCCATCTTGTGCATTTCTGGGCCAAAAATCAGAGAGGATGAAGGTTCAAACCTTCCATTTTGTGCATTTCTGGGCCAGATTCCAGAGAGCACCAAGGTTCGAACCCACTTCACTGCCTTTCTGGGCCAAAAATCAGAAAAGGAAGAAAATAAAAATAAAAACTCTAAATTGTATAATGCACTTAGATTATGAATCTTCCTACTTGAAATCTCATTGTGCGTCCCTAATAAGGACAATTAAATATGGCAAAAGAGAGCTGATTTGAGAAACATTATTTAAATTGTATAATGTGTGATGATTATTTATCAGAATTGAACAATGGAACTATTTTGATTTCATCATGGTTTGAATATTATCTAGGCAAAGAGAGCTGGTTCAACGCTTAGGTATTGAATAGTTGCAGCTAAGTGGTGTCAAATAATTGAACAAATGAAAAATGCAACTCTGAGCCAAATTCGTGAGCCTTTCTCATTATTTATGCACCCCATTATAAAGTCATTGTCATTTTGTTATTGGAGACAAAAAATGGGGGAAGAACCTATAAAAAATTGTAACGATATCGTTATCAGAAGATTTTAAAAACTAGAATTTGAGTGAAATCGTGAGTCTTTCTTATTGTTTATGCATCTCAATATAAAGTCACCATTATTTTCTTGTTGGACATAAAGAATGGATGAAGAAACTATAAATGATGGTAACGATATCGTTTTCAAAAAAAAATGTCGGGCACAAAATTCAGGTTCGTATGAGTAGGAATTCAAGTTCTTAAAGATTCCCCCCTTAAAAACCATCTATAGATCATCCCATCTACAATTATAAAATGTTTTTTCTTATGTTTGTTGTTATTCTTAACCTTACTTGTGGGATCTATGAATTGATCATCTTCATCGTTAATGTTGCACTGCTAAAATGTTTTTATGTTTGTTGCACCCATCATGTCTTTGTAATTTTGTACTGTAATGCTCCACCTTTTTTTACTAATCTGAAAGCCTAGAATTATGTGTGGGGTACTTGATTGATAGTGTTTTAACATTTTTTGTATAGTAGTGACTTTTATTTAGACATGACTGTTACGATTAGTCTATGTGGACTATATTTGATACATTTTTTTTTTGTTATTTAAAGTCTCTCACACATCCATTATGCTCTCTTACCACAGCTACCTCTATTTAATCCTGGACTAGTGGTGATCCATAAGCTGCATGCATCAAAGTTTGCAGGCTTTGAGAGACCATGACAAGATCTTTCTTACGATTGGAGACGTTATCATGACATTGGTCGACAAAGAGTAAGGTGGAAGAAGTACGAAGAATATCAAAATCAAGACAACTCCTAGAAAAGAAGAATACAGCACGTGATGGGAGATGGTGGAAACCAGAGCATTGGAGCCAATGTCAATGCCTTTTGATTTGTAAGGGTTTGGTTTATAGTTCTTATGGCAGGCATTGTGTACATATAAGAATTCCTATAGATGTGAGCTGCGCAATATTTTGTGTAAAATTGAGTGATGCTAGCTACACTCATATTTTGAGTGTCTGAATGTAATTTGTATGGATTTTATTCTATCAATATATAATGACATATGTCGAGCTGTTGTATAGTTCATTTATCAAACGTTCACATGCTATTTGTATTATTCATAAAAGACAGAAGTATGATTTTTTATGGCATAAAGTCTTGAATACAAAAGCAATGCATATGAAGTGCAGGAAGGTTGAGAGAAAGGGAGCACTTACACAATTACTAAGACAACATGCAAGATGTGTTCCATTTTTTATTGTTGGAATATTTGCAATTTGGTATTCTTGGTAACCTCTGTAAGTCTTTTTCATTGTTTATGTATCTCAATATATAGTCAGGGCCAATCTCGTTGATAGGAGCGAAAAAAGGAACATAAAAATTTAAAGATCGTAACGATATCGTTATCAAAAACTTTACAAGAAAAGCCGAGCCATTTTTCAGAACGCCCAAAGGTTCAAACCCTCGCTTTGAGGGTTCGAACCTTCTCTTGCTGCCCTTCCAGAGCTATTTTCCAGAAGGCACAAAGGTTCAAACCCTCAAAGAGATAAAAAATGAGTGTTAAATGGAATGAAATCATGAAATGTTACATTATAGGAGCCCATAACATGGAAAAGGGATGGGAAATGTTACATTACAGGAGCCCATACCATGGAAAAGAGATGGGCTTTTCCTCTATTATAATTACCCTTGTAGGTGCTTTCCTACTTGTCACATCCTTCAACATGGGTCTAATTTCTTCATTGCACACGATCAATTCGATATTCTCAATAATCCCAACACTGTTGACTGGAAATCAGACAGACCTTGTTTTTGTAGAATCAAAGGAGACGTCTGCATGTTTGAGCTTGTGGGTAAGAAATCAGACAGACCTTGTTTATGTAGAATCAAAGGAGACGTCTGCATGTTTGAGCTTGTGGGTAAATCTTAGAGAAGGAGATGTCTGCATGTTTGAGCTTGTGGGTAAATCTTAGAGAAGGAGATGTCTGTATGTTTGAGCTTGAAAATGGATGCTGCTGATAATGGGAAAATGGCTCTGGATGGGAAATAATTAAAGGTTCGAACCTTTAAAGAGTGGGTTCTAACCTTCGGGCTCTTTGAAATTTGGTCCAGGAAGTGCAAAAAATAAAGGTTCGAAGGTTCGGGCTCTCTGGAATTTGGCCCAAGAAGGCAGTGAAGTGAAGGTTCGAACCCTCAAAATGAGGGTTCGAACCATCGGACTCTCTGAAATTTGGCCCAGGAAGGCAGTGAAGTGAAGGTTCGAACCCTCAAAATGAGGGTTCGAACCTTCATGCTCTCTGGAATTTGGCTCAAGAAGGCAGTGAAGTGAAGGTTCGAACCCTCAAAACGAGGGTTCGAACCTTCATGCTCTCTGGAATTTGGCCCAGGACCTCAAGATGAGGGTTCGAACCTTACAGATTTGCACATCCTGACCCAGTTTCCAGAATACCCAAAGGTTCGAACCCTCAAGAGGAGGGTTCGAACCTTGTAGACCTGCACTTTTTGGGCCAAATTCCAAACAGCACAAAGATTCGAACCCTCAAGAGGAGGGTTCGAACCTTCAAGGAGTGGAATCTCTGAGCCAAATTTCAGACAGCACAAAGGTTCGAACCCTAAAGAGGAGGGTTCGAACCTTGCAGACCTGCACTTCCTGAGCCAAATTCCAGACAGCCCAAAGGTTCGAACCATCAAGAGGAGGGTTTGAACCTTCGATTAGTGGAATCTCTGGGCCAAATTCCAGACAGCACAAAGGTTCGAACCCTTAATAGGAGGGTTCGTACCTTGCAGACTTGCACTTCCTGAGCCAGTTTCCAGATACCCAAAGGTTCGAACCTTCCTATTGTTTTCTTACTTTACATGAATCTACTGACATATGAATCTGAGCAGCATCCATGAGTCTTTCCCATTGTTTAAATATCACATTTTAAAATTGAGGCCATCAACTTACTGGATAACAAATTGAGACTGAAAACTCTAAAGGACAGTAACGATTTCGTTGTTGGAATATTTACAATTCAATATTCTTGGTAACCTCCATTAGTCTTTTTCATTGTTTATGTATCTCAATATGTAGTCAGGGCCAATGTCGTTGCTAGAGAGGAAAGAAAGAACAAAAAAGTCTAAAGAACCGTAATGATATCGTTATCAAAAAATTTTATAAAACACTAATGTGGGTGAAATTCGTTAGCCTTTTATATTGTTTATATATCTCAATATATAGTCAGGGCCAATCTCGTTGAAAACTCTAAAGGATCTTAACGATATCGTTTTAAAAAAAAATAAAAAATCACTAATCTGGGTGAAATTTGTTAGCCTTTTTCATTGTTCATGTATCTCAGTTTATAGTCAGGGCCAGTCTCGTTGCTAGACAGAAAAAATGAAAGACAATGCTCTAAAATCGTAATTGTTGATTGTGTTAGTTGGATGTCATATTGTTGATCTGATTTGGGACCCTTAAACCACACGTCCTGAGTTTTCATAAATCCAAGCACTAATCAGAAACTTTAAGGCCTTGAAATGAATCTGCTGTAAAGGGAGCTCCTATACATTAAAGCAAAATAACCCATGACCATAAGGCAAAATAACTTATTTTCTAGTTATTGAGGATATATCAAAATATACAAATTATGTTCTCCTCTAGTTATTTAGAATACATCCAAAATATAAATCAAAATATGTTTCCCTCCTGGTAAGTTACTCGATAACATCAATATAAGTTGCTCAACAACAATCACTGGAGCAAATGCCAAGTGAACAAGGAATGCCAAGAAGATCTCATTTACTGCATGTGCATGACCTTCGATCGAGGTGAACAACATCCGTGTACTTTGGAAATAATTCCTGAAATTTAAAAGAAAGCATATGAGTTGAACATGTTTAAAAGAGCATGATGTTGCAAACAGAAAATTGAGGTGTTTTAGTTTTGTAATTGCATTAACAACTACTTTTTTGCAAAATGGAAGTAGAACAACTTTTCAGAGATTTTTTCATTTTTGATATCTGCTTATGTAAATCTGAAACTTCTGAATACACCAATCAAATTTTCAAACTAGAATAAGTTTCTACATGTTTAAGAAGGTTTGATGACATAACCTCCCAATTAGACAAAAAACAAAGAATCCCCCAAACACAAATGGGCTCTTACAAGCGGAAGGTTTCAAGAGCTAAATAGTTGTATATGTGTAATACAAGAGGCCACCATGTTGTTAAACTCTATATCCAACTAGCCCAAGAACAAAAAGCTCAAGAGCCTACACTTTTACACCCAAACAGTCTGAATAGTGGGTATAATGGGCTCAAAATTAGCCTAAGCAAAGGCTGAAAATTGGTTAAAATATGGCTCAAATGTTGTTGGAATCAACTTGATTTGTACTAGACAAATGAAGTTGAAGAATGGTTGTACAGCCTAAACTTTCACACCTTAGTAGTCTAAATAGAAGTCCTGTTGGGGTTGTTCCTATCTAGATTCACAAATGATTAGTATTTTCATCATTGTGAAAGCAGAAAGTTGGAGAATTTTATTAGCCAAAAGTGTCACTTCACGTACACTTCGGGTTTACCTATTGTGGGACATGTGTTTGAACAAGGTTAACCAAATTTAATTAATGCTCAGAATAGTGTAATGAGCCTATAGTTGAACCCAAGCCAAAAATGACCTAAAGCCACCTAATTTGGTTTCAGGTTTTAGCATGTTAACCACCGATGTATTTGTTCTTCCAACTTATTAAGGGCCTACAATTGGGATGTTAATAACATGGAAATGTGACATAAAAAAACAGGGAATAACATGCTTTCTAATAGGTATTTCGAATTCGTTGGCATGATCTTTAAACAATGGGAAAGACTCATGGATGCTGCTCAGATTGATATGTCAGTATATTCGTGTAAAGCAAAAAAAAAAAAAAAAAAAAAAAAAAAAAAAAAAAAAAAAAACACAAAGAGAGAGAGAGAGAGAGAGAAAGAGCTTATAGTTACTTTCACTCTTCTGTTGCGACGCTTAAACCGCACATTAAATTTTCCTCCTCTAGAGTTCTGGTCATGTCCATCTGAAGAGTGAGCCCATGGTTCTAAAGTAGCAACCATACTTGACATATATTCAAGAGCAGCAGAAGCTTTGCATTCATGAAGATCGGAATGTACCAACCAAAACATACATGAAACCTTATCTGTAACCAAAACAGGGAAATAGAGACCATGTGATTTAGAGTTGATTGGATGTATACATCACTGAAAATTTTTGAGCAACTTCACTTCAGGTAGTTGCACATGTAATATTGATCGAGGAAATTGTAATATTTACAATGATAAGCAAAAAATTGGCTGGCTAAATGGAAATAGATATCCAAATCGCGGCACTCTCATAGATCACATTATAAACATTTTATAACCAAGTGATCTCCAATTGGATTTAAAAAGTTTCCATCTATCCTTATATGTAAATGAAGTGCTGAGAATATTAACAAAGTACAACTGCATACCATGGCTGCGCAGCTTACTAATCAAGCCTAAAACTGATCCCAGTGTTGCATGTCTTAACATTGCACTAACCTAAAAAAATGTGATGAGTCAAACCATGGATGTGAGAGAGAGAGAGAGAGAGAGAGAGAGAGAGAGAGAGAGAGATGCATCTTGCCAAAAAGAAAAAAAAAAAAACAGATATTGCCGTTGAGCTAAATATTCAATGCCAGCCAGCCCCAATTTGATGGGATGGGCTAAGATGGGAGGAGAAAGTTTTCCATAAATCACATCACATTCCATTGTAAAATTAGTTACTTTCAACAAATCAAGTTGTTTTTCCTAATTTCTAACCGAAGTTGCCAATTTCACTTTCGTCCTTGTTTCGGTTAGGCCCGTAGTGGAAAGCTTCAGCCGTTTTAGATCTCATTTTGGATTTCCATTTCAAAACATTTATAAAAATAAGAAAAAACACAAAATAAAATAATAGAGGATGATATCATTTTGGTTTATATTCTGATGGTGTTGCTTTTGCAGATAAAGGAGTAGATCAGTACATCTAAAGCTTCTTAAGGGCCTGCATGTCGTGAAACTATACGAGGTAATTCTTTGTCCATGTTTTGGTTTTTTCTCTTACTCTGTATTTCAAATTTCCTGTAAGATATATATATATATATATCTGTTTGTCATGTCATAATAGCAAAAAAGTGATGCCATGAACCAAAGCAGTAGAATTGTAGAAACGAAAATAAAAAATAATTATCATTCACGATTCACACTCCAACTTAATATCAGAAGTCAAGTATCATAAAAAATATTTTGGATCCTATCTCTACATGATAAACGAGCTCACATCTCTCTTCCTTTTAAAAGAATAATGTACTCAAAATCAAATAATGTACAATGCGGTCATGACAAAATCAGACACTGTTCATATCCTAAATGCAAAGCTATGGATTATCAACGAAGAATTAAAAAAATAAAATAAAATAAAATAAGTTTGGACATTCTTAAGTATGTATTGCCAAAGCTACCATGATTCAAGAGAGGAAAGCAAAGGTGATTATTAAAAAAGAAGCCAAACAACTCTTGCATACAAGAGGAGCTAACGATCACATCAGTTTTTCAATATATTGTTTTAATAATTACAATTCCATGTTGAAAGAAGGCCCTGACATTTGTGAAAAACACAAAAGTAATGACCTTTCAAGAAGGCAAATTGCAACAATTGGATAATATCACACAACCATGGAGATGGAAATTAAATAGAACAAGAACAACAATTAATACAAGGTAAATGACCAGGAGCATCTGTGATATTAAAGAAAAATATAGTTTGCTTGCAATTAGTTGAGGATCATTTTGAATCTAAAAACATGCCTGCTCTTATACATTTTTGTAACTTTAGCTAAAAATTTCTTAAATTTAGGCTGATGAGAGCATTCAGTAGGTATCAAATAAACCATCGAATGTTTCACTTTTTCCATAGTCGTTTGTTAGTTGGATTCATTTCATCATTTTTTTTTTTTTGGGCTTTACTTTTTTCAGGGAAAAAAAAAACTTTAACTGGTTGGTCATATGCACATATACTTTTTATTAATTTGCTGCAGATCTTCATCTATATACCCTACACCTTGCTCATCAGTGGATCTTTAAATGAAATTAACATTCAGTGACACAATGATGTTTACAAAAAAACATCTATCACTGAGAGAGTAATAGATTATGGTACAAACAGTTCTAATGCAAATAAATAAAAACTGAATAGGTTTATAATGTGAAGCATGTTTCAGTCTCAAGATTGGAAAAGAAAGAAAGAACAAATTTTCTATCCCGTAGAAAATCAAATAAAAAAATTTTGGGGAATCAAATTTTAAATCCACTTTTATATTAAAATTGCAATAATTATATCAGACATTCAAACAACTAAGTCCATAATTAATAACATAAAAGCTGAAGAAAGCCTAAATGGGGTTTGATGTATATTGGATTTGACAAGAATGTTGTATCTGCTTGGCCAAATACAGAGACAAGGAAGAGGTAAGGCAGTTGTTGTGCTCAAATCTGTTTCACCTGAGGTGTGTAGATCACGAATGGTTGAGGATTGTATTTATAAGCAGGAATTAGAGAAATGAGATGATAGCCGCAATTTTACCAATTGGTTTGTCAATATGTAATTTTGTGTAAGGCTAATTGAGTGGGCCTTTCCTTTGATTATCACACAGTTAAATTGAGAATGTCCTCACATAGTTAAATTGAGAATGTCCTGTACAGTTAAAAATAGTCTTCCAAATTGCAATCTACTGTATCAAACATTTCCCAGAAAAAATTTATAAAATGATTCCATACAAGCATAGGCAAGGGCGATAGTGTGGCAGGCTGGCAGCTACCAATTTGATAGAAGTCCTCAATAACTTGTGGGCTAGAGTTTTGCTTCAAACTATTAACACTAAAATTAGTAATAGTGGTAATGATCCCAGTCATATTATAAATAACTGGGTCTGGACTCCAAAACATATCAACCCATTTCATCAATCAAACCACGTCTTCTTCATAATGTAAATCAAGTAATTATTTCACAACTTCTATTGCAATATAAGAATTCACAGCATTTTTCATGAAAATTTGAGCTAAGCATTTCATCGAACAACTTGTTCATCATGAAAAAAATTTACTTACCCATTTCATCAAACAGTCTCTACATCATGTAATGTAATAAATTAAGAAATTCTTTGAGAACCTATTTCATGTGAAAATTTTGTCTATCCTATAAATAAATCAAAACAGAGCAGTGAACTCATACCTGCTGGATCAACAAGGAGAGAGTTGTTTTCCTTTCTTTTTACCATCATTGGTGGCAGGAAAGTGAAAAACTAGAAGGAAATTTGCATGTATGTGGGTTCCTCGGGAGTGGTCTGAAATCCAACACCGTCCGTATCTCCCTCACCTGACAGCCAACGCAAGATTCCCCGTCTACCCGAGCGAGTTTCTGAAACCCCGACTTGTAAATGAACAGATTCCCCGTCTACTCGAGCGAGTTTCTAAAACTCCAACTTGTAAATAGATAGATTCAAGTAATAGGCATCAGCCTTCTACACACCACAAAGTCCATTGTGAAATTTCACAAAGTTTTGCCACAAATCCAAAATTTAGAGGAAAATACTATTCATACCTGATACGAATAACCTAAGAAATATCTAAGTCGCGGGGATGATAAAAGAATATGAGGGGAAAAAAAAAAAGCAGAGAGTGCTAGAGTGAGGATTTGGAGGAAATAAGAAAAAAAAAAACATAGAATCTTCCCTGGATCCAGAAATCCATTCATAATTTTAGGCTATTGATCAAATAAGAATCTGCCTTGGATCTAGAAAATCAAGAAAAAAATATCTAGGAATCAAGAAACAAAAATCAAAAGAGAAGGAGATGAAGAAGAATACGGTAGTAATGTATTATTTTCTAGAGGAGATCGAAATCATACCTAGCTCTTATGTCTAGGGCGTTCTAGAGAGGAACGAAGCATAGAGAAGAAATTGAAGACTCGTGTTTATCACTCTACAGTCCATTTGGCAACTTTGGATGTTTAGAGAAGAAATCCAACACCTTCTGTATCAACACTTAAGGAGCACCTGTCATGCATTTAAAAACAGGCAGCAAAAATGGTATAGAGAAATCATTGACTCAAGTATGTGTAGAGATATTTCGTCAAGCAGCTAGACCAGGAGCTGGGACGTCTGAGAGAGGGAAAGAGAGCACAACAGCAGAGAGGGAGAGGGAAATGGAGAGCAGGAACCGCAGCGGAGAACGCCCTAAGCGGAGAGGGAGAGGGAGAGGGATGGAGAACACAGCAACCGGAGAGGGAGAGGGAAAGAGAGAACCAAAGCAACATGTATGACGAGGGAAAGAGGGAAGAGGGAGCGGAGGAGAAAGGGAGAAAAGGCGGGAGAGGGTGAATTTGGGGAAGAAAACGAGAGAGAAATCATTCAATTTGGGTGGATAGGTTTTATTTCCATGACGATTTTGTTCGCAGAATGAGGGGTAAAATGGTCCAAAATGACTGTAAGAACACCAATATGGGTGTTTATGTGTATTTCTGATTAGAACCGTCTAATACATGTTTAGGGACACTTTTTTGGTAAAATTCCCAAAAAATTACAAGCTTTGTGACGGATTACTACATCCGTTGTTGATAAGACTATTTAGCGGCAGAAAATTAAATCTGTCGCTATTTAAGTGTCACTAAAAGTGACTTTTTTTTATAGTGTGGAAGCTCTCGGAGACTCAACCGATTGTTAACCAGATGAATCGAAAATATGAAATCAGGAAGCCTGATTTGTTGCCTTACGACAACAAGACACAATCTCTTCGGTAAAAATTTGACGTCTGTCACATCACTCACATCCTTAGAGGTGAAAATATTCGTGCAGATGCCCTAACTGGACTTGTTGCATCGATGGCAGTTCAGGAAGGAGAAAACATGCAAATTACAGTGTGTCAAAGAATGATCCTTCCTCCTCTCAACACGCACCAAGCAGTTGTTGAATGCCACCGGGTGGTTGGAAGTCGGATCTACATCCTTAAAACTCCAATTAATGACTGGAGGGATCTGTTCATTGATTACATTGTGTTTGGAATCCTACTTGAAGATCCAAAAGAACGGGTAAGCATTCAAAGACGAGCCCCAAATTTTCATTTGGATGTTCCTTAAAATATCATTCACAGAAAATCCTTCAACGGAGTACTTTTACACTGCTTATCACAACAAGAGGTCGATGAGACACTCGAAGAAGTTCATGCCGGTCTTCGTGGAGCCCTAGTCCTAAACTCTACAATTAGATAAAAAGGTTGGGTTATTATTGGCCTACCATGGTAATCGATGCTATGAAATTTGTCAAATGCTGCCAGCAATGCCAAGTTCATAGAGAATATGTTCACCTACCTCTAGAATGGTTACATCTGACAACATTCTCATGGCCTTTCGAAGCTTGGGGTATGGACATCATATGTTCCATCTCTCCCTCGTCAAGCAAAGGTCTTCGCTTCATTTTCGCCGCTACGGATTATTTCTCCAAGTAGTCAAAAGCATTTGCGCTCAGTGAAATGAAGATCTCACAGTCATTCAGTTCTTGCACACCAATATCATTTGTCGTTTTAGCATACCTAAAAGATTCATCCATGATAACGGATCTCAATTCTGGAATCACCGATTCTACAGGTTCTAGGACAAATACAAAATTCAAAGTTGTCATTCGACTCTGTATAATTTGGCAGCAAACGGATTAGCAGAACCCTTCAATAAGAAAATATGCAAAATCCTCAAGAAAATAGTCTCTAGTCACAAAAGAGATTGTAGCGACAAGTTACCTGAATCTTTATGGGCCTATCAGACCACTGTTAGATGACCAACCCAAAGTATACCATCCTCCTTGGTCTATGGATGTGAAGTTGTGGTACCCTTGAAAGTACAAATTCATTCCCTCATAGTGGCTTTTCAAAATGACATGAATCAAGAAAGAAAAGTGAGATTGAGACTCCAAAAACTGGACAATTTCTATGAAAGGCGACTGGAAGCTCAACATTGAGCTTTACCAGGCACAGATGACAGGATCTTTCGACAAAAAGGTCAGGCAACACGCCTACAAACTTAGTACTTGTTGTAAAAAGACCAATGGTTTTCACCAACAAATCTATAGGAAAACTCGACCCAAAATGGGAGGGGCCCTACATCATTGAGAAGGTTATCTCTAACGGCGCATATGGTCTTCTAAACATGGAAGGTGATAGATGTATGCTGCCCATCAACGGCAAGTTCTTGAAGCGGTACTACCCTTGAAGACTTCCTTCAGCGGGTCAGGATGTCTGCATGGCCAAATCCTATTTCCAGGTTTTTACTTGTCAAACCCATCTCTCTTAGAAATTCCATCTTTATGTTGAAGTTTTCAAAAAAAGAAAATCAATGATTTTCAAGGATTTGTAAAAAATCATTTTATGAAATTACCCAAATCATGTCATCCTTTCAAAACAATGCTTACTTTCATTGTTCAAAGTTTCAAAAATAATCATTTCAAAAACCAAGTTTAGGAACCTTTTCCCAACTGGACCATAATTTTCGACCCATGAACCCAAAACTCATAGTTTGAAATAGAAATCAGGATCTAGGGATTTCCACCCAAATCCAAATCCGCCTGAAATTAGCAAAAACAAATCCCAATTTTTACCATCGAAATGGATTTAAGTCAAAAAAATTCACGACAATCGTATCTTAAAAAAAAAATGGTTTTCAAAATCCACGAGCAAGCGACATTTAGTCGATACTCGCAAAATTCAAAAATCAGAGGGATGCGATTCACATTCGATACTTCCAAATTTCAAAAGTCGCGAGGAAGTGATAGTCCGTCGATACTCACAAACTGAAATTTCAAAATTCGTGGAGACACAACATTTCAGTTAATATCCGCGACTCAAAATTAAAAAAAAAAAGAAAAAACCCAAAATTTCAAAAAATCAAATTTCAAAACTACGAAAAAGAGACATTCAGTTGATACTCGAAAATCGAAATTTCAAAATTTGCGGAAACGCAACATTTCAGTTGATATCTACAACTCAATTTTTCAAAAACCCAAAATTGCAAAAACCAAATCTCAATTTTCATAATCGTGGGGAAACGACACTTAGTCGATGCCCATAAAACAAAATTTAAAAACGCAAGGAAACGACATCCAGTTGATACCCGCAAACCAAGATTTAAACGCGGAAGGAAGCGAAGCTAAATCGATACTTGCACCCAAAATTCACGACGAAGCGGCATTCCATAGATACTCGCAACCGAATGAGCAAGAAAGCGACAGTCCGTCGATACTTGCAAATCCATTCGGTAAGGAGGCGAAGCTTAATCGATACTTGCATTTAAAAAAAAAAATCAAATACCTTGCTCTTCTGCCCAAAACAAAAATCTAGATTTCACAGCAAAAACCAAAGTCTGCCTCTTACGCCAAAAAATCAAATTTTCAATTTTCACTCCCCCAAAAATTCGGCTTTTACGCCAAAAAAATCAGATTTTCGAATTTTCAAACCAAAAATAAAAAATCCGGCTTTTATGCCAATAATCAAATTCTCGGCTTTTGCGCCAAAAAAAATAAAAGAAAAAATCCGGCCTTTCATGCCAAAACTAAACAAAAATCCGTCTTCCATGCCACAAAGAAAAGATCCGGCCTTCACGGCAAAAAACTAAATTTTAGCTTTTATGCCACAAAATTATTTTGGCTATCATGCCACAAACCCAAACATTAGCTTTTACACTACAAAAAAAATCTAGGTTTCATGCCATCCAAAAACTAGGCTTTTTGCCGCACATATGATGTGTAAAATGACTCAAATTTACATGAGATGCGTAAATGTTATGCCCATGTAACATTTACACAAGTAAATGGTGAAAAACAAAAACCCCTTATATTCTCAAAATTCACAGCTTGAAGGGAAAAACGCCAAATCCTAAAACACAATTTCCAATAGCTCTAGCATCCATTTCCGAATATCCAAAAATATTTCAAAAGTTTTGAGAATCTCTTCATATTCTTCCATAGAATTGAATTACAAGGTTGCAGCTGCCAATTTCCACCTATACCTATATTTGGGTCGTAAAATTTCCAATTGTGAAAATGATTGGCGTTTGATGGCTCCATGCAAATCATGGTGTGATCTTTCCCATGCACTCGGCGGGCCCCACACTGATGGGCCATCACACAAATAAATTAAAAAGCCCATCTGACTTTTGGCCTTGTGTAGTAACTATTAAATGTCCCACCAATCCATACATGTAGTGTAAGAGACAAATTATTCAGGACCAATTAGAAAAAGATGGGCATGCAAATGGAAGTGAACCTCTATGAAGTGTGCCCACATTCCCCCATTAGAAACATGAGGAATATATGCATAAAGCAGTCACTGCCAAATCCCAATCAAAATCATGCTTTCAGGTAAATGATTAAAAATGGCATTGAAGAGGCAAATTCCATGTGGTGTATATGAGCACATGTGGTGGACTTTTGCACTACATGGATTTCTGCCATGTGGGGGTCGGTGGACTGTTGCAATCCTACTACTCTATGAGTAGGATTTTCACAAGGAGGGCAAGTAGGGTTGGATATGTGCCTTTGTCTTCAAAATCGGACCGAGCGTAAATATTCATCAGCCCAGCCTGTCTGGGGCCGTGAACACCCATACTAGTTAGAGACGCCAGACGCCCCAAGTGACAATGCTTCAGTTCAAGTCTTACAAAGAAAACTTTTTTTCCAAAAGGCATATTTGTGCATCTGCTTTTTTTTAGAGAAAAGCATAAAAATTGAAAATGCTTCCCGGCGATGAAAAAGTTGAACGTGTGCAGGAACTTTTCCATGAGAAAAACTAAAACTTCTGCAATTCCGTTATCTGAGAACAAGATTTTGGGCTTTTCTGTCCGAGCTTTCTTAGTAGCTGGCTCCAGTTCGGTCGTCATCACCTGCTTATTGTGTGAAGCCCTCCCGGCTTCGACACGAGCCTGATTGCTCCCCCTTGGTGCGGGAGCTAGGTGGATGACGTTTATTATGCCCTCCGGCTCATCGTTGTCCTCATCTTCATTATTTCGGTGCTGATGAGCTCGGTTATTATTTTTGCCTTCTTCTTTGATATAGTCCTTCAAATGTCCGTCCTTGACGAGCTTCTCGAGGTAGGACTTGAAAGACATGCAGTCTTCGATTCTGTGCCCATTTCGTTTGTGGTAGGCGCAAAACTTATTCTGATCATGGGTGGAAGGATCACCCTTCATTGGCTGCAGCCATTTAAAGAATGGTTGTGACTTGATCTTGTCGAGGAGCTTCTAGATCGGCTCCTTAAAGATCGTGTTCACAACTTTGTAGGAGGTCGCGGCAGGTTTGGACTTCTTATTGCCCCCCGAGGTGGAGGCCGAAACCATCACCGAGCTCGAAGAGGCCTTATTTTTGTCTACCTCTTCTCTCCGAAACGACTTCTTGTCCTTCTTGGGGGGTCTGTCTTCCTGCCAGAGGCCGAAGCTTTCCCGAGCTTGGGCCTCATCTTCTTCTTGTTCGATGAACTGGTTTACCCAGGCCATCAATGCTTTCACCGTGACCACGAGGAACCTCACCAAGTCCTTTCGAAGCTCATTTCCTGGCAGCAAAGCTTGTTTGATGGACTTGATTGCCACTGTATCCGTGGCGTCTTCAACTTGACTGTAAACAGTCCAGAATCTTTTGGCGAACTGTATGACGTTCTCAGTCCGCCTCATCCTGAAAGCCATCAGGTCGTCGTCCGTTTTTGGGATGACCCTGTGAGCTTGAAACTTCTCCACAAAGGAATTCCGGAGTTGCCGCCAACTTGAGATCAATCCTTGTGGGAGTGCACATAACCATTTCAAGGGGAGGTCTCCCAAACTGAAAAAGAAGACTCTACAGTTCAGGTGACCGATATCCCCCCACACCGACATCCGTTGAGTAAAATGTCGGAGATGCGCTGCAGGGTCTGAGGTCCCGTCATAAAGGACGAACCTCGGAACACTAAACTTCTCGGGGAGTGAAAAGTCTCTTATCTCCTGAGAGAAGGGAGATGTACCAAGATCCTCCGAGTCGTAAACATTCAGCCGGTCTCGAGTGAAACCGATTATTTCCATGTTTTGCTAGACTGTTTGCTTGACTTGTCGGTCAAGCCACTCTCTTAGATCATCATTATCTTCTGGCCTTCGCTTCAACCTCAGTGATGTGTCGCTCAGGTGGCTGCTGCTCGAGCCTTCGTCGTAGAGGGTTGAACTGGGGTTGTCACCCTCTCTCGCAGCTGTTGTTGAAGTTGACGGATCAACTTATCTTTTCTCTTGGATAATAAGGTTTTGGGCCCTGATATCCTTGAGAAGAGAGTTGTTATCATCATCGTCATCGCCTTTAGTCTGGTGAAGGGACCGACGAGATCTGGCTGGCGTTGGAGATTTATTTCTCCAGGGAGCCCCTGGTGGGGGAACATTCTGCTGGGGAGGTGCCGTTTGAGAGTTATCTTGTCGGGGATGTGCTGTCAACCCCTTCGACGATGAACCTAACACACTCGTAGCAACAAACTTTCCCCCAGATCTCCTCTGGCGAGGGGGCGGCGGCAATTGCCCTTGCAATACCGGTGGTAACTGTGACAGCACTGGTGTTGTCAATACTGGCGGTGGCGGTAAGGCCTTTGATGATCCTTCGTCATTTCTGGTTTTTTGAGGCATGATGACTATGGATCTAGTTTGATGTTTTCCCACAAATGGCGCCAATTGTAAGTGCCTAAAAATTACGGACTTAATGAAACAGGACTGTTGTGAAGCTTTTGTGAAAGATAGTAGATCCTTGAACCTGAAAGGGAAGGAAGAACGAACGTCAGAGACCCTGGCTGCAGTCAGCCAAAGGCACTTCGATGCCTAAGTTAGTGCAGTCACTGAACGAAGAAAGAAGTAAGAGAAAAGAGTGGGAGTGTGAATGGGAATTATCCTTAGCGTTAGCGTTAGCGTACCTGTCTTAGGCTTGCCACTTGCATATATATAAGCGGAAGTTCCATCAGGCCTTTCCTTTGTGAAGGTAGTTGAAAGTATTGTCCCATTGGATCATACCTTGGTTCCTTAGTAGAGGTAGGTGGAGGTACTGTCCCATCGGACCATGCCTTGACTTCTTGCATGATTTTGGATGTGACCGTCGGATAAGGACAACCCATTATCTATATTCGACGCTCATCCTATCTGTCAGCACATTCTGCAACGTAGCCGTACTTTTATAGGAATATAATTGTGATTGAAGACACTCAGTACTCATCTTGGTCAATCGAACCGAGGTGAGGAAGATACCGAGATCAAATATAACATTATCGTGGACGCATCCTAGCACTGTTGCCGAGCTGTGAATAGTCGGCACTATTGTCGAGCTGCATTAGATCGAGACAAACTCAGCTGGTACTTTTACCGAAGCTAGCTCAAGTTCGGTACAAGCCGGTACTGCTACCGAGCTACATGAAGCTGAGATTAAAACAAACTTAGTTGGTACTTTTACCGAAACTAGGACTTATTTCGGTATTATGAAAATGTCCCACACACCCACTCTATTAGCTTGCTCTCTATATCCCATCCCATCCCATCAATCTTATAATTCCCCAGGTATATATTGTTTCAAGAATCTTATTAAATAAAATATTCACTAAAATATAGATCTAATCACAGTCACTTTTAATGCTAGAAATACATTAAAGATATAAACAATAATATAGACACTTCCAGCATACCTATCTCTTGCCCACTCTTTGCAACATACTAAAAAGGCTTTTTGTTTCACAAGACTATAACTTATAAAATGCAGGGTTTTGTACAAAACAGAGAGAGAGAGAGAGAGAGAGAGAGAGGAGAGGGATCAATATGAGGAGATGATGGAGAGAGAGAGAGATCGGTATTGGGATATGGTGGGGGAAAAGATCTTCGGCGATTTAATCAGGCCAAACATGGATCCTGCCCAATCCCATGGAAATCCGGAACCTTCACCCTGATTATTATCTTCCTAAACATGCCACTTATGTAGCCACAAGACTGAAAATGTCACTTTAGCCAAATTCACAGTAAAAAAGCGTTCCCCCCCAAAAAAAGTAAGAACCCTATTTTCTTTCACCATTTTTTTCATTGATTGATGTTGACCCTCATTTCCAGTGTGAGTGTCGCTGTGGACCATCATTTCCAATGTTCAGGGTTGACGTTGACCTTCATGTACTCTATTATTTAAAGCGACTCCCTTCTTCCCCATCGCGCTGTGTCTTTCCCAAAGCTCATCTTTGTTATTTTCTGCTGGAAAGTGGACCCAAAAGCCCGCTTTGTCATTACCTACTGCTCTTTTGCATCTTGTCTCAACATTAAGGTAATAAAATCTTGTTCGGTGGATACCATTAAAGAGATACATCCACCACCTAGGTTGTCAGTTTCGTACCTATTTATTTACTTATGGAGCCAAATGAATATATATGCTGTAAATATGGCCTCAACAACTTTGTTAATTTCTTTCTCTTAGAGCACGAGTTCCCTGTTATTGTTCTTTAACATTTCACATTCAGTGAGTGAATGAGAACTACTGTTGTGTGAAATATGGAAACCATGTGTTGGGATGGCAGACATGGCAATGGACCACATTCATGTCCACGACAACTTTATTTCTTTCTCTTAGAGCACGAGTTTCCTCTTATTGTATTTAAACATTTCCATTCAATTAGTCAAGATATACTATTATGTGAAATAAGAACCATGTTGTGGGATGGCAGACATGGGCAATGGACCACATTCAATTAGATGCGACGCAAATCCTAAATTAGATGATTGGTTCGAGCTTTCTTTACCCATCGTTACATACCTGAATTTTACAAGAGAATTGTTTATTGGCTTTCAACTGCATTAGACATGCAACATACTTATGTTAGTATCCCATGTACTCTTGTGTGTGTGTCTTGATGGCATTTTCACTGATTTAAAGCGTTTTGAATTTTGTAATAACATTTCAGATGTCCAACAATATTTGACAAATTTTCACTACGAAGGTGAGTTTGAATTTGATCTTAATTGACCTCAATACAAGGGCGGAAGGCAAAAGATGAGGTATCTGTCAAGTAATATAATGTCCAGTGAGTTAAAGAATATTGCTCTTGAAACATCAAACTGGGAAGCATCATTTGAAGAGCTAAAGTAACATTTTCGGTCCACTGCCCATATAAAGTATTTTTCTAGTAAAATCCTCTTTCTATAACGATTTGTATCCCTCAATTCATAATTTGAACTATTCAATATTCTCATCTTGATGACAAGGATTTTGATTTTAGTTTCATATCATAAATCTTTCCAAGTTTTACGAAACTTGTAAAATAAATAAATAAATAAAAACTAAAAACATCCAAAACTATTGGATGTACTCATTTATTGATGTGAAAATGGTGATTTTGACAAACATATAAAAATTCTTTTAACTATCTCATGCCCAAAGGCAAATAACCCCTAAACAAAGTAGAACAGAGAGACATAATGAGCTGTGGAGTACAACATGGCTGCTGCCAAAGTTGGTTAAAAAAAAAAAAGACGCATAAAACTAGCCCTGGACGCATCGTGTAGTCTCTGGTTTCTCTTGGACCAACTTGCACCCTCATCCATCAATTTTCTGGAAAGGTCTAGACCAACTTGCACCCTCAAGCATCAATTACCATCCTGCTTATGGTCTAGTGTTGCATTGTTGGGGGAGCTTCACCTGGATAAAGCCCTTGGTGACATCAATTCTCCTTTGTAGTTTATATAGCTCAAACAATGCCGGGAAAACTCATTTAGATTTTTTTAGTAGTTATGTTAAAAAATATGTAATTTCCTGATCTCCTTAGCCCCTTGACTTTTTTTTTCTTGGTATCCCAGCCAAAGATGCTAGGACCCAATGTAGCCCACACAAGTGGGAAGAAAGCCCACACATGTGGGAAGAGGAGGCCACACAAGTGAAAAGGAATCCCACATGTGTGGGAAGAGGAGCCGACAAGTGTGGAAAAAGTGGCATGCCCGAGAATGGACTGGTAGCTAGGCGACATCCCGGTTGCAAACCAACTAAGCAACCCCTTGTTGTCAGCCCCTGACATAGGAAATAACTGAGTTGTAGTGTTATTCCATAGTATAGCCCACTTATTATATATATATATATATATATATATATATGAAGCAATTATATATATATATATATATATATACGAAGCACGAGACTCAAAATCGGAACAATATGGATTTCAAAGGGGCAATCCTACCACTACGCTGCATAGCATTTTTTTTGTTAATAGTTGTCAACAAAAACTTAAAATTGATCCAATTGATTTTGACCATTTTAAAATACTTTGAGGTTTCCCGACTCCTATGACACTTGCGTAATGAGCACTTCTCATTCTTTAAAATTTGGAAACGGTTAACACTTCTCATTCTTTAAAATTTAAAAATGGTTAAGACAGAGTCAAATGAGTCATCGGTATAGCCTTTCTTCTCTTTAAAACTTTAAAATACCGTTTCATCTCTTGAAAACGATGAAAACAAATGCAAAAATGAAATCTTCTCTTCCTAACACCTCCCCTCCTGAAAACTCCATGCCATTCTTTTTTCTTTTTCTTTTTTTTTTTGGTGGGGAACTCCATGCCATTGCATGAAACCCTCAATGCATCAATGTTGCAGTCCAAATGAGAAATCGACCAGATTTTGCAAATTTATTTAGACGCCATCAATGCCCTCTTGAATGCCTTCCTTGCCCACATTATTTCATTGACACAAAAATGGCTCACCTTCCCTTTTATCTCTTTTTGTGATCTCTTTTTGTGGAGGGCAGTTACAGTTTTTGGCAAGCCATTACAATGGGATTTTCCATCTCTTCAAACCTCAAGTGACTGCCCTCTCGATGATGCTTCTCAAATCGACTTCTCAACTTCTCCCCTCTCCCTTCGTTCCATCTCGATTCATCGCCACAAGCAACTTCTCTAATATGTGTAGATGTGTAAATCTCTAGAATTCATCTTCAAGCCCTGGGGTTTTGAACTGTCTCTTTTCAAAGAAGACAAAGGGAGAACTTCTTTCTTTTTTTGTTTTTTTCCTCTTGTATTGTTGTTGCTGCATATCTTGAACTATTTGGATAATCTTCTTTTGGCTGCATCTAATTTTTCCCAATAGTTAGTTTTGGACGTACAAAGATTGGGAATGAGCTTTTGCTCTTGATTTTTAGGGTTCTTATTAGCTTATCATCAATCAGTTTTTTCTTTTGACCTTTGATAGGATATTTTAATTATAATGGTGCTCTCTGGATTGCATGTTTGAGAGCAAGACCAGTGCACCTTTTCCTGACCTCTCTGAACCAAGGAAATAATATCTTGAGTTTTCCATGAGTATGATGATTGGTATTCAGGTACATTTAATTCTTTCCCCATATTTCTTTTATTGTGTAGTGCTCTGTTTTGTTGGATAATACAATTTCATGATAAAGGTAGAGGCAATTCTACCATGAAAATGTTTCGCAACATCAAACAATAGAAACTAAAGTATAATTCAGCAAATCTTGTGTATAGTTGCACTATGTACATTTTTTTCTAACTTAAAAATGACTTTTTTAAAAATCTCTTTTATCTCTTCCCAATAAATCTTTTGCCGGAGTTTTGCATACATGAGGGATTTTTTTTTATTTTATATTTTCAGATGGTGATTTGTAGTGAACTATCATGTGCAGTTTGTCCTCTTCATGATATTTATTTATTTTATTATTATTTTTTAATTCTTTGGATCTAGATCTAGAAATATAGCTTCTTAAGTTATCTATATTAATGTGGTCTTTTATCACCTTTTTTGGGATGCTAAAGAAGTGTTAGATTTGCTAGAAAAAAGGACTAGATAAAGAACTTATCCACGTTCATCCCATTGAACCTTATTTGTGTATTACCTAGGTATGTAACATCTATTAATAAATGTTCAACTATAGAAGCTAATATCTATTCACACATTAATAGGTAAAGTCACTATTTTTATGAAAAAAAGGAAGAAGAAAAATGGAATTGAAACTAATATGATGTTTCCGTTCTTTTTTTTTCAATATATAATTTTTAGGTTTTAACAAAATAAAATTGAGGATACCATATATACAATATCTAAACATGTCACTGTCATTTACTCATATCAACTTGTGTTCTTTATATATTGTATTTGGTATTCGTAAATTATAATAGTGGGCTGTTTGGATGTTAGCTCAACTGCAATTCATGAATGGAAAGTATAAAACAAACTATAATCCTCAAAGACTCAAAACCCGTAAGTATCATAGCGAACAAGGGTGCACCTATTCGCATATATATATATATTTACATGGAATAAGAAGATGATTGTTTGTCGTTCTCACTTTATATTTTTTATATCTATTTTATTTTTTAGCGTATCTATTTATATGTGTTATGTTATCAATGCATAAATCAAATGGCATCAATGTGTCCACTTCTTATTGTGTTGTATGAAATTTTTTATAAATAATTTCAATCGGAAAATATACTCTTGGATGGAACCTAGGCTCCACGCCTAAAAATATGAGATCTTGGTTATTTCAAAGTGAGAAACAAAAGCTAAAATGCTCATGGAATCTGTATTTGATAACCATTTGAATAGATTATCTAAGTTGAAAAGGTGACCATAAAAATCAAAGTTTGCCCCAGAATATGGACACGAAAAAAGTCATTGCTTTTAGTTGATTTTTCTTTTCCAAAATGTAAAGATAATAAAGAACTCATTGATTTCTGAGATACCTTTATTGGTTTTTTATTTTAGGCCTTGGAATGATAAAGACCATAGTATGTTTTAAATTATTTAAAAGGATTATAATATTTTCCAATGTATGTTTTAAATTTTTTTAAAAGAATTATAATATTTTTCACTATCTAATACTGTGAATTATGTTGCCCGTGCTATGCACGGGGCTTGTTGCTAGTTATTATATTATATATAAAGCAAAGTGGATTCGATTTCCAATTTCACTGTCAATTTCAAATTTGATTTTGACTCCTCATGTTGACCTCCTCCTAATATCACTCGTTAATCCTCCGACTAATATTAGCCCTATTAATAACATTCTTTTAACTAATCCAATGTTACAGAAGCTCTTTCCTCTTCTCTCTGTGTTTCTATTTACGTCTTTACATTTCCCACCTTTAAACGCCACAAGCCCTTTCCTCTTCTCCATCCTCTTTACATTGGCAATTTTGGATTTAATTTTGACTACCCAATTTATTATGAAGGCAAAGATTTGATATCTTTTTTGTAAATATGTTTATTTCTTAAAAAATGGATTATGATAAGAATTTGGAGTTACGTGAAAATATACACATTTCGTTGATGGGTGCTGAGGAACCACTGATGGGAGCACAAAGAGTAAAGGGCCCACTATAATGATTGTAATTATTTTTTCTTGAACGTCAGTTACAACCAAATCTAAATTGATTTCCTTAAGAAACAAATTAAATATGGCCATTTTTAAAATACCGGGCTTATCTCTTTTTCTTTCATAAGATACTAGAAAAACACGCCTGTGCAATATAATCATAATATTAAAATTTATAAAAAAAATTTATGATCAATTTCTTTAAAATTAAATGCAAAAGGTTTTAGTCTGAGAGAGAGGAAAAAAAAAACAGAATTCCATAAGAATTCAATACCAAATACCATATAATTTAAAAAAAAAACACAAGGCCATGAAAATTGAAGATTAATGATCAAGAAAATTAAAAAAAAAAAATCAAAACAAACAAACAATATAAACTATGAATAAAATCCAATGAAATTTAAAAGACATATAGAAATAAAATATAGAAATGAAAATCCATAATAAACTCAATAACATAAGCAATTTAAAAGATTCAAACACTCATAAGAAAAAAAAATGAAAAATGGAGCACAGAAGGGCAAAGACAAAAGAACCCACAAATTCATAAAAAACCATCAAAAAAAAAAAAAAAAACTAAAATCCCATCACAAGTGAGAAATTATAATAAAATAAATACAAAATAAAATGAAATAATTTTTATTAAAAAGGCTATAAAAATATATATAAATAAAGATTCATAGACAATACAATGATAAAAGAAATTTAGAAGAACCAAGCAAACTTAGGATAATCTAATACTAAAAAAATGAAGATCTAAAGCCACAAAAGAAATAAGAAAAATCCATAAAAAGATTTCACAAAGAGAACTTAAAGAACCCAATGGAAGTAAAATAAATAATTAACTCATAATGATAAGCATTAAAAAATGGAATAGAAAAATGAAAATTCACAAAAAATCCCATGATAAAAAGCGATTAAAAAAAAAAACCAAGGAGAACCCAATACCTAAAAGTTGAAACAAAAAAGGGGAAAAAAAGAAACTCACAATCTATGAAAACCATACAAATACAAACCATAAAAATATTGCAAATCTATAGAAATTTTCAAATGATGATTCTTTTGTATAAATCATATTAAAATGACATAACTAAAATTTCTCAAATAAAATATGATGAACTCAAAAGTAAATGAATTAGAAAAGGTTTACCTCTCAAATTGAAATGTTTAATAATTGCACCAATTGTCTCAAGATGCTCACATTTTAAAATGAGTTGAACACTGATCTAAACTAAGCATGCAAATGAGATATGAGACGGTACTAAAAATAGACACAACGAAACAAAAAAATTATTGAAGTTTTTCCAAAAAAATACAATGAACTTGTTTCTAACATTTGGTATCAGAGCACCATCACGGGCCTGATTGAAACTTGAGAAGCAGCAGTCTTCTAAGTGTGTAGCAGCAAGGATATGGTGGCTGACGGCAATTTTGTGCAACCAGCGATTCTGAAATTTGACGGACACTATGATCACTGGTCTATGCTCATGGAAAATTTCTTGCGTTCGAAAGAATATTGGAGCTTGGTGGAGAATGGGATTCCTGCAGCAGCAGAAGGCGTTGATCTCACTGAAGGACAAAGGAAGGTGATTGAAGATCAAAAACTGAAAGATTTGAAGGCCTTTAACTATCTTTTTCAGTCAATTGATCGATCAATTCTGGAGACCATCTTGAAGAAAGAAACAACAAAGGACATTTGGGACTCTTTGAAGCAGAAGTATCAGGGAACGGCACGAGTAAAGCGTGCACAACTACAAGCTCTTCGGAAGGACTTTGAAGTTCTCCACATGAAGGTAGGGGAATCTGTGAATGAATATTTTGCTCGAACTCTCACTATAGCCAACAAGATGAGGATTCATGGTGAAAAAATGATGGATGTTACTGTCATTGAAAAGATCCTAAGATCTATGATTCCCAAATTCGACTATGTTGTGTGCTCGATTGAGGAGTCCAAGGATCTGGACACCTTATCTATTGATGAGTTACAAAGCAGCTTTCTGGTGCATGAACAACGCATGAATGGACATGTTATGGAAGAACATGCATTGAAGGTTACTTATGAATATCAATTCGAAGGAAGAGGACAAGGTCGTGGCGGATTTCAAGGAAGATGCAGAGGAAGAGGAAGAGGTAGACAAGGCTTTGACAAGTCCATCATTGAGTGCTTTAACTGCCATGAACTTGGACATTTTGCATCTGAATGTCCAAAGAAGGAGAAAGAGACAAAGGCTAACTACACAGAAGCTAATGAAGAGATGTTATTGATGGCTTATATGGATGTCAAGAAAGCTACAACAGAAGACATATGGTTTCTTGACTCAGGTTGCAGTAATCATATGTGTGGCAAGAAAGAGCTTTTTTCCTTTTTTGATGGAAGCTTCACAGAGTGTGTGAAGTTGGGCAACAATTCAAGCATTGCTGTGGTGGGGAAAGGTAACATACGGATGCAAGTGAATGGGATTGTGCAGGTAATCACTGGAGTGTTCTATGTACCCGATTTGAAGAATAATTTGCTGAGCATTGGCCAACTACAAGAGAAGGGGCTTGCAATTCTCATACAACATGGCAAGTGCAAGATTTATCATCCTGAGAGAGGATTGATTATGGAGACTTCAATGTCTTCAAATAGAATGTTCATCTTGCATGCTCAGTCTCAGCCAAGAGAACAAACCTGTTTCAACTCCCTTACAGAAGATCCAGCTCGACTATGGCACTGTAGATATTGACACTTAAGCTTCAATAGCTTAAGAACCCTTCAGCAGAAGAAGATGGTGAATGGACTGCCACAACTAAAAGCCCCGTCAAAGGTGTGTGAAGACTGTTTGGTGGGGAAACAACACAGAAATCCATTCCCAAAGGAGAACACATGGAGGGCTTCTCAGATTCTTCAGCTAGTACATGCTGACATTTGTGGACCAATCAAACCCATTTCAAATAGCAAGAAAAGGTACTTGATTACTTTCATTGATGATTTTAGTCGTAGAACTTGTGTTTATTTCTTGGTAGAGAAGTCAGAAGCCTTTGTCACTTTCAAAAATTATATAAGTCTTGTTGAGAAAGAAACTGGTTCTTATATAAAGACTCTTCGCACTGATCATGGTAGTGAATTTACATCACAAGAATTCACCAACTTTTGTAATGAAAGTGGCATTCATAGACAATTGACAGCTGCATACACTCTACAACAAAACGATGTTGCGGAGAGAAAGAATCAAACTATTATGAATATGGTTCGAAGCATGCTTTTAGAGAAGGGGATTCCAAAGTCTTTCTGGCCTGAGGCATTCAATTGGACTATTCATATTTTGAATAGAAGTCCAACCCCTGCGGTGCGAAACATAACTCCAGAAGAAGCGTGGAGCGGATCAAAACCATCAGTTGATTACTTCAGGGTGTTTGGGTGTGTATCTTATGTTCATATTCCAGATAAAAAAAGGACAAAGGTAGATGACAAGAGCTTAAGATGTTTTCTGCTTGGAGTTAGTGAGGAGTCAAAGGCATATAGATTGTATGATCCAGTTTCTCAGAAGATAATAGTGAGCAGAGATGTGGTGTTTGAAGAAGATAGTAGTTGGGACTGGGACGAGACTCACAAAGAAGCCATTATAGCTGATCTGGAATGGGTTGACAGTGATGATGAAGCAGTCTTCACTGATTTAGAAGACAATGAAGAAGTTGATCATGTTTCAGATGAGTCAACGGAAGAAAATGGAGAAGGAAGAATCAGGAGGCCATCATTTTGGTTGCAAGATTATGTAAGTGGAGAAGGTCTTTTAGAGGAAGAAGACATGGCTTATCTAGCTTTGTTTGCAGACAGTGATCCTATTTTATATGTAGATGCTGTGAAGAGTGAAAAGTAGAGAAAAGCAATGGATTCAGAGATAGAAGCTATAGAGAGAAATGATACATGGGAGTTGACAGAATTACCTGCTGGAGTAAAAAAGATTGGGGTAAAATGGGTTTACAAGACTAAGCTTAATGAGCATGGAGAAGTGGATAAATACAAGGCCCGACTGGTAGCAAAGGGATACACTCAACGACATGGAGTGGATTATGTTGAAGTGTTTGCACCTGTGGCTCGGTTGGATACCATTCGAATGGTGATCTCACTTGCAGCTCAAAAGGAGTGGACAATCTATCAGTTAGATGTAAAATCAGCTTTCTTGCATGGAGAACTAAGTGAAATCGTATTTGTGGAACAGCCTCCTGGTTACGTACAGAAGGGTAATGAACAGAAGGTATACAAACTGAAGAAGGCTTTTTATGGACTAAAACAAGTCCCTCGAGCTTGGTATAGTCGTATAGAGTCTTATTTTGTGAAACAAGGCTTCAAGAAGTGTCCTTATGAGCATACCTTGTTCATCAAAGCAGCAGATGGAGGTAAGATCTTAATTGTTTGCCTTTATGTTGATGATCTCATACTTACTGGAAATGATGAACTTATGTTCATTGAATTCAAGAAATCTATGATGGTTGAGTTCGATATGACCGATCTTGGAAAGATGAGATACTTCCTTGGCATTGAAGTGATGCAAAGGAAGGATGGCATCTTTATCAGTCAGAAGAAATATGCACAGGAGGTGTTGGAGAGATTCAAAATGGAAGGATGCAACTCAGTTCACAATCCTATTGTTCCTGGATTCAAGCTTATGAAGGATGAGGATGAAGTGAAAGTAGACAGTACTCTCTATAAGCAAATTGTGGGAAGTCTCATGTACTTGACTGCCACTCGACCTGATATTATGTTTGTGGTGAGTCTCATCAGCAGATACATGGAATGTCCTACTGAACTCCACTTGCAAGCAGCAAAGAGGGTGCTAAGGTATTTGAAAGGTACTATTAACTTTGGAGTGTTCTACAAGAAGGGAGGAAATGAGAAGTTGATTGCTTACACAGATAGTGATTATGCTGGGGATTTAGAAGATAGGAAAAGCACTTCAGGATATGTGTTTATGTTGAGCTCAGGAGCAGTGTCATGGTCCTCAAAGAAGCAACCTGTGGTCACTTTGTCCACCACTGAAGCCGAGTTTATTGCTGCAGCTTCATGTGTTTGCCAAGCAATGTGGTTAAGGAGGATTTTAGAGGAACTTGGTCATGTTCAACAAGAATCTACAATAGTTTATTGTGATAATAGTTCAGCAATTAAACTCTCTAAGAATCCAGTGATGCATGGTCGCAGCAAACACATTGATGTTCGATTTCATTTTCTTCGTGAGTTCACCAAGGATGGAATTGTGACAATGATTCATTGTCCAACTCAGGAGCAAGTTGCAGATAAAATGACCAAACCTTTAAAGCTTGATGCATTCTTGAAGATGCGAGTTCTAATGGGTGTTTGTTCAGATCCAGGTGTAAACTGATTGCAAATGGCATTCAGTTTAAGGGAGGATGTTAAAGTTGTTACTGCTTTGTTAATAATCCCTATTGTTAAGGGAGTAGTTAATTGTTTGACCTATTCCTTTGGTGTTTACCTATTCTTTTGGTGTTTACCACGTTATTAGAGTTGTTAAACGTGGGCTGCTATCCTTCCTGTTTCTGTTATCTTGTAAGGCTATTTAAAAGCCATCTCAGTAGTTCAATAAAGATAGTATTCTCCCAACAAATACTTGTTTCTAGGAAGAGGCAACCCAGAACTGAGAGTGGATTAAATAAACCAGACTAAGGATTAAATAAACCAGACAACCTAGAAATCTGCATTTTACATTCTAAACAAAAAAAAAAAAAAATCATAAGAAACAAAAATACTTGAAATTCCTTAGATTAGTGGTAGTTATAGATACTGGGACCCATTAACACTCAAATGTTATTGCCTTGATAGAAATATGATGAAATTGAGAGTTTCTTAATAGACAAAAGGCATGATGGAGAGTTCAAATAACAAAATAAATAAATAAATAAATAAATTTTATTTGGAATACTCCAGTATGTTATATTTTTTTATCAGATAATCAATTTGACCTGAAAATAACCCAGAATGAGGTGAGAATTTGAGATATCCTATAAATAGCAAAGATGTTTGCCTTAATGATTGTGATTTTTAATAAATGGGGTCTATCGTAGTGTTTCACTCCATTTACATCATGATTTATAAAAGTTAAAGCAACGGAAAAAAAAAAAAAAACCTAGACTCCACCCTTTCTCCCTCGGCAAGCGTGCATGGTAGCATATTAGTTACATGGAAAGTTTCCCGCCTCCTCTTTAGCTCCACGCTGTTGTCGCAAGTTTTTTTCTTTTTTCAATAATATTGTCATTTTCTTATTAATTACAAAACTTATTATTTTTGTTGATCGATTCCATATATTATATATGCATTTGAGTTTAGTTTTATTGTAAAATGGTTGTCATAGAAAATTAATGACTATATAGGACATTATATAAAATAGTTATTTTAAAAGTTTGATCATCAATGCTTAAAGTACAATGCATAAATATGAAAATAATAACAACAGTATTTATAGGGGTCAATATTCAAAAAATATAGTTATTTTTATAAATACCTCGTAAATAAATTCTAACTCACGGTCAATATTCCAAAGTGAAGCCAGGTCCCTTTCTCATTAACTAATTTTAAGTTTTTGTTGATAACTATTAATAAAAAGATGCTCTTTGGTGTAGTGGTCAGGTTGCTCCTCTGAAATTCATATTGTCTGAATTTGAGTCTCGGCATAAACTAGATTAATTTTTACCATGTCATTAAAAATACGAAGGTCAGGTTGTGTCAAAAAGTTTGCTTTATCTCTGGCCCAACCTCATTTACCCCGATCCAACCCGTTTGCTAGGGAAACTAGATTAAATTGGATGAGTCAAAATCAATTGGATTTCAATTTGAAGTTGAAAGTCCAGGATCCTAACCCTAGAGGGGGGAGGTGAATAGGGTGATCTACACTTTATGACTAATTATGGCCAATTTTAACTTCTTAACAATTAACTAGTCACATGTGATTATTAACAAACAATATGCGGAAGCTTAAACAAAACAATCACCACAAAACATTCACCATAACCCAATGATTTATAGTGGTTCGGCCTCAATGCCTACATCCACTACCGGCTTGTGATCCAACACCCCATCGGATTTCCACTATCTATGCTTTTCAATTAGCTAAGCAATAACCTTTACAATATGCTTTCCAAGGCTAAGCAATAACCTCTATAATGATGTTTTTCTAGGCTAAACAACAACCTATCAATGTGCTTTTCTGGGCTAAGCAATAACCTCTACACTATGCTTTTCTTAGGCTAAGCAATAACCTTTACAAAAGATGATTTCTCAAATAAGTGTCTACACAAACACTTTAAGAGATTACAATTTAAGTTCAATTTAATTGCCTCTAAAATAGGCGAATAAGAAAGTTAAATTTAACTCATACAACACTCTATGAAATGCTAAGATGAATGCTCATGAAGTGTGTGTGTGAAAACTCAATCAAGTTTAAAATGAAGGCTCAATTAATGTATACTTAATGCATTTTAAAGTTTAAAGCACACAAAGATTTGATTGAAGTGAAATGCAAATCACATGTATAAAATACTAACTTGTTGATGATATGAAAATCAAAAGCTCACAAGTTGTATGAAATTAATTATGTCTAAACATGTGATGCATGTGTAATGTTGTTTTCAAAAACAAATGTTTAACTAAGGTTCAAATGAATGAAAACAACAATATGAATCAACCAAGTAAATGAAACATGTTACTAAAGAAATCAAAGCTTTTGACAAAACATGTTTTATAAAGTTTTAAAACAAACTTGGTTTGAAATCAAGGGTGAAGAATCCAATCCAACTTAGATCAAAGATTAAATGAAGAATGGATTCAACACATCATAGTTATCATGCTAAAAATCATTTACCAATAATTTAAACAAAGCATATAACATATGATTAACAAAAAGTAAAGCTTACTTAGAGATTTAACTTCATTAATCCGAGCTTTAGCTTTCCAAATGTCCCTTATCCTTCGTTAGCTTATTCCCCTTTGATTGGCCTCAAAATATCTCAATGAGGGCCTCTTTGTTCATTTCTTTGGTAAAGGAATGAGTTTCATTTTATACCCAAAAAGTACCCAACGGCTAGTTCCCGGTCGACCTACACTGTACCCCGGTCAACCTGGCCTTAACGGTTAAAAATCTAACCGTTTAAAAAAGTAACCCAACGGCTCTTTGCTCGATTGACCCACAGTGTGCGCGGTCGACCGGGTCCATGGGCTCGGTCGATCGAGCACACTGCAGGTCGACCTGGGCCCAGAGACCAAAAATCTCAAAAATGCATATTTCAAAGATTTTTCTTATGGGGACTTTTGGGCCATTAAATCAAGGTTGGAAACATGATTTTAATTCAATCTAAGTGCTTTTAAAATCATGAAACATAAAAGCCTAAAATGATTTGAAAGATTTAAAACATAGGCTACCTTGATTCATAAAACTTCTTTTTCAAATTAAATGCATCCAAGATTAAAAACAAAACATGCATAAATCAATAGTTCTATAAGTCTAAAAACAATGCATGTGTAAATCAAGATTTCAAGTTTTTCTAAATCAATGCATGTGTGAAAATTCAAATGATGATTAAAATGATAATGCATCCATCAAATTGCAATATACAAAATCCCTAACAGAAACCACTTTGCTTCATATATAATAATTAGATTAAAATTAGTGGTTTTCTTTTTAAAATTTAGGAGAAAAAACAATGAAGGTTTTTTTTTTTATAAGAGGTTAATTAAAATAAGTGATTTCCTCTCACAACCCTACATGTCAACAAAAGTCATGTATCTTATACTTCTAATTTTATTTTAATTTTAGTCTTAACTTTGGCATGTATATAAAATAAAAGCACTTATCCTTTTATTTTAAATATAACCCATGTAAAAGATATAGTGGTTGAATTGAAATATTTAACTCTTTCAATCAAAAGTGGGTCACTTTTAAGTAATAATCATTTTCATGAAAACTCCCATACATTATATCGATTAGGTCATCTTAGATTGGAAAATTCTTTATTCAAATATTTTCAGTTTTCTAAAAGCTTATGAAGATTTTATATTCCACACAAGTTTTTTATTCAATAGAATCAGTTAGATATTTTATTACTAGAAATTATTATTTTATTAGGCCCCGGCCTATGCTTAATTTCTAATTGATTTTGAATGTCAAATTGACTCTCCCTGCATTAATGCCTCTTTACGTTCCTTTTGCCCCTTTCTTTCAGTTTGTAATTGTTCCACTTTATTTTTATTTTCTCTTCCTTGAATCTCTCTCTAATAATCATTCACTTGACAATTGCCACACGTTCCCATCTATTCCTATTTCCTATCAATTTCCTTGCCCCATATTTCCTTTATCCAAAGACCAAGATTTCAAGACTCTTAACCCGTCCTAAAATTAAGGATCGGTTACACCAAGAGATGAGTTTGAGGGAAGAGAAAAGGTGATGGGAAAGAACCACTCTTTTTTTTCCTACCATTGTTTAATGATAAGATAGTGACCTCTTATTGTGATGAATGGGTGACAGTGAATTAGGGTTGGTTCCATAAATCAGTATAATTTTTTATCAAATTAATTACCTTATATATAGTGAATTAGGGTTGGTTCCATAAATGAGTATAATTTTTCTCAAATTAATTACCTTATATATGTTTAGTGGAAACGAACACTTTCCTTGGCTACATTGTTGAATGCATAAGAAACCACCACCATCATTGTCATCAATGATTTTCTCCACTCGATAGGGTCAGCTGAAACATATGAAGTAACTACAAAAGGAAAAAAAAAAAAAGGGGGATTCGGCGACGGATCCATGAACATTTCACTTTATTGCCTTAGGTCCACGATCTTTTCTTATAGTGTAATAGGTCATTTTTTTCAAATTTGGAAACATAAAATGTCTAGTTTACCATTTCTTCAAATCATATCCCATGATTAGTGGGATAAGCCATTAATAATAGTCAACTACCATTAAATTAGGCACGATTAATAAAATTCCACTAATGAGATTTTCAAATAAATCTCAAAAATACAAATAATTCTCAAAAAACTGGAAACAAATTTCAACTAAATTTCTAAAAATGAAATAAATTTAAGAAACGCAAATAAAATTCAAAAGGACGCAAATAAATTTCAAAAAATGAAATGAATTTAAAAAACCCAAATAAATTTCAAAAGAAAGCAAATAAGTTTCAAAAAACGAAATAAATTTCAAAAAAACACAATAAATTTTTTTAAAAAAAGCAATAAATTTCAAAAGAACGCAAATAAATTGAAAAAGACACAAATAAATTTCAAAAAATATAAATAAATTTCAAAAGATGAAAATTAATTTCAAAAGATCCAAATAAATTTAAAAAAATATATAAATAAATTTCAAAAGGCCCAAATAAAGTTCAAAAGAAGTAAATAAAATTAAAAAAAGCAAATAAATTTAAAAAAATGCAGATACATTTGCCAAAACTAAGACATCGCCGGATTTCCAAATTAGCGAATAATGTGGCAAAAAACTCAAGTCTTTTTGTCAAAAACTCAGTTAAATTTATTTCGAAAAATACAAATAAATTTCAAGAGACACAAATAAAATTTAAAAACATAAATAAATCTGCCAAAAACTCATATAGACTTGTTTATAACTAAGATAGATTTGTTCCAGAACTCAGATAAATAGCCTAAAACTCGGATAGATATGTCCAGAACTCAGATAAATTCATCCAGAACTCAGACAAATTTGTCCAGAACTCAGATAAATTCATCTAGAACTCAAATAAATTTGTGCCAGAAGTCATATAAATAACCAAAAACTCAGATAAATTTGACATAAACTCATATAAATTTATTAAAACTCAGATAAACTTCTTTCTTTGGTGATGGCGTAGCACCCTCGACTGCGTTCGGATCTCACGGTGGGGTCCAGTCGAAAAAACAACCCGGCTTATGAAATAGGTTAGGTCAAACCTGACCTCGACCCAACCCCGAACTGTTGCAGAGCCCAGGCCACCTTCACTGCAAACGGGTCGGGCTGACCTGGATCCAACCCAAAAAACAAACCCAGCCCAAATCAATCTTCTTCTTCTTTAAGTTTCTGCAATAGAAACCCAATTCCAGAACCCTCTTCTGATCTTCTTCCTTCCTCGCTCCGGCCACGGGACGATGGCAGGAATGGCTCCGGCGACGTATGGCGGCGGCGAGCGACAAGCGGCGCTGGCAGTGTGGGATTCCGACGATTTTTTTACGCCTCTCCTCATTCTGCAACAGACACAGAAGACCTCCGGTCTTCTTCTTCCTCAGTCACGGCAGCAGAGCT
This sequence comes from Camphora micrantha, assembly GCA_003546025.1. Taxonomy (NCBI): domain Eukaryota; kingdom Viridiplantae; phylum Streptophyta; class Magnoliopsida; order Laurales; family Lauraceae; genus Camphora; species Camphora micrantha. The sequence goes on along the minus strand of QPKB01000005.1, from coordinate 26,506,618 downwards.
TCTTCTTCTTCTCAGATCGACAGCAGCGGCGTTCCACGAAGCTTCTTCTCCGATCGAGCTTCTTCTCTAATCTTCTTCTCTGACGATCGTGACCCACCAGCAGATCTAACGATCTTCGCACAGCAACGGCGTTCCACGAAGCTTCTTCTCCGATCTTCTTCTCCGACGATTGTGACCCACCAGCAAATCTAACGATCTTCGCACGATTCGCGGCCCTTTCGAAATCCGATTCAACGGATCTTCTCCGATCACTCCAAATGGCTCTCATTCAGGAAGAAGAGAGATAATGCAAAATGAAAGGAGGGACAATCCAAAATTTCAAATTTCAAAATTTTATGCCTAAAATGGTTGAAAGGGTAAATCAGTCATGTAAATTCTGTCCGGGGACCTTTGGCTGCAAACAGTCTAGCTGCTTGAACTAGAGCCCTTAAAAAGAATTTGCTTGGACTGGAGGCTGGATAGATTTAATTCTAGGGACCTTTCGCTAATTATGTCAAAAAAAAAAGACTAAAGATGTAAAAGAGTTTTGTTAATTAACATAATGGTTTTTGTAAGTTAGCATAATGCATTGAAGTCTGTATATGGATCACCCCACCATTGGAGGGTGAGGGAAAGTGATCAAGAGTTAATTTGAAGTTTCTTCAGAAAGGTTAATCCATGTCCACCGTGTAGCTAATTTGAGTCCTATTTAGGAAAGGAACAACAAAAGGTTCCTTTGCTCCCTCGAGATCCGCAAGGTGATATCGTCAACCTAGACAATTGAATCTATATCACCATAAACAATTGAATCTACAATTAGATCTTTTGTTGCTTCTTGGTTTTGATGTTTACATCTATTTTGATTTTCTCAATTCTTTTCTCACATTGGTTATCTTCTACTTTAGGTTAATGTAACTTGATTTTTCTTTTTCATGAAGGTAATAAATAACTCATTGATTAATTTTTATTAGGGTTACACTCTAAACTATTCCTATCGATTTTTTATTTTAGACCTTTACATTATAATTACCACTAATTACATTGCCCGTGCTCAGCACGGGGGTCTTTCGCTAGTTGAAAATATGAGCTGAGAAGTAAGATGAATGTCCATTTTATACCAGTAAAATGGCCCCACCATAAGATTGGACATTGACAAGTTTTAAGGAAATGAATACTTTGTAATAAATTCACCACAAAATTCCTCAAGGAATGATCTCGATTTATGCAACATAATAATAACTCAAATCTAAACTACCCCTTATCTCAAGATAAGGAACCATTCTCTCTAACAATCCTAACCAATCCTATATCTCTAAAATGCAACATCCTCCCACTAATTGCATGCTCCTTTCATAAAAGAATTATGCAATTGGTAATAAAAAAAAAAGGGGTTAATTAGCCAACAGTCCTTGAGCACTGTCTTCTAAGACATCTAGTCTGACAACTTTTTCTCTAATGTCTATAGTCTAGATATCTAGAGATATTTTGGTGAGAGGTCCTTAATATGCCACGTAATATATTTTCATGACTAATTTGCCCCTTTCAACCCTCATTCCTATGCTAAGTTCTCTCTTATTCTTTGTTGTCCTAGAGAACTCCTTCCTTCTTCTTCTCCCTCATTTTTCATTTTCAGTTCATTTTCATGGTTGTGGAGTATCGTTGCAGAGCACCTTCCGTCACCACCATGACTTCCGATTCTCTCTCTTTCATTTCTTCAAAAATAGAAATATTTTTACTTTATCTTACTCTTTCATCTGAAGTCTCTTCCAAATATCTCTCTACAACTGATTTGACAAAAAGCAGTTTGCTCTTTTGCTTGTTTTCCCTCTCTCTCTTTTCTCAATTGGATCATGGTCATTAAGTGTTCTTGCATTGAGTTTCGATTTTTATTTGAATCTGATTTTCCATATTCTGACTTTTGGTATTGCTGAACTCAGATAAATTTCTCAGAATCTCTGATAAATTGGACAAAAACTCAGATAAATTTCTCTGAATTTCTGGCAAAACTCAGACAAATTTATGTGAGTTTTGAACAACTTTTCTGAGTTTCGAACAAATAGCTATGTGAAGTGGTGCCATCCGACGACCCACATTCACCAAATTCAAGCAACTCATGCTGGCATCCACTTCTTTAACTATGTCCTCTTGAGTGTCATTCTCCTGTACCTTTGTAAAAGTACCTATATCATCCAGACAAATGGTTTCTGCACGCATGGAACAGTCTCTTAAGGAGGTACTCTTATTTTCTACAGTATGGTCTTCATTATTTTTCATTTTTTTCACCAAGCTTCTCAGTTGGGACATTTAGCTTTGAAGACAACTCCAACTCAGTTCTCCTTGGTAAATTATCCACCACTTGAATTCCTTGCAGATTCGTATGCACTTCTGCTAGGAATGGAGTCACTGGATCATCCTTCTTCAAGAACGAGTGTAACCCCTCAGAGTGTTCACTGACTCTTGGAAATAGAGCTAGGAACTGCAAAAGCTTGTCTGGCGAGGCTCTCATCGATCTCAAATATAGACTGAACCTGGAAGGAGAGAAGTTCATTTGAATTATTGCTGAGTTTTGGAAAATTTTATCTGAGTTTTATCTGGGTATTCTGCTTTTGCTAACGCGTACAAGGGGCGTTTTTTGTCTTTTTCAGTGCGTTATTTTTACAAGAGGATTATCGTTAGTACAATAAAATATGGTGGACCATTTGCAATAAAAACCACAGTTGAGGGACCTCTGCCCAATTGCCCCTAAAAAAATCAGAATCGGATCATTTCTGAGCCGGTGATCGTTGTCCGTCTATAGGGTCCACTGTCCACCACTATTGCAAACCACTCTTTGTTGAGTTTGTTGGTGCCAATGGTCCACTTGCTCAGATCTGTGTTGATTCTCCTACAAGCGATCATCGTGAGACTTAATGAAGATGATGAAGATCACAAGGTCTAGATGATGCATAGATAAGGAAGAATGCTAGATTTTTTTTCAGGACTTTTTTTTTTTTTTTTTTTTTTTGACAGTGAGATTGTGGCAGAAGAATCTGAGCTAGGAGCATGGCTAACTTGGTTGCAAGATCACCAGTGGGCCACAGCTCTAATACCACGACAAAGTTTTAGGAAATGTATACATTGCTATAAATTCACCATAAGATTCATCCAATCATCTCAATTTATACAATCTAATAGTAAATCAAATTCAAACTCAAGGGCGGACCTAGGGATGAAAATCTGGGCCGTGCCGGCACTGAAGAAGGGCCCAACCGTGTCCAGGCCTGGTCGGCACGGCCCATGATAATTTTGCGGGCCGTGCCGTGCTTGGCCCAAGGCCTTAGGGTCAGCCCAGCACGGCCTAGGGCACGGCTCTGCTCGTGCCGTGCTGGGCCGAGCCCTAGTCGGGCCTGGGTAGTGCAGTCCATGGGCTGCCCACATATCCCCGTCCCCCTTTTTTCTTTTAATTTTTTTTTTTTTTTAAGTTCTTTAAGTCTTAGAGACTTAGACTCTTGGTCTTGGACCAATTTCATTAAAATAAAGAAATTAAGAGAAATAACAAGTAGAATAACACTAATGATGTTTTGAAAAAATACATCAAATAAATTGTATTTTTCAAAAAAATAGTCGTTGGGCCCTCTGTGGGCCGTGCCTAGACGTGCCTCGTGCCGTGCCGGGCCGCCCGCGGGCTTTGGGCACTGGCCTAGCACAGCACGGATTTTAACCATGCCGTGCCGGGCCGTGCCTTGGGCCTGGCAGCCCTGGGCCCAGCACGGCCAGTGGGACTGCCAGGCCGGGCCGGGGCGGCCCATTGACTTGGAACGGCCCAGGCATGGTTTTTTTTGTGCTGGGCCCATGCTGGGCTTGGACCGCCGCCCACATTTTCACCCGTAGGCGGACCCAAGTTATGGCGACCTGGGTCGATCTTGAAATCCCCAAAGATTTAAAATGGGGGCCTGGATCATGCCCACATATGTTTAAACAGTTGCCCCAGATGTGGAAAAGAAAATGCTCCCTCTAACGAGGAGAGGACACTCCCTCCTCTTTCAACCCAGAGTCCGAGATCCTCTTTGCATCGCACTCGCCATCGGTTCCGTGTTTTCTGCGATCTCTTCTTCATCACATACTCTCTCGTTCTCGAGTAACTGTTAAAGCTGGAGAGTGAGAAGAGCGTGGAGGAGGCGAAGCAGAGGCTCCTGTGTCTGTTCGTTTGGAGGAAGAAGAAGCAGCAGCAGCAGTTCAGTTTAGTTCATCTGGAACGTTTTGGTTGATTGCTTGGTTTTATTTAGCGAACGGCCGTTATGATTCTATATCCCGCAGGAGCAGGAATTGTTATTTTCTGTGGGCCCTGGAGTGGATGACGACAACCACCAATCCAATCAACGGTCGGGTGTAGATCAAATAATCAAAGTCTTTCTTTCATCTTATTTTGGAGTGAATAAGCCAGCGTAAAAATCACTGATGAAGTGAGGTCCACTTTCAGTACACATTTGTTTTATGTCTAATCCATGTAGCACCCAACATAATGTAACTCATACTGCGACAATGAATTTTAGTTGCTGTTCAGACTGTGTTTTTTACACGTATTATACAAGTATGTATACTGTATTTGAGAATGTGAAAAGGAAAAGGTCGGGTGTCCATTGGCCATACAAAGGAAAAAATGAAAAGGATGGAGGATAAATTGTTCCTGTTAGCAAAACTTTCGATGGATGCAGAGTGTTATTTTTTTTTCTCACTACACAAATTTTTTGGACTACTCACCTGTGATATAAGCCATATCACATCCAAAATTATGTACTACTCTTCTTTCTTACACACCTACTCACCTTGAATAGTGCCTCTAAATCGTAGTGGCATTGATTTTGACAAAGAAATTTGAATGAAACGAGAAAATATAAGTTTGAGTATCTAAAATCAAGGTTTTTTTTTTTTATTTATTTATCAATCTAATACGTTTTGGTGCCTCTTATTGACATCCAAACATCTTCATTGCCTTGTCTCTAATTGGTCGTGCATTTAGTTGTGTTCACATGAGTTTGACATTTTCTAAAGAAAAACGTGTAGAAATTATTATAGAGTCTAGAACTGTCTAGGGTAATTGTAAAAGCTTTATTTTAGTGTCGAGATGACTTTTGATGAGAGAACTATATGTTAGTTGATGCAAGTAAATATTTTGTATCTATTTAAATGCAATATATTTTAACTTTTGCTATTGTTAATGTGAAAAAAGTGTAGCAAAATAATAGTGTACTTTTTTAATTCACCGTTATTCACCCCACCCAAATGAAATCTTAGTCCACCACTGTTCAAACTACTCCTTATCTCAAGGTAAGGAACCCTTACCTCCAACAAATCCTAAATCTATATCTCTAAAATGCAACTATCTCTAATAACTATATGACGAATAACATGATTAATGAATATGACTCATATTGGATATGATTGTACGTTATTATTCATCATATAATCAATTTTACAATAGGGCCAACCTCCAATGAAGTAAAATATACAGCATCACATGCATGGCAGAGGATGATCATTTTTAAGCAAATTGGACTTTCAATAGACAGGACCCACAATGGAGTTCAACTTTTCAACCCAAGGACTGTCTACGAACGGGAGTCAGACGAAAGAAGAAGAAGAAGAAGAAGAGCTTTTCCGTAGCTTATCTTTAGATATGACTTTTCCCTCCCACTTCCCTAAAAACTCTAATTTCCACATACCTCCTTCATGCTAGGGAAAATAATAAAACTACCCAAACCTTCTTTTATTGAGGCAGCTTCATTCCTTTCCTCGCTTTTTAATTTGTTTCCCCTCCTTGTATGAATTTACGTTTCCTCTTCCTTTACCAAACCTTTGGTCATTACGATCTGTGTGGCCCACCTTTATGTGAACAATCCACGTTGACATATTGAAGTGAAATTTAATATAATTAATACATTGGGAATGGTTCTTCATATGATCTGCTTTGAATAATTACAGATGGGTCTCAAATAGGATAAATTAATCATTTCTCCATTTCTTTAAAAGAAAAATTATTCTTTTTTTCTATAATCTGAAATGTACATTTTTTGGTCCTCACACTAAAAATAACATTGATTGAAAGATGGTGAGGAGAAAGGACTCGTTAAATTTTAGGGTTGATTTAATTGCAAGAAAATATTGCTTAGGATCTATAAGGAACCACTTCATCGCTAATTTTTTTATCATAAATATATATAACATGACCTTCTTATTTGCATGGAATTGACTTCTTAGGGAATTCAAAGGAACTCATTATACTGTGAAAAAATAGGACCTATTTTTTCACATGAAATTGAATTCCTATAAATTCAAAGGAACTTATTTTACCATGAATTCTCTTATTTTATAAATTTATAACATATTTGTTTGAATGAATAGAATTCTTAGGAAAAAAAAAAACTCACTTTACCTTGAATTTCTTATCTTGAAAATATAATTGGATATTTTTTTTTATTTTCATGGAATTGAATTTCTAGGAAATGTTGTCACCGCCTTGTCATTTAGATAAATAATATTAAAACGAAATACCAAAGTTATTTACCATTTCTTTGATTTGAAAATAGAGGTAATCTTAGATTTAATGTATATTATAATATAAGATAACTAACGAACAACTTAGTTCAAAATCTATTGAATTTTTTCGAAACTGACAAAAAACAACAATTCTACAATAGTACAATATTATAATATTTTATTATGTAATATCTTATTCAACTACTACTTAAATATAGAAATATTTTATTATATACATATATCCAAATATGCCTTGAGATCTAAAAGAATATTTTAAAAAAATTATGATAGATCACCACTCTTCAATTAATAATAACACTATACATTCTCATCTAAACCTGTAAATGCATTCTCAACCCACAAATGCAACAATATAAGTTTGCCAAAATTCCAAACTCATGCACTAAATGCATTTTTCTTTTGTCATAGCCTACACTATAAGTATTTTAGTCCAAAAAATGCTATAATTGTAGCTGTGAGGAAATATTCAAACTTTGGAAATAGGGAGGGAAAAGCCATCTCTAGAGACAAGCTAAGGGAAAATCTAAAAATAAATAAACTCAGTGACTATAGAGTATCCGCCGTGCTCACAAGCTTGAAAGTTGTTGATACAACCTTGTTTGTGGCAGCTTTAAGTATAGAGATGTGAACAGAATGCTTTGCAATTATCCAATATACTCTAAGGATCTGTTTGTATGTACGAAATAATGTAATTATCCAATATACTTTAAGGACCCGTTTGTTTGTACAAAATAAAAGCCCCAGAAATTTAAGAAATGTATTTAAGAAATGTATTCCTGAAAGTAGCTAAACTCGATGCTTCACAGGGGAATATCTATTAATAAATTATCAAATAATAACTCTTTTGATAGAAGATAAATTAAGAAAATATATAATTCTCCCATCTCCCCTTAAATTCATTTTTCATTGAAAGCATGATTATGTATACGTCATTTATAGATATTCACCTTTTTTTTCTTCACTTTTAGCCACTTCTTAAAATACATTCCCTAGTACTACTCCTAGGAATCTAATTCCGAATGAACTCCTTTCAAGTTAATCATAGAGTAGCACCACCTTCCATCCTTTCCTCAAAGGTAAAACCAACCTTTCCTCAAAAGTAAAACCTAACCCCGGTTTCTCAGGTCATAAAACAGTTAGTGTTCAGTAGGGTGTAAAATCATAGCCTAAAACATGGTGACACAATAGAAAAGCCATGCCAACCGGCAGGTGCAGACAATCACCATCTTGAAATGCTTAATGATACGGTAAAGAGAATCCACTGAAAGCAAGAATAAATTACAATCAGATGCCACAATACAGTAAATGCTGCCAATGGTAGAAAAGAGAGTCTGAGCTTTTTACTCACGAATCCAGATGTAACAGAATATTGATACATTCAAATGATTTATGAAAAATTATTTTATTATCTGGGGCACAAGACAATCCACAAACAGAATACAATTACCAGCACCTATTACTTGAACAGGTGCCCCACTCAAACACATCTAAGCTGATTGGTTCAACCAAAATCTTCTCTAAATCTCTTGCTAGATCTTTGTTACCTGGATGGAAATCGAGGTGCTGGATCCGGTATCTTAATTTCTTAATGGAAATAACTTGCATAAACATTTTGCTATGGAGATCGGAAAGCTTCACCGGCATAGCGCACGCTACCAAGTTCCTCTTCAATACGCAAAAGCTAGAAACAAAGAATTAAAAAGAAAAAAACTGATATTGTTGAGTTTAGGATAATCAATCGCAAATGAAAGCAGCTGCAACAAATTGCCTATAGAGGAGACGTTATTAATTACGAATAAAAAAAAATTAGTGGTTACCATTTCAAAAAATATATATTAGTGCAAACATTTCAATCAAAAATATTCATTTCCACAAAATGATCACGAGTCAGTTTGAATTTTTTTATATTTTAAGCATCATGTGTTTGTTATCGTATGCCACATTGTGCAGATGACTCGCCTTCTAAATCAAAGTGAGCGGTATTTCTTCAGATGTGGGTCACACATTAAGAAAACCGATTAATATTTCAAAATGCTTCAACAGCCCACATTCATTGTACCTGTGCAGCCTGATGTATGCATTTTACCTCCTCCCATGGAGCCACACCAATGTGCGTCAAGGTTTAGAAATACAAGAGGGTTTCATGAACGAAACATGTTATGGGACATTCAGTAGAAAGATTAAACTCTGCGGAGGAAAGATTTTAATTTTGTATTATGTTGAATAATTTAGAGAAGCTGCTCCTTAGTAACATGAAAAAGAGAAACAAATGCACAATCACAGAAAGGTAATTGGAATATATAATTTTCCCTATCAAGTAGGATTACTAACATTCTGAAACATTCTGAAACATAAATTATCTCCTACACAAGTATTTTGACAAGCAGACTTAAATCCATTGAGACATTACAATGCAATATTAGATACTAGCACTTTATAATGAAAATGACTGAAGAACAAGCTTTCTAATTAGGTAAAAGTACAAGTAGTAGATTGCCAGTTAAATCATAGATATTTTATTCATTCATCAAGAAAGGAAGCCGATATAAAACTCGGTCCCCTCAAGGAAGATCAAGGCTTGCTCTTTAGGTTGAGTAATTCCGCAAAAATCTTTAAATTCACAGTTCTTAATGGCACAACTGGAAAACACAATCTCACAGGTTCCATTTAAGTTGATATTTGCAGGAGGATCGTTTGGATCAAAAGATAGATGTGACTTGTTTACAAGATAATATAAAAGTAGCATTTTTTGTAAGTAAAACACCTTAAATAAATGTATAAAACACTTCTAATGATTTTCAAATTTTATTTCCACCAAAATTATGGTTTACTAGGTAGCACACTATGCATGATTAAACACCAGCAATCTGTCTGTTTAGGATTCTGTTCGAAACAAGATGAAATTCCACTTGAACATTCAGCAACATTTTGAGACAAGACTACTACAATAACACTCTTCAGACCACCACATAAAATAGAAGGAAAATTACCTGATTATACTTAGCCAGACGTTCGCTGCGGCAGGGAGCTCCTGTTTTGATCTGTAGGGTAGTTTATAAACAAAGAAAACAATTTAAAACTCACATTCAGCAACAGCAAGAAATAACCAGCTGATCTCAGAGAGTGTGCAATGATAGTCCTCATATACCTGTCCGCTAGCCAGACCAACAGAGAGATCAGCAATAAAATTATCCTCTGTCTCACCACTACGGTGGCTCACCATCACACCCCAGCCAGCAGCTTTTGAATCAAGGGCTGCTTGTATGGATTCAGTAACTGTGCCGATCTGATTAACCTGTGGAAGAAAAGTCCAAAATGAATTAGAATGACCAGAACATGAAAGCTGTTATAATTATAGAAAAAACATGATTATGGATGAATATATCAGCTTTCACCACAACACATTTTGTGTCGTTAAGAGTAAAATAACATGAAATAATGATCTGGCAAATACACTGTACATTGTCCTTAGATTTTCAGTTTGTGTAAGGAGTTCCCATGGATCAGGGAACTCTGGACTTTTCACCTGTCATCAGGCTCCACAGAGGATAGCCCATCACAGAAAATTGGTAAATCCAAGATATCCAATCTTTGGTCTTGCTTTCGCCGAGTGCAGGCAATTGCTGTATTTTGTTGTATTGGCCATCTATAGATGCAGCAAACCAGAGTTAAAGGTTTAAGACGAAGGCTGCATCGCCTATTCTCTGGAAACCATTTGACAAGCTATGGTTCTAGCACCTGGAAACTTTCTAGAGAATGACTATCATGGTAGGCCAATCATATCAGCAGTCTAACTAAAAAGGGGAATTTTCACATGATTTGATGCTGAACATATCTCTTCCAGATAAGAAGCACAATCACAGAAAGCCAATACCCACGCCAACCCTTTTTAAGAGAGGAAGATTGTCCTGGATCTCAAATTTATGATATCGCAGGACATAAGTAAGAGCAAATAACATAGTATAATTAATCTGCACAAGGCAATGATAGCAAGCATAGTTCAAAAATGGATAACCATTCAAAAAAACCAAAAAAAAAAACCAAAAAAACAAAAAAAAAAAAAAAGGGTTAAAAATGGATAATGACTTGATTGAGGAATCCAGTTAGAAATGAGGATTTATGACAACAATAATAGAGATTTTAATATGTAATTAAGCAGATGAGAATAGTAAAAAAAATCTAATTATTAAAGAAAAGGCATATCTTTTAACAACATTACTCCCTTAAAATCTCATATCCAGTTGTTTAAGTGGAGCTGACCCAGCTAAGCTTTTTATTCAACATGTCAGAGTTTTCAGACTTTGACTTGCATGCATACTTGAGTTGGAACCAATCAACTTGGGCCAGCTCAACTGAGTTTCAAGTCAAGTCACTGGTTTTGAACTATAGCTGTTACAAATTTAAAATGCATGATAGAATGAAAACACTTGCCTTTAGAAGCAAACCATTGCAAGATTTCTTCTGAATTGCCTCAGCTATCCTCTTTGGATTTGTGACCAACAAGTCATCACCTACAAGTTGGATATCGACAGAAGACTGCAGCGATGCCCATGAGCTCCAGTCATCTTGGTCAAATGGATCCTCAATGGACACAATGGGGAAGTCTCTGATAAATTCTTTATACAGCTCTCCAAGGGCATGAGCAGTATGGACATGAGACCCATCATTTGGCTGCTTTTTGAAGTTCAGATCATATCTGCCATCTTTGGTGAAAAATTCTGAAGCTGCAACATCCATTCCTATTTTGATCTGCCGAACCAATTTTTAAGTATTTATGTTAATTCAGCAGCAAAAGGAAAATATAGATAAGGCATCAAGAATTGGGGACTCTATCAATACCTTGCCCGTGTAACCAGCTTTTTCAATTGCATCAAGAAGCAAAACCAAACCCTCCCTGTTATCCTGAACGTTGGGAGCAAAGCCGCCTTCATCTCCGACATTGCATGCATCTTGTCCGTATTTTGCCTTAATGATGCCTTTTAGGATATGATATACTGTTTATACAATGAGTCATGTTAGTTCATTAGAAGTCCTGAACTAAATATAGAAAACTCTCCATGTGGACTCTATGAACTCAATAGAATAACCTTGAATAAACAGCTGCATATTGAGTCTATCCTCATGGATAGCTACCAATGTAGTTATGGAGAGGGAGCAAAATTCAGCTACATACTCACCATTAAAAGAAAATTACCTGGCTACCAAATCAGCCAGGACAAGGATGTGGGTATCGACGTACTAGTGACAAGGGCGCCGAGTTAAATAGTTATTAGAACTAGAGCACTTGTCAAGGGACTCCTCAAACCATATGAATCGCACAACATTTTTCTTTCTTTCTTAACAGTCTTTTGCCTTTTTCTTTCTTTCTTTCTTTTAGCATTTTTACTTTTAGAATGTCAATTAGTAGTTAACGAAACCTCTTGAGAGTTTTTGTGGCTTTGAGGTTTTAGAGATGAATAAAAAACATGTATTTAATTAAAGCAATCGACTTTACGTATGATGCTCGTCTACATCTTAAAAAAAAAAAAAAAAAATCCTTCATAAATACTTTCTTGACTTCAAGAGATATCCCACCGTGTAAGATTGATGGTTGGGATTTTATTTTTTTACTTTTATATTTTGATTTAAAGATAGAAAAAAAATATATATATAGATTGATACCTTATATTTGAAACAGGTTGACCTCCTTGCTTCTCTCATCGTACAATCCTCTTCCCGTTGAGCCGCCCCCCACCACCCCCCTCTTTTTCCTAGGTCCACAGAGACAAAAATGGATACTGATATTTTTATTTTATTTTATTTTTTTAACTATTTACACATCACATATTATATATTAATATGTAATGATATTCTTGATATGATTGTATGAAAGACTTATTTGTCATTGTCTTTATGTATACTGCTATAAATGGAAAAATGGATGGTTTTAAATAATTTTTTTTTCTTTTTTCTTGTACTTTATTTTTAATTAGAAAAAAAAAAAAATCTTACAATTCGCGATACGATTCGATTCGATTCGATTCATGGGTATAAACGATTTGTGATACGATTCCGATTTTCAAAACTACGATCACTGGCATTTAATCACCATTAAAATCACAACAAATCTCGTGCAGGCAAGACTTGTCAATCTCGTGTCATATTGCTAGAGATAGCATTGTGGAACTTTATGACTTTAATATCAAATGCACCTATGGAGTACAATGTTGGCTAATCTGGAAACAACACATGCAAAAATTAAGTATAGCAGAGATGAGAATGTTAAGAATTTTTTTTTTTTTTTTTTTATTTTTTTTTTTTAATGGCAACGAGAATGTTAAGATGGGTGTGATAAAACTATGAAAGATAGAATAAAAAATAAGCACATCGTTAGCATTTAGGGGTCGCACCAATAGGTAATAAATTAAGAGAGATTCATTTGAGATGGTTTGGACATGTGTAACACAAGCCAACAATGACACTAGTGAGCAAAAGTTTTTCTATGTAGGTGGCTGGCCCTTCAAGAAAAAGGAGTAGGCCAAAGAGGACATGGATAGAAGTAGTTAAGGATGAATTCAAAGAAGTGCAACCTATCCAAGGATTTGGGCCACGCTAGACCAGTATGGCAAAACAAAATTCATCCAGCTTAGTCCAACTTAGTTGGAAAAAGGCTTTGATGATAATGATGACCTAACACTTTCTAGTATTCTAATTTTATCTAAAACAAAATTCACTGCGATCTCAATAAGTATCAACATAGTTGATATGAATCACCTAATACATATCATTTTGGGGGTGACCAATATGCCTTCTGTGACCACTTTTTTTTTTCCTATCTAGCAACAATGCAACAAATGCATTAATCAGGTACATAGTCCTCAAAAAAGGTGATACTTGATTCCAACAAGCTTAGTGCTCTCCCAATGATATTATAACGTGATGCAAATAGGTGTAGCCAACCTACCAACTAAACTGGACAGTTGGGTAACTTGTGTCATGCCACACATCCACAACAGTGCCATGATTTGGATGCTTTGGACATAGGTACATGTGATGTGCACATCATCTGTGTGCATGGATTATCATCATATTATGGCAGAGAATCATAAATTCTTTAAAGTAAGCTTACCTTCACTACCCATTCGCAGAGCCTCAGCAAATGAAGTGGCGCCTACTGGTAATATCATAAACTCTTGCATAGCCAGGTTATTGCCGGCATGACTTCCCCCATTTATTACATTGAAGGCAGGAACAGGCATAACAAGCTCCTTTGTTCCAGCTAATTCCTGAATATGCTTGTAAAGGGGTAATCCTTTTGCTCCTGCACCAGCCCGACATACACTTAGTGATACCCCGAGGATGGCATTAGCCCCCAGCTTTGATTTATTTGGAGTTCCATCAAACTCTAACATGATTGCATCAACATCAGCTTGATACCTGATCAGAAGAGAGACAACTTTGTTAGAATTTTATGTTTTAGATAATAATGAATTAGAGCTATTCACAAAAGAATTTCGGCCTGATTGGGTAATTCACTTGTATGGTGATGTGAAGTGAAGTGAAGTGAAGGGTCACTTTAAGAGAAAAGAAAAGAAGAGGGTGGGTAAAATCAAAATGTACAAAATTTCAAAAATCAGATCTTCTTTTAAAGAATTGGGTTTCAACAACAACAAGAATATTTTCAACAAACTTATGTTATGTTAGATGGGAAGAATTTGGAATTCATGTATGTGAAATTCCAAAACTCTTCAAATTCTTTTAAGCAGTAGAATTTATCAAATATGAATTCAGGAAATCTGGAATTTGGAGACATCCAAAGTCTATTGAACGCATTTTACTGTATTAAATTCTGAAATACTTCTTATCAGTTAAGAGAATTCCAATGGGAGGAACAAAACCTGACAAACTTGGAACTGCTAAGCATCATGAATTATATCCAAAACTTCCCCTTTTACTAAAGGGACCATCCTAAAACTTAGATGGCACCCTCTTTGTACAAAAGCAACTAGGTGCACACAATCCCAGGAGAAGGTGGTAAGAAGGCTATGTTATCACACTGATCAGATTATCCTAACCCTTGATCTTAAGGCCCCAAAATTCTGCTATGTCTTTGTCACCACAATTTATTCAGAACTTGTGAATAATTGCTCAACCAGTGTCAAACTCGCATTAATTTTAAATCAAGTTTGCGTGGGTTTAATTGTTCATGGTGGTATACTCTTACTACATCGCTTGAAACTTCTTCCTTGTAATCTGATGATCCAGACAGTCAATTCAGTCCACCATCAGTAAGTGGGCCACCCCCAAAATTCTACCATTTCAAAGAAATCGTTAATGTCTATCACTAACACATCACCTAAAGATGAAAACAAAACACCAAACCAACGGAATTACCTGACATCGACACCAACCAGCTTCGGCGCCAAAAGCTCGTTGATGTTCCTGACCGCATTGAGAACGCCCTTCCCTCCATAAACGCTCTTATTTCCATCTCTCAGCTCCAAAGCCTCGTAGATCCCGGTCGACGCCCCGCTCGGCACCGCCGATCTGAACAGATCCCCGCCGTCCGTCACCAGATCAACCTCCACCGTCGGATTGCCCCTACTGTCAACGATCTGCCTCGCCTTCACCGATCTCAACTTGCACCCCTTAGCCGCCTTCTCCGCCGCCGTAGGAGCGACGGCGACGGAATTCCTGACGGAGATTGGCCGGGAACGGCGGGAGAGGGAAGGGAAGGGGGAGGAGAAAGATGGGGTTTTGGAGGAGGAGGAGGAGAGGAAGGGTTTGGGGAGGAGATCGGAGAGGGGAGAAGGTGCGACCGCCATTTCTGCTTCCTTTTAGGGTTTTTGGGTTTTTGGAGTAGATGGGAGAGTGGAAGCAGAGGCTGAGGGGCTGTTTGTGAGATATATAAAGAGAAGGAAGGGGGTCTTTGAAAATTCCGCCGAGGGGCGATGAGTTTGAAAACGCTGTGTTGTTTGGTGTTGTTGGAAGGACGTTGAGAAAGAAAGTCTCACTGTCGTCTGTCGTCTCCTCGCCTGCTTTTGCATGAGAGAGAGCGCGGAAGGAGTAGGTGTGAGTGTTAAGGTTGGGGAGCACGTGTATCTGCTATTTTGTCTGGAGGGGGTGGGGCCCATGGAGAGGTTTTTTTTTTTTTTTTTTTCTCCTTCTTCTGATGTTGCAGTTGGTGGGCGTAGATCTCTATGACAATATTTGAGTCCGGATGGATCCCCTGAGGGTTAACTTGTAGAAATAGTGAGTTCAAGAAGTGGAGCTTTGGTCCCCAGTGGGATTCATTTATTAAAATTTAAACTGTTTGAAATTACTGTTTTTTTTTTTTTTTTTTAAATAAAGTAGATGAGGATTAAGGGGTACTCTGAATGTTTTTTTCATTGGAATTTTTTTCCACTATTGAATTAATTGTAAAAGATTGTGTAAATCATCCTTTTTTTTCTTTTATTGGATGGTCAACTGAACGTGGAATATGCTGCAATTGATACCCAATATACCTGGAGGGGGTTTTAATAGTTCCTATTTCAATAGATCATTTGAGGCTTTTAAGCTATAGAAATCTTGAGCTGAATTAAATGAGCGGAACTCAATAGTGGGGCCTGCATATGAAATATAAATCATTCAAAATAAATGCCTCTCAAATATAGGGAAGAATTAATTATCAGATGGGGCCTATATATATAAGCAAATAAACAATCACTCACAGCAATGGCGGACCAAAATTTTTGTTTGAGAGGAGCATGCCCAAACACGTAGTTGGGTTTTGGGAGCAAACCCAGAGTTTTTTATTTTGGTTTTGGGGGCAGACTAAGGATTTTTATGTGGATTTTAAAAGCGGGCCTAGAGTTTTTGATATCTCCATCAATCTCTCCATCTTTACTAATTTTTAAGCCTAGATAACAGAATAAATCTTTTTATGGTCTCTCTCGTGCTTCAATTTTCACAGTAGTTTCAGCTCTTTATATATTCTCAGCTAAGTTGCAATCTATATATTCCGTCTGTGTGGCTTATTTTAAAGCCTTTGGAGTCTAAAGCTTCCCGCCATCTCTCAAGTTTTGTAACACACCATCTCTTGCAAACAACATAGACCGAGGTACTTTCTCTTGAAGATGAGCAAGTAACTCATTTATAATTAGTGTAAAGAGATAAGTGCTTAGAACTGACCCTTGATTCAAACATATGATCACCATGAACTCACATGTTTATCCATAGGTAGTTCTCATACTCATTTCCGCTCCTTTATACATGTCTTTAATAATTTTAATATTACCTTTTGGAACATTCCTTTTTATTTAATGAAACATTCCTTTTATGTAAAACCCACCAAATTAAATATCTAGATACCTTGTCGTAAGTTTTTTATAGGTCGATGAAGATCATATGTAGATTTTTCCTCTTCGCTCGATACTTAAGTGAGAAGATAGCTTTCATAGTTAAACTCCTTGATATGAAACCAAATTGATTCTAGATATCTTGGTCTCCTATTTAAGTATTTGCTCCATTACACTCTCTCTCATAGAAACATAGTATGATTCTTAAGTTGAATCCCACAATAATTGGTATAGTTTTGTATGGATTGTGGCCACAGATAAGGTCCCACAAGTGTCTGCCCCCAAAATCACACCTGTGGGTCTGCCCATGACCTACAGGATCCAACGGTATGGAATTTCTTGACATTGTTTATCAATTAGATATATATATATATATATATATATATATATGAGATAGGGGTGGGGGCTTTTACAATTAAATATATATATATATATATATATATATATGGGAGATGCTCCTATAAGAGATATCTTTCACCTTATATGAGAGATAGGGTGGGGGCCCTCACATCTATATCCAATGCCAACAACTTAAATGTGAGGGCCCCCACCCTTATCTCTTATATAAGGTGAGAGATATCTCTCATAGAAGCTTCTCCATATATATATATATATATATATAAAGAGAGAGAGAGAGAGAGGTTGATAAAATTTTGCAAGTTTATGCTTGTCGGGCCCATATGGACCAAACACATGACTATTCTAAATTGCACATGTCTACCAAAATTTGATTTCAATTTGATTTTGACTCCGGCAAATTGGTTTTGACCTTTTCCTTTGATCAAGCAGCCCTAACTCCTCCCTCTGGAATACGTTAAGCCCATAAAAAAGGACCTTCATATTCTCATTGAGCCCATAAAAAAGGGACTTTTCATGTTCTCATTAAGCCCATAAAAAAGAGTCCGATTTGTGTTCCTCATTTTTCTTTTCGATGCATTCTGGATTAAATGGAGGTGAGCTTTTCTATTTTAGGGTTTTAGGTTTTTGTTGGTTTGCATTACTAGCCATTTGCGTTAATTTACGTTCTTTTTTTTTTTTTTGGGCATTTGAAAGGAATGGTGAAGATTGTTTGGAATGTAATTGATCTGGATGTGTTTTCGAAGGTTCCTTTTTCAATTATCTTGATCTCACTTTTACCAATAAAAAAAAAAAAATTATCTTCATCTCACAAGGCCAGCCTCCAATTTCCAGTTGGCAGGCCGGAAAATAGAGGTTCTTTGAGCTCAGTGTGGGGGCTTCCGTCTATCTCTCTGCTGTTCTTTAATACCTTGAAACAGAGGTTCATAAAAGTCCTCTTTTAATGTTTTCTATTCTTTCATCAACTGATTGATTGTTGTGGTTTGTGTTTTCATTCTGATTCCAGGTTCTTTGAGCTTGCTGGGAATGCGGAGAGAGATAACGAGGAGTTTTAAGGCTCCTATGAGGTTTGGTAAGTAATGTTGGGGCTGGGTGATGATAGGGTGTGTTTTGTAAAAATAAAATTTGGAACCGTAATGTCTTACTTTTTATAGGATATATAATCATATAATGCAATGATAAAATTCATCTACAGTCTGTTGGGACCGTGAATTTTTAGATGAATACTCGACTCCCAATTTCTTTCTTGATTTACCAATCCCAAGTTATCTCAAGTTTTTGACTATTTACCAATCCCAAGTTATCTCTCTACAATTCCAATTCTACAATTTCTATATTGATTTTCACTAATATACTTGAATGCTTAAGAAGAATTGGGAAAGTGAATTCAGATGGATACTTTTTCTGTTTTGAATGATTATTTTTTATTCTTTAATTTTTATTTTTTCTTTTTTTTTTTTAAGTTTGCTTGAGTGCTTAATAATAATAGGTATGGAAATGGACTTTAAAATTCTCTAAAAACCCTGGAAACCATACCAAGAAGATGCTATTAAGGAAGGAACTACATATATATACTTCAGCCACCATGCTAACAATCCAAGGTATTGTCTATCTCTACCTCTCAATTCCAATTCTAGTATTTCTTAAATCTCTTATTGATTTCTACCAAAAAAGTTATTTCTATTTGCTTGATTTTCATGGCCATGAGAATATCATTTTGGTCTCATCACATGTATAAATCTCTGACTTTGGCTGTTTGGATTGGCTACGTCTACATATTGTTTGGTCGCAGAGTCTTTTGTGTAGTTCTTACCATTTTGTGGTTCTATTATTATTTAGATTCTCTTTCTTTTTTCCTTCTCTTGAAATTATTAATCTCCGTTCCCATGTATTTTTCTTGGTCTTCATTCTCGATATTCTTTCGCATTTGATCCATTGATAGATACAATTGCATTGCCAATTCCTATATAAAACAAATTTATTTTATTGAACTTTTTGAACTGAAGAGTAGTTGGTTAGTATGTGCTGCAATAGTGATATTAGAATGCATGCTCAGTATTAAACATTCAATCAAGTGAGACCTATATCTATGATTCTTTGATGAGCAAGCATTATATAATGGACCCGAAACGGCCCCAGCCCCGGCCCGCCTGCATCCCTATGATAACGTACAGCTATGCAAATCAACAGATGAGGGATCAAAAGCAGAAAATCAGGGATGACTGAATCTGTTATGGAATTGTATGCTTTTGAGTATTTTCAAATCTCCTATAAAATAGGATCTGCTGTAATCTTTGCTATAACAACTCTCATGTATATTCTATTTAAATTTAACATCTAGGCTTATTCTCATTAAGATTTTTGAGATTAGTCTTCTTCCAGAGTTAAACTCTTTCATGGTTTCAAAGAACTAGACGGCTCTGGTGTGTAGACAATAAGGTTTTTTCCTTTTTTTTTTTTGCTTCCCTTCATTCTTTTCCCTACCCTTCATATCATCTTTATCTTCCATGTCCACCTCCTCTTCCACAACCTCTGTCCCTCAATCCTCTGATGAGGTTCAAAACCTCCCTAAGGCATTGCCCACTCTTGTCAATCTTGTCTCTATCAAACTCACTGAAACCAATTACATCCTTTGGAATCTCCAATTTATGCCTTTACTTAAAGGATGTAATCTCCTTCGTTTTGTTGATGGATCCCATATGGAAGATACCACCAACCCCAACTGGAAACAGATTGATCAACTCATAGTTTCCTAACTCTTCTCTACCATAACAGAGGCAATACTCCCTGAGGTAGTCAACCTCCAAACTGCGAAGGAGGTCTGGGATGCCCTTCACGAGCGGTTTGTGCAACACAGCCGACTACGAGAATTGGAGCTCCGACAAAAAATTCAATCCTTCAAGAAACGATCAACGTTCATGTCTGCATACATCCAACAATTCAAGCTGTTATGTGATGAATTGAATGCTATCCAGAAGCCTCTCACTGATGAAGATAAGGTTTCTTGGATTCTCAAAGGACTGGATCGTGACTACAATGCGGTGCAAACCAACATTCAAACTCGGGACAAATACCCGACATTCAAAGAAACCACCTCCATGCTCTTAGCACAAGAAGCACTTCTCAAATCCTATGATACTCTGCCAACAGATCACACATCCTCTGCCTTTGTTGCCCAAAGAGGGGCACACCCACCTTACAATCGCGGCAGATAAAATAGTCATCGTGGTGGCAGAAGCTATGGACGTGGACGAGGTCAACAGCTCCAATCTGGAGGCAAAAACATGACCTCTCGCCCAACTTGTCAAGTCTGGGGGAAAATAGGACACACTGCCCGCAAGTGCTGGTATCGATTTGATGAGTCTTACCAAGAACAATCATCTTTTAGCAAAGAAGCTAATCAAGCGTTTGCTGCTCTTTCCCTGCATGACCATGGGACTGAATCATGGATCGCTGACACTGGGGCCACTACACATGCTGCTCATGACTCAGCTAAACTTTCTAACCTGACCCCTTACTCAGGGAATGATGTTCTCATGGTTGGAGATGGTCAGCCTCTACCCATAACCCATACTGGGCATCATACTCTTCACACCCCTTCAAAACCTCTTATTCTCAATGATGTTCTCTTAGTTCCATCTCTAAAAAAAATCTTCTTTCAGTTAGCAAATTAACATATGAGAATAATTGCACTGTTGAATTTACACCTTCTTCCTTTGTGGTTAAGGATCTGGACACCAAGAACACGCTGATCAGGGGCACCCGTGATGGAGGTCTCTACACCCTTCTTCAAAATCCCATGGCTCTCACAGCATCAACCACTACTCTCTGGCATCAACGTCTAGGGCATGCTTCGCCCGAAGTTCTATGCATGATCGCTACTGCTTCTAACTTAGTTTTTCCTATTCCTAGGAATTCTTTTGTTTGCGATAGTTGTGAACTTGGAAAACGGACTCACTTTCCTTTTCCAGTATTAAATAAAAGAGCCATGTATCCTTTGCATACTATTTATTCAGATGTTTGGGGACCTTCTCCCGATTCTTCTGTTTCTGGCTACAAATTTTATGTCTTCTTTATTGATTCATTTAGTCGTTATACTTGGCTCTATCCCATGCACTCAAAATCTGATGTTTTTAAATATTTTCTTCAATTTCAGTCTATGGTTGAAAATTATTTTAGTGCCAAAATCAAAATACTTCATAGTGATGGTGGTGGTGAATATAATTCTACAGCTTTTCTCACTCATTTACAAAAATGTGGAATTATACGGCATGTCTCCTGTCCTCACACACCGGAACAAAATGGTGTATCAGAAAGGAAAAATCATCACATCAAAAACATGGGTCTCACTTTGTTATTAAACAGTCGTTGTCCCAATAATCTTTGGGTTAATGCTTTCCTCACTAGTGTTTATCTCATCAATCGACTTCCTTCTCCATTACTCAACAAGGAAAGCCCATTTTCTGTCCTCTTTCAAGAACAGCCTTTGTAAGATTATTTGCGTGTGTTCGGGTGCGCTTGTTTTCCTTATCTCTGAGACTATGGTACCAACAAATTCTCTCCCAAATCGGCCATGTGTGTGTTCCTGGGGTATAGTTCGAATCACAAAGGATATAGGTGTATGAGCATGACTGCTGGTCGAGTTTTTGTGTCTAGACATGTGAAACTTTCAGCCCCGTTGTGAAACCACAAACCATTCGTATCATCCTTTCTCTGGCCAACATTTTCAACTGGCCGCTTTATCAACTAGATGTTAAAAATGCTTTCTTACATGGCCATTTAGATGAGGATGTGTACATGTCCCAACCACAAGGTTTCACCAACCCCTTACTCCCCAACTATGTTTGTAAGCTGAAGAAAGTCATTTATGGTTTGAAGCAAGCCTCTCAGGCGTGGTTCCAGAGCCTAAGTACCCATCTCCAGAAGTTAGGCTTCCACAACACACATGCTGATCATTCCCTGTTTGTGAGAAACAAAGGGTCCATCAAAACCATTTTATTAGTTTATGTCGATGACATCATACTCATGGGCAATAATCCTATTGATATCAAGGCTACTATTGAAGCTCTCACATCCCAATTTGACATGAAAAATCTGGGGTTGTTTTCATATTGCCTTGGGATGCAAGTTTGTCGCACCAAAGACACTATTTTTCTCAATCAGTTGAAATACTCCATGGATCTCTTATCCAAATTTCAAATGGAAGGCTGCAAACCTGTCTCTACTCCAATAGCTACTGGGCGTCGACTTTCCAAACATGATGGTGACCTTCTTCCTGATAGTACTCTATATCGCTCCATGGTGGGCTCTCTGCAATACCTAACAATGACAAGGCCAGATTTATAACCTTTGTTATTAACCAAGTATGTCAATTCCTTCATGAAAGTCCGGGATCCTAACCCGGGGGGGGGGGGGGGGGGGGTGTTGAATAGGGTGATCTACAAATAATGACTAATTAAGGCCAATTTTAATTTCTTTAAAAAACAACTAGTCACATATGATGATTTACCAAACAAGATGCGGAAGCTAACAAAAGTAATCACCACAAGCATACATCATCACAAAAAAATTTATAGTGGTTCGGCCTCAATGCCTACATCCACTACCGGCTTGTGATCCAACACCCCACCGGATTTCCACCATTTATGCTTTTGAAAAAGGCTAAGCAATAACCTTTACAACGATGTTTTTCTAGGCCAAACAACAACCTATCAATGTGCTTTTCTAGGCTAAGCAATAACCTTTACAAGATGCTTTTCAAAGGCTAAGCAATAACCTCTACAATGTGCTTTTCTTAGGCTAAGCAATAACCTAAATAATAGAAAGATTTCTTCTCAAAGAAGTGTCTACACAAACACTCAAAGAGATACAATTTAAGCTCAATACATTTGCCTCTTAAATAGGCTGATATGAAAGTGTAAATTTAATCATTTTCTAAAAGGAAGCTCTCAAATGAATGCTTGATGCATTTGAAAATCTAGGCACAGAAAAAGATGATTAAAGTTGTAAGCTAATCACATGA
Organism: Camphora micrantha; assembly: GCA_003546025.1. Lineage (NCBI taxonomy): Eukaryota > Viridiplantae > Streptophyta > Magnoliopsida > Laurales > Lauraceae > Camphora > Camphora micrantha. The sequence continues at coordinate 26,483,404 of QPKB01000005.1, read as the reverse complement.
AGAATTCAAACAACTTGGAAAGACATGCTACACAAGTTGTATGAAGTTTAAAGATTAAAAACACATGTGATTGAAACAAGGATGTTTGCAAAACAATCTAATATTCCAAGGTGATATTGTGTTTGCAAAACATCTCAATTAAAGCTAGAAATCATGCAAATATGAGATTACAAAGAATTAAACATGCATGATTTTAAATGGAATGAAAATCAAAATTAACTTGAAAGATATACCTTTTAAATCTCAAACATTTTGATTTCCAATAGGTCTCTAGCTTTCCTAGCTTATTCCTCTTCTTTAGGCTTCAAAATAGTTCCAAGGTTTTAATCCAACAGCCATATGAAAGAAGGGAATGAAATGGACTTTTATACAAAAAAAACAGTCCAATGGCTAGTTGGCTCGGTTGACCCCATGACCATGCGGTTGACCGAGTCCAACGGTCATATTGGCCAACGGCTCTTTGCTCGGTCGACCTGCCCCTGTGCCCGGTCGACCGAGTACACAGGCCTCTGAAAAGATCCTTCAGATTTTTTGAGAAACTGTTTTAGTTTACTCGGTCGACCTGGAGCATGACGCGGTCGACCGGGTACACAGGCCTGAGAGGAGTTCCTGCAGATTTTTGAGAAATTGTTTTATGAAAACATGAACTCTAGGCCAATATGATTTATGCATACTAAAATGATTCTAAAAATGAGATATGTATGCAAAACATGAACCTCGATGTCAGACTTGATTTTTCAAAACCATGCACGAAGAACTAGGCTTTCGAAAATACATTTTAAGTTCTAAAACATGCAGGATAAAGTATTTGAAAATCAAAAGCATTTTCAAATCTAAGAACCATATTTCAAGGTCCAAACTATGATGAATGGGTGTGTGATCAGTTGACGGATGGTGATAGTGCTTCCATCAAATTAGCAACATACAAAAATCCTAACACTTCATGCCCCACGGACTGTTCATCTTGAGGCTGTCAAGCGAATTATTCGCTATGTCAAAGGGACAATTACTTTTGGACTGCATTTCTGCAAATCTAGTCGCGTCTCTCTTACTTCCTTCTCTGATGCTGATTGGGCTTCAAATTCTGATGATTGCCGCTCAGTCACAGGCTCTGCGATCTACATTGGATCCAACTTGATTTCTTGGACTGCCAAGAAGCAGCCCACAGTGTCTAAATCCAGCACTGAAGCCGAATATAGGGCCCTCTCATATATTGGATCTGAAGTAAAATAGCTAACTTATCTCTTGAAGGAACTTGGCATTCCAATGCACACTACACCAAAATTATATTGTGACAATTTGGGTGCTACCTATCTTACAGTCAATCCACTCTATCATGCTCACACTAGGCATATAGAGGTGGATGTTCATTATGTTAGGGACCAAGTGAAAGATGGTACACTACAGGTTCTGTTTACTCCAAGTGAGACTCAAGTTGCTGATATTATGACAAAAGCTTTAAGTGTGGCTCGATTCAAGACTCTAAGACACAAATTGCAAGTCCAATCCTTGCCCTTGAATTTGAAGGGGGTGATAACGTACAACTAGGGATGAAAATGTGGGCCGTGCCGGCCACTTAAGAGAAGCCCAACCGTGCCCGGGCCGGGCCGGCACGGCCCATGATAATTATGCAGGCCGTGCCGTGCCTGGCCCAAGGCCACTGGGGTCAGCCCAGCACGGCCCAGGGCACGGCTCTGGTCGTGTCGTGCTAGGCCGGGCCCCAGTCGGGCCTGGGCCGTGCGGCCCACATATCCCCCTCCCTTTTTTTAATTTTTTTTTAAGTTCTTTAAGTCTTAGAGACTTAGACTCTTCACTCTTGGCCTTGGACCAATTTCATTAAAATAAAGAAATTAAGAGAAATAACAAGCAGAATAACACTAATGATGTTTTGAAAAAATATATCAAATAAATTGTATTTCCTTGAAATTTAAGTTACAAAAATTCAAAAAAATTACAAGTTTGAACTTGGATCAATATATATAATGAAATGCAAACCATCTGATAAATGAAAAAAGAATTACAACTTTAAAAACCTATGATACATTCTAAAAAATAAATTACAACTTTGGAAACCTATGATACATTCTAAAAAATAAATTACAATTTGAAAAAACCTATGATACATTCTAAAAAATAAATTACAACTTTAAAAACCTATGATACATTCTAAACAATGAATTACAAGTTGAAAGCCTATTATACATTCTAAAAAAGAAAAAAAAAATTATATTATGATATATGTAACGCCGCTAGCTCGTCTTCTATCTCGATCTCATCATCATCGAGGTGTTGTTCCCTATCCTGTGCTTGATACCAATCTCGTAAGCACATGCAGGTCTCAACGGTTTATTCTATAAGCATAGTCCTCCTGGGGTCAATAAGGCACCCACTTGCACTAAATGCCTGCTCTGATGCAACTGTAGATGTTGGTATTGTTAGTATATCGCGGGCTATGGCGGAAAGCATGAGAAACTTAGTTTCGAATGATTTCCACCATGCCAAAAGATCAAAATCATCTTCTTCATCATTCGAGATTGCAACAGGATCACTCCCCAGGTACATTGTTAATTCATTAAGGTTGTAAGATCCTCCGGAAGAAGAGGAGTTACTTCCATGAGATTTCCTCATAATACTCCAAATAGCCTTCTTTTTTCCTTTATGTACTTGGGGAGGGCCTGTTGGGACCGTGGGAGCTATGGATCTACCTAATCGGGTAGCATAATCCAAATAAAGTGTTTCTAATTGTGTCTTAATTGTTGTCATGTCATTTATATTAGTTGTATTCATATTAGAGTTTATTTCATCAAGAAGGGTTTCTAAACCTTGTAATTTCAATCTAGGGACTAATGCAGCAGCTATACAAAATGTTAAAAGAGCTATTCTCTAATATGATGAAAACTTTGCCTCCATTTGTACACACATGAGTTGAAAAATTGGAAAATCTCGATACTTTTTAAAGTAAGACTTATTTCATAAAAATGGGCTAAAGCTTGATTTGATGTGGGATAATATACCCCGGAAAAAAACAATGTTGCATCATGAAAAACTTCTAAAAAATCTCTTATTATCTCAAGAAGGGTCCATTTATCATCACTTACAAAAATATTTTCATGCTCCAAATAAAGTTGACAATATTGATTTAGTGACATTTTATAGGCACGTGATTCTTTTAACATTTTATAGGTAAAATTCCATCTATGCTTTACATCATATGATATTTTCTTTGGTCTTAAATTCAAATTTACGCATATATCCCTCCACCATTGTTTTCGCGAGGGAGAACAAAAAATGTATCCTACAATCCATTTAATAATCTCTAAATCTTCTCTAATTGATTTCACCCCTACTTGTACGATAAGATTTATAATGTGGCATGCACATCTATTGTGAAATAAATGTCCATTTAAATCAAGTTGAATCGAATGTTTTAGTAAATCTACTGCAACATTGTTAGTGCTTGCATTATCTAAAGTTATAGAAATTATTTTATTTTCAATTTTATATTCTCTAAGTTTTTCAAGGATGGTGGACCCTATCCTAGCACCAGTGTGTGGAAATTCTAGCATAGAAAACGAAATCATTCTTTTATGCATCACCCAATCACTATCAATATAATGTGATGTGATTGTAATGTACCTAAGATTTTGTTTAGAGGTCCATAAATCTGAAGTTAAAGCCACTTTTCCAGGTAAATTTTCAAAAATATTTTTTAAATTCTCTTTTTCTTTCAAAAAAGTTTTTATTGCATCATTTCTAGCAGTAACTTTAGATATTTTCTGCCATGAGGGAATAAAGGCAGACCTCAAAAATCTTTCACAACATCGGTCTTCGGAAAGTATAAATGGAAATTGGCGACAAATTATAAATTTAATAAGTTGATATCTAGCATTAGTAGGGTCATAATTGAAAACTCCTAAACCGCCAGATGAATCTGTTTGAGAATGTTGTGTTTGAATCATCCCACCTCTTTCCCCATCGTTAGCGGTATTCGTGTGTTTGCGCATACACTTTTTCATGTGTCTGCTAAGGTGGCCAGTTCCATTTGATGATTTGCCACTGAGGAGATCTTTGCAAAATTTACACTGTACCTTTTCCTCTGTTCCTCCCATGGGACTTTAGGCAGTAACTTTAACAAAATAAGTCCATAGAGGAGAAGTCAATCTTGATTTTCTCTTCTTTTTAGTTGTAGAAACCGAAAATGCAGGATTTTGGGGACTATTGCTTTCTACTTCTATGCCATGACTTTGATCTAAATGAAAAAATTCAGGATCTTCCTCATTTAGAGAGAGGTCAAGGTTGAAAGGTTGTGATGGTCCAGCCATTTTTCTAAATAAAAGATATTTTTTTTTTAATAAATAATTATGTATCGAATGTTTTTTGTGATAATTTATATAAGAAATGGGAGAAGATGAGACTTAATAGAAAATATTACTATGTATATTATTACTAAATAAAACTCAAAATTAAAGATAATAAATACCTTTATGAGAGAGGGAGAGCTAATGGAGAAGTTCTTCTTAGTTGAATCCTCCACTTTAGAGAAGTCACCCTCACTCTTCACTTCTTAGAGAACTTTCTATAGAGAGCTTAGACTTTAGAATGAGACTTAAGAGAGCTTAGAGCCTTAGAACTTTAGAGGGAGTGTGAGAAATGAGAGAGTAGATGAGTGTAGAGAAATGAGAGGAATGAGGGCTATTTATAGAATTCTTAAGTGATAAAATGACATAAAATACCCCCTTATATGACCGTTTTATAGCAGTTTGGGGGGGGGTATAATGGTAAAAATTGATCAAAAGACACTAATAACCCCCCATTTGACCATTTATAGCAGTTTGGGGGGGGGGGGGGGGGGTTTAAAAATGTAAAAAAAAAACCCTCTTGGACCGTTTTTTGAGAGGGGGGTGTTTTTTTCAAAATTATAGCCATTGGGCCCAGTGGGTCGTGCCTGGGCCGGGCTGTGCCTGGACGTGCCTCGGGCCGTGCAGGGCCGCCCGCGGGCTTGTGGCACAGGCCCAGCACGGCACAGATTTTAACCGTGCAGTGCTAGGCTGTGCCTCGGGCCTGGCAGCCCCTAGCCCAGCACGACCCACTGGGATTGTCGGGCCGGGCCGGGCGGCCCGTTGACTTGGGCACGACCCATGCACGGTTTTTTTCGTGCAGGGCCCGTGCTGGGCTTGGGCCACCGGCCCAAATTTTCACCCCTACGTACAGCTATGCAAATCAACAAATGAGGGATCAAAAGCAGAAAATCAGGGATGACTGAATTTGTTATGAAATTGAAGCAGAAAATCAGGGATCAATGTCACGACCCGATCCCAAGATTACTATTAAATCCGAGATACATCCGAGTCGTGACGCATACTTACTCCCGTGAATTCCAATAACCATAAAATTCACAAGGGATATCAAATACATATTATGCGGAATATAAACAACTATACATTGCTTATGTTTAAACAAAAGTTCATTTACATCATTTACAATATTAATCACTTGCATATTTAAATACAATGCAAGGATCAAAAGTGTGAAACATTCCAAATTCATTAACTCAAGTTTTCATTTCATTTCCACTCTACTAATCCTCCTGGAGGAACCTGAGTGGTCTTCTCCGATGACGTTGAGGCCTTAGAAGAGTCGGCATGGGCAGCCTTGCCTGTAATGCCATCAATAACACTATGAATTTGACAATTCAACAATGTATAACAATTACATGATTTAACATGCTAACACATCATGTCATTTGTCTAAGCCAAGTTAGACTAATACAATTTACCATTTAATTCAATTCAATATGATATGAGTCTTTCATAGTTGGCAATCCTACAATAGTATTTCAATTCATATCACATCTTCCTAAAAAGGAAGGAATCACATCTTCCATACGGAAGGTATCATATATTGTGGGATTTACCATTGACCGGGCCAGGGACAACTGATATCACCACGGAGCTCCGGAACACTCCCAAATAATCTGCTGCAGTAGTGACAGCTCCAAAGAGCTTATAGAAATCACTATGTAGTGCCAGACTCAATGAACAATTCAATTATACAATAAAAGAATTATTAACATATTATCTAAACCAAACAAATGAGTGAAACGTTTGTTATCAATGCACGTGTTACTATGAATGACATTACTTAATTGAATATGTGCATTTAAATAACCATAGCTAACACTTATGTAGGTTTAGATATCACACATTCAAACCCCTATTTAAAAAGGAATTTTCAGCTGGCTCTATAAAAGACATGAGCTCGGAAAATGACGAGTTCGGTTATGAGCGCGGTTACATGAGCTCGGTCATGAGCTCGGTAACATGAGCTCGGTCATGAGCGCGGTAAAGACATGAGCTCGGTCATGAGCTCGGTAACATGCATATGAGCTCGGTTCAGCTTGACCTCGGTTCGGCAAAGCGCAGAGCTCAAAGAAGACTCAAGCGCTGATGAAACGTTGAGCTCGGTCAGCTCGGTCGGACACACAAGTTCGGCCAGCTCGGTGACATGAGCTCGTCCAGCTCGGTTCGGCAGATGAGCTCGGCCAGGTCAGTGACATAAGGTCGGTCATCTCGGTGACATGAGCTCGGTCATCAGTGAGACTTGCAGAAACAGAACAGGTTCTGTACCTGTATTGAAAACCCACTTCCTTTCTTCCATTCAAACCATTCACAACCTGCAAATAACACATGGAACCTCCTGTTCCCTCCTTTAATCATCATCTATAAACCATAAAACACTTCTATACCTCATATAATCCATTCTATTATCGTTTAATCAGTCCATAATCCAAAATGATCAATTCCAACTTCTACACAACCTATTTGAGCTCACAACTACAAGAACTAATGAAACTTATATAAATTAGCATCACAATCACAAATAAATGTTATACTTGCCTTTGGTTTGAGAAACACAAGAACTCCTTTGATAACTTGAGTTTTGAAATCAAACCTCCTTCAATCAAACTTTCACTCCAATGAAAGCTCAAGGAAGATGATGATGGAGATAAATCTTAAACTTTCTCTCAAAATTCCTTGTAAACTTCAAGCTTCATCATACATAAAGAAGAACGAAGAAGGGAGAAGAAGACTCTCCTTGCTGCCGCTTAAACAAAACCCACCGAATGAAATGGGTTCTTACATAACACTTTGGAACCTTATAAAAGGTGATTTTTACACATAAACCCACTAGTTCACTATATTCTCAAATCAAGTCAAATGAAGAACTATTTACTTCACTTAAGGTCAAATGACTACGAGTATATTATGAAAGTTATTGTACTCATTAAGATACACACGATGGTATCAACTTTTGTCATTTTCGATGAAATACGCTAAAATTCGTATTTACGAAAAAGTACTCAACTTCACTCATTTGAGTCTAAAATCAACTCTATTGAGTTAATCTCTTTCAACCTCTTTCCATTACACCTAATTCATTTGTTTGAAACTAATCTGACCCATCTCAGTCATTAATCACCATTAAATTAAGTAATCACGTTTAATCCACATTAATCTCGATTAATTAGAGTTAATCTTGATTAACTCGGGTCGGAGTGTAACATTCTCCTAAACTTTTAGAATCATTCGGTCATCCGAATGAAACATAAATAAAACCAAACATAATACAAGAAGTAAAACTATAAAATAAGGAAAACTTTCTTGAACAAATAACTCTGGATACTTTCGAGCCATTTGTTCCTCCAATTCCCACGTGGCTTCATTGGGTTCATGATGAGCCCAAAGGACTTTAACCCATTTGATAGTTCTCGTACGGAGAACTTGCTCCTTGGTATCAATAATTCGAACGGGCTTTTCGATATATGTGGTATTTGGCAATACTTGGATCTCTTCATGATGAATAACATGTGAAGGATCAGCCACATATTTTCGAAGCATGGAAACATGAAATACATTGTGGATACCGGAGAGTTCTGCTGGAAGGTCAAGACGATAGGCCACATTTCCAATTCTGCTTGTGATCTTGAAAGGTCCAATGAATCTCGGGGAAAGTTTCCCTTTCTGTCCAAACCGAATAGTACCTTTCATTGGAGAAGTCTTTAAAAAGACTAGATCATCAACTGTAAACTCTAGATCACGCCGACGATTGTCAGCATAGCTCTTCTGCCTTGATCTAGCAACCTTTAACCTATCTTGCACTTTCTGAACCTTCTCTGCTGTTTCAGCAATGATCGTAGGACCGTGGAAACTTCGAGTTCCAACTTCTTCCCAGCTCACTGGAGTCCTACATCTTCGACCATATAATGCTTCAAATGGTGCCATTTCAGTGCTGGAGTGATAGCTATTATTGTACGCAAATTCGCACAACGCAAGATGCTCATCCCAATCACTACCAAAGTCCATAACACTGGCACGAAGCAAATCCTCCAATGTCTGAATTGTCCTTTCAGATTGACCATCTGTCTGAGGATGATAAGCAGTACTAAATCGAAGTCTAGTACCCATTGAATTCTGAAATGTCTGCCAAAATGTGGAAACAAACCGACTATCCCGATCGGAAACAATCGAGTCCGGTGTTCCATGCAATCGAGTTACTTCTTTGACAAACAATTTGGACATATCACTAAATCCCATATCCTTTCTAAATGGAAGAAAGTGTGCAGACTTTGTAAGACGATCAACGATTACCCATATGGCATCATGTTGCTTCCTCGTCTTTGGTAAACCAGAAACAAAGTCCATAGTGAGATGTTCCCACTTCCACTTAGGAATATACAGTGGGTGAAGTAATCCAGGTGGTTTTTGGTGCTCTACTTTCACATGCTGGCAAGTTAAGCAGGAAGACACATAACTTGCTATCTCCCGCTTCATATTATTCCACCAAAACCTGTTTTTGAGATTTCTATACATTTTAGTACTTCCTGGATGCATAGAATATCGAGTGTGATGAGCTTCAAACATCACTGCCTGCTTCAAATCTTCTTGTGCTGGCACACATAATCTGTCTCTGAAGTAAAGAACTCCTTCAACTAACACAAAATCAGGTCTTGCTGCAATGTTATCCCTGATTTTCACTAACTCAGGATCTTCAAACTGCCTTTCCTTAATATCCTTAAGAAGGAGTGGTGCGAATACAGACATTTGTGCAATCAGGTTGCGATCATCAATTATGTCAACAGACACATCCAATCCTTGAAATTATCAACTAGATTCCACCCATATTCCAATGATGCCAAATAAGCAGACTTCCGACTTAAAGCATCAGCTACAACATTACCTTTTCCAGGTACATAAGTAAATGGAAAATCATAATCTTTGATCAGCTCTAACCAACAGCGTTGCCTCATATTAATATCTTTCTGAGTGAACAATTATTGAAGGCTTTTGTGATCACAATGAACCTCAAAGGTCTCTCCATACAGATAATGCATCCATTGCTTCAAAGCAAATACAACAGCCGCGAGCTCCAAATCATGAGTGGCATAGTTCTTCTCATGCTCTTTTAATTGATGCGAACCATAGGCAATGACCCTATTATTTTGCATCAATACACACCCCAATCCTAAACCAGAAGCATCGGAATAAATTACAAATCCTCCTCTGCCATCAGGTAATGATAAAATTGGGGTTGAGACTAATCTCCGCTTCAATTCTTGAAAACTAGACTCACAATCATCATTCCATACAAATGGAATGTCCTTCCGAGTTAGTTTTGTCAACGGTGCTGCAATTCTAGAGAAATCTTTCACAAATCTTCTGTAATATCCAGCCAATTCTAAGAAGCTCTTAACCTCTGGAACATTCTTCGGACTTTGCCAATTAGTAATGGCTTTCACCTTAGCTGGATCCACAGCTAATCCTTCTCTAGTAATAATATGACCCAAGAATGCCACCTGCTGCAACCAGAAATCACACTTCTCTAACTTTGCATATAACTGATTGTCTCTCAATAATTGCAATGTTGTTTTGAGATGGTGCGAATGTTCTTGCTCTGACTTTGAATATACCAGAATATCATCAATGAAGATCACGACAAACTGATCCAGATAAGCAGCAAAAATTCTGTTCATCAAAGCCATAAACACTGCAGGTGCATTCGTTAGTCCAAAAGGCATAACTAGAAACTCATAATGTCCATATCTAGTTCTGAATGCTGTTTTCTGCACATCTTGATCTCTAACACGAATCTGGTGATATCCAGATCGGAGATCAATCTTAGAATAATACGCTGCACCCTGGAGTTGATCAAACAACTCATCAATTCTAGGCAAAGGATACTTGTTCTTGATTGTTATCAAATTTAACTGCCTATAATCAATACACATACGGAGGGTGTCATTCTTCTTCTTGACAAACAATACAGGAGCTCCCCATGGTGAAACACTAGGTTTAATAAAACCTTTATCGAGCAAATCCTGTATTTGTGTCTTCAATTCATGTAATTCTGACGGTGCCATTCTATACGGTGCCCGAGATATAGGTGCAGAACCTGGCACAAGCTCTATAGTAAAATCTACTTCCCTTGCTGGAGGTAGACCTGGCACTTCTTGCGAAAATACATCTGGAAATTCACAGACAATAGGAATACTTTCTAATTCCTTCTTTGGCTTCTTTTCAGTGATGAATGCGATGTAGCCCTCACAACCACTTCGCATCATTCGTTCAGCTTTCATTGCTGAAACAAGCCTTGTACCAAATTGCTTCTGTGTTCCTTCAAATAATATACTGGTATTGGCTTCATCTAGCTTGAAAGTGATGATTTTGCGAAAACAGTCCAAACAAGCTCTGTACTTCGCAAGCCAATTCATACCAAAAATAACATCAAAATCATTCATAGCCAACGCTACTAGATCTGCTGGCATTGACACCTCTCCAATTTGAACACTACATTGGGGTACATACAATTCACACACTACTTTTCTTCCCAATGGAGTAGTGACAGTAAAATCATACGACAATTGTTTAATCTGTTTTTGCATATCACAGACAAATGGAGGTGCAACAAATGAATGAGTAGATCCAGGGTCAAACAATGCAACCGCAGGTCTACTATCAACATAAATTATACCTTCCACCACATTAGTTGCAGCTTCAGCTTGTTCCCTATTAGCAGCATAGACTTGCCCTGCAACCTGAGGCCGATTCTGCTGTTGCTGTTGCCGTGGTTGCTGCTGTCTCTGACGTTGCTGCCACTGACGCTGCTGTGGAGGAGTAGGAACTAGGAATTGATGCTTGTCCTTTAGAAGGTGTTGCTGAGGAGCTTGATTATCTCTTTTAATTCTGGGACATTGAGCCATTTATAAGTATGTCACGACCCGATCCCAAGATTACTATTAAATCCGAGATACATCCGAGTCGTGACGCATACTTACTCCCGTGAATTCCAATAACCATAAAATTCACAAGGGATATCAAATACATATTATGCGGAATATAAACAACTATACATTGCTTATGTTTAAACAAAAGTTCATTTACATCATTTACAATATTAATCACTTGCATATTTAAATACAATGCAAGGATCAAAAGTGTGAAACATTCCAAATTCATTAACTCAAGTTTTCATTTCATTTCCACTCTACTAATCCTCCTGGAGGAACCTGAGTGGTCTTCTCCGATGACGTTGAGGCCTTAGAAGAGTCGGCATGGGCAGCCTTGCCTGTAATGCCATCAATAACACTATGAATTTGACAATTCAACAATGTATAACAATTACATGATTTAACATGCTAACACATCATGTCATTTGTCTAAGCCAAGTTAGACTAATACAATTTACCATTTAATTCAATTCAATATGATATGAGTCTTTCATAGTTGGCAATCCTACAATAGTATTTCAATTCATATCACATCTTCCTAAAAAGGAAGGAATCACATCTTCCATACGGAAGGAATCATATATTGTGGGATTTACCAGTGACCGGGCCAGAGACAACTGATATCACCACGGAGCTCCGGAACACTCCCAAATAATCTGCTGCAGCAGTAACAGCTCCAAAGAGCTTATAGAAATCACTATGTAGTACCAGACTCAATGAACAATTCAATTATACAATAAAAGAATTATTAACATATTATCTAAACCAAACAAATGAGTGAAACGTTTGTTATCAATGCACGTGTTACTATAAATGACATTACTTAATTGAATATGTGCATTTAAATAACCATAGCTAACACTTATGTAGGTTTAGATATCACACATTCAAACCCCTATTTAAAAAGGAATTTTCAGCTGGCTCTATAAAAGACATGAGCTCGGAAAATGACGAGTTCGGTCATGAGCGTGGTTACATGAGCTCGGTCATGAGCTCGGTAATATGAGCGCGGTTACATGAGCTCGGTAATATGAGCTCGGTAACATGAGCTCGGTCATGAGCGCGGTAAAGACATGAGCTCGGTAACATGCATATGAGCTCGGTTCAACTTGAGCTCGGTTCGGCAAAGCGCAGAGCTCAAAGAACTCGGTTCAGCTTGAGCTCGGTTCGGCAAAGCGCTGATGAAACGTTGAGCTCGGTCAGCTCGGTCGGATACACAAGTTCGGCCAGCTCGGTGACATGAGCTCGTCCAGCTCGGTTCGGCAGATGAGCTCGGCCAGGTCGGTGACATAAGGTCGGTCATCTCGGTGACATGAGCTCGGTCATCTCGGTGACATGAGCTCGGTCATCAGTGAGACTTGCAGAAACAGAACAGGTTCTGTACCTGTATTGAAAACCCACTTCCTTTCTTCCATTCAAACCATTCACAATCTGCAAATAACACATGGAACCTCCTGTTCCCTCCTTTAATCATCATCTATAAACCATAAAACACTTCTATACCTCATATAATCCATTCTATTATCGTTTAATCAGTCCATAATCCAAAATGATCAATTCCAACTTCTACACAACCTATTTGAGCTCACAACTACAAGAACTAATGAAACTTATATAAATTAGCATCACAATCACAAATAAATGTTATACTTGCCTTTGGTTTGAGAAACACAAAAACTCCTTTGATAACTTGAGTTTTGAAATCAAACCTCCTTCAATCAAACTTTCACTCCAATGAAAGCTCAAGGAAGATGATGATGGAGATAAATCTTAAACTTTCTCTCAAAATTCCTTGTAAACTTCAAGCTTCATCATACATAAAGAAGAACGAAGAAGGGAGAAGAAGACTCTCCTTGCTGCCGCTTAAACAAAACCCACCGAATGAAATGGGTTCTTACATAACACTTTGGAACCTTATAAAAGGTGATTTTTACACATAAACCCACTAGTTCACTATATTCTCAAATCAAGTCAAATGAAGAACTATTTACTTCACTTAAGGTCAAATGACTACGAGTATATTATGAAAGTTATTGTACTCATTAAGATACACACGATGGTATCAACTTTTGTCATTTTCGATGAAATACGCTAAAATTCGTATTTACGAAAAAGTACTCAACTTCACTCATTTGAGTCTAAAATCAACTCTATTGAGTTAATCTCTTTCAACCTCTTTCCATTACACCTAATTCATTTGTTTGAAACTAATCTGACCCATCTTAGTCATTAATCACCATCAAATTAAGTAATCACGTTTAATCCACATTAATCTCGATTAATTAGAGTTAATCTTGATTAACTCGGGTCGGAGTGTAACATTCTCCTAAACTTTTAGAATCATTCGGTCCTCCGAATGAAACATAAATAAAACCAAACATAATACAAGAAGTAAAACTATAAAATAAGGAAAACTTTCTTGAACAAATAACTCTGGATACTTTCGAGCCATTTGTTCCTCCAATTCCCACGTGGCTTCATTGGGTTCATGATGAGCCCAAAGGACTTTAACCCATTTGATAGTTCTCGTACGGAGAACTTGCTCCTTGGTATCAATAATTCGAACGGGCTTTTCGATATATGTGGTATTTGGCAATACTTGGATCTCTTCATGATGAATAACATGTGAAGGATCAGCCACATATTTTCGAAGCATGGAAACATGAAATACATTGTGGATACCGGAGAGTTCTGCTGGAAGGTCAAGACGATAGGCCACATTTCCAATTCTGCTTGTGATCTTGAAAGGTCCAATGAATCTCGGGGAAAGTTTCCCTTTCTGTCCAAACCGAATAGTACCTTTCATTGGAGAAGTCTTTAAAAAGACTAGATCATCAACTGTAAACTCTAGATCACGCCGACGATTGTCAGCATAGCTCTTCTGCCTTGATCTAGCAACCTTTAACCTATCTTGCACTTTCTGAACCTTCTCTGCTGTTTCAGCAATGATCGTAGGACCGTGGAAACTTCGAGTTCCAACTTCTTCCCAGCTCACTGGAGTCCTACATCTTCGACCATATAATGCTTCAAATGGTGCCATTTCAGTGCTGGAGTGATAGCTATTATTGTACGCAAATTCGCACAACGCAAGATGCTCATCCCAATCACTACCAAAGTCCATAACACTGGCACGAAGCAAATCCTCCAATGTCTGAATTGTCCTTTCAGATTGACCATCTGTCTGAGGATGATAAGCAGTACTAAATCGAAGTCTAGTACCCATTGAATTCTGAAATGTCTGCCAAAATGTGGAAACAAACCGACTATCCCGATCGGAAACAATCGAGTCCGGTGTTCCATGCAATCGAGTTACTTCTTTGACAAACAATTTGGACATATCACTAAATCCCATATCCTTTCTAAATGGAAGAAAGTGTGCAGACTTTGTAAGACGATCAACGATTACCCATATGGCATCATGTTGCTTCCTCGTCTTTGGTAAACCAGAAACAAAGTCCATAGTGAGATGTTCCCACTTCCACTTAGGAATATACAGTGGGTGAAGTAATCCAGGTGGTTTTTGGTGCTCTACTTTCACATGCTGGCAAGTTAAGCAGGAAGACACATAACTTGCTATTTCCCGCTTCATATTATTCCACCAAAACCTGTTTTTGAGATTTCTATACATTTTAGTACTTCCTGGATGCATAGAATATCGAGTGTGATGAGCTTCAAACATCACTGCCTGCTTCAAATCTTCTTGTGCTGGCACACATAATCTGTCTCTGAAGTAAAGAACTCCTTCAACTAACACAAAATCAGGTCTTGCTGCAATGTTATCCCTGATTTTCACTAACTCAGGATCTTCAAACTGCCTTTCCTTAATATCCTTAAGAAGGAGTGGTGCGAATACAGACATTTGTGCAATCAGGTTGCGATCATCAATTATGTCAACAGACACATCCAATCCTTGAAATTATCAACTAGATTCCACCCATATTCCAATGATGCCAAATAAGCAGACTTCCGACTTAAAGCATCAGCTACAACATTACCTTTTCCAGGTACATAAGTAAATGGAAAATCATAATCTTTGATCAGCTCTAACCAACAGCGTTGCCTCATATTAATATCTTTCTGAGTGAACAATTATTGAAGGCTTTTGTGATCACAATGAACCTCAAAGGTCTCTCCATACAGATAATGCATCCATTGCTTCAAAGCAAATACAACAGCCGCGAGCTCCAAATCATGAGTGGCATAGTTCTTCTCATGCTCTTTTAATTGATGCGAACCATAGGCAATGACCCTATTATTTTGCATCAATACACACCCCAATCCTAAACCAGAAGCATCGGAATAAATTACAAATCCTCCTCTGCCATCAGGTAATGATAAAATTGGGGTTGAGACTAATCTCCGCTTCAATTCTTGAAAACTAGACTCACAATCATCATTCCATACAAATGGAATGTCCTTCCGAGTTAGTTTTGTCAACGGTGCTGCAATTCTAGAGAAATCTTTCACAAATCTTCTGTAATATCCAGCCAATTCTAAGAAGCTCTTAACCTCTGGAACATTCTTCGGACTTTGCCAATTAGTAATGGCTTCCACCTTAGCTGGATCCACAGCTAATCCTTCTCTAGTAATAATATGACCCAAGAATGCCACCTGCTGCAACCAGAAATCACACTTCTCTAACTTTGCATATAACTGATTGTCTCTCAATAATTGCAATGTTGTTCTGAGATGGTGCGAATGTTCTTGCTCTGACTTTGAATATACCAGAATATCATCAATGAAGATCACAACAAACTGATCCAGATAAGCAGCAAAAATTCTGTTCATCAAAGCCATAAACACTGCAAGTGCATTCGTTAGTCCAAAAGGCATAACTAGAAACTCATAATGTCCATATCTAGTTCTGAATGCTGTTTTCTGCACATCTTGATCTCTAACACGAATCTGGTGATATCCAGATCGGAGATCAATCTTAGAATAATACGCTGCACCCTGGAGTTGATCAAACAACTCATCAATTCTAGGCAAAGGATACCTGTTCTTGATTGTTATCAAATTTAACTGCCTATAATCAATACACATACGGAGGGTGTCATTCTTCTTCTTGACAAACAATACAGGAGCTCCCCATGGTGAAACACTAGGTTTAATAAAACCTTTATCGAGCAAATCCTGTATTTGTGTCTTCAATTCATGTAATTCTGACGGTGCCATTCTATACGGTGCCCGAGATATAGGTGCAGAACCTGGCACAAGCTCTATAGTAAAATCTACTTCCCTTGCTGGAGGTAGACCTGGCACTTCTTGCGAAAATACATCTGGAAATTCACAGACAATAGGAATACTTTCTAATTCCTTCTTTGGCTTCTTTTCAGTGATGAATGCGATGTAGCCCTCACAACCACTTCGCATCATTCGTTCAGCTTTCATTGCTGAAACAAGCCTTGTACCAAATTGCTTCTGTGTTCCTTCAAATAATACACTGGTATTGGCTTCATCTAGCTTGAAAGTGATGATTTTGCGAAAACAGTCCAAACAAGCTCTGTACTTCGCAAGCCAATCCATACCAAAAATAACATCAAAATCATTCATAGCCAACACTACTAGATCTGCTGGCATTGACACCTCTCCAATTTGAACACTACATTGGGGTACATACAATTCACACACTACTTTTCTTCCCAATGGAGTAGTGACAGTAAAATCATACGACAATTGTTTAATCTGTTTTTGCATATCACAGACAAATGGAGGTGTAACAAATGAATGAGTAGATCCAGGGTCAAACAATGCAACCGCAGGTCTACTATCAACATAAATTATACCTTCCACCACATTAGTTGCAGCTTCAGCTTGTTCCCTATTAGCAGCATAGACTTGCCCTGCAACCTGAGGCCGATTCTGCTGTTGCTGTTGCCGTGGTTGTTGCTGTCTCTGACGTTGCTGCCACTGACGCTGCTGTGGAGGAGTAGGAACTAGGAATTGATGCTTGTCCTTTAGAAGGTGTTGCTGAGGAGCTTGATTATCTCTTTTAATTCTGGGACATTGAGCCATTTATAAGTATGTCACGACCCGATCCCAAGATTACTATTAAATCCGAGATACATCCGAGTCGTGACGCATACTTACTCCCGTGAATTCCAATAACCATAAAATTCACAAGGGATATCAAATACATATTATGCGGAATATAAACAACTATACATTGCTTATGTTTAAACAAAAGTTCATTTACATCATTTACAATATTAATCACTTGCATATTTAAATACAATGCAAGGATCAAAAGTGTGAAACATTCCAAATTCATTAACTCAAGTTTTCATTTCATTTCCACTCTACTAATCCTCCTGGAGGAACCTGAGTGGTCTTCTCCGATGACGTTGAGGCCTTAGAAGAGTCGGCATGGGCAGCCTTGCCTGTAATGCCATCAATAACACTATGAATTTGACAATTCAACAATGTATAACAATTACATGATTTAACATGCTAACACATTATGTCATTTGTCTAAGCCAAGTTAGACTAATACAATTTACCATTTAATTCAATTCAATATGATATGAGTCTTTCATAGTTGGCAATCCTACAATAGTATTTCAATTCATATCACATCTTCCTAAAAAGGAAGGAATCACATCTTCCATACGGAAGGTATCATATATTGTGGGATTTACCAGTGACCGGGCCAGGGACAACTGATATCACCACGGAGCTCCGGAACACTCCCAAATAATCTGCTGCAGCAGTAACAGCTCCAAAGAGCTTATAGAAATCACTATGTAGTGCCAGACTCAATGAACAATTCAATTATACAATAAAAGAATTATTAACATATTATCTAAACCAAACAAATGAGTGAAACGTTTGTTATCAATGCACGTGTTACTATAAATGACATTACTTAATTGAATATGTGCATTTAAATAACCATAGCTAACACTTATGTAGGTTTAGATATCACACATTCAAACCCCTATTTAAAAAGGAATTTTCAGCTGGCTCTATAAAAGACATGAGCTCGGAAAATGACGAGTTCGGTCATGAGCGCGGTTACATGAGCTCGGTCATGAGCTCGGTAATATGAGCGCGGTTACATGAGCTCGGTCATGAGCTCGGTAATATGAGCTCGGTAACATGAGCTCGGTCATGAGCGCGGTAAAGACATGAGCTCGGTCATGAGCTCGGTAACATGCATATGAGCTCGGTTCAGCTTGACCTCGGTTCGGCAAAGCGCAGAGCTCAAAGAACTCGGTTCAGCTTGAGCTCGGTTCGGCAAAGCGCTAATGAAACGTTGAGCTCGGTCAGCTCGGTCGGATACACAAGTTCGGCCAGCTCGGTGACATGAGCTCGTCCAGCTCGGTTCGGCAGATGAGCTCGGCCAGGTCGGTGACATAAGGTCGGTCATCTCGGTGACATAAGCTCGGTCATCTCGGTGACATGAGCTCGGTCATCAGTGAGACTTGCAGAAACAGAACAGGTTCTGTACCTGTATTGAAAACCCACTTCCTTTCTTCCATTCAAACCATTCACAATCTGCAAATAACACATGGAACCTCCTGTTCCCTCCTTTAATCATCATCTATAAACCATAAAACACTTCTATACCTCATATAATCCATTCTATTATCGTTTAATCAGTCCATAATCCAAAATGATCAATTCCAACTTCTACACAACCTATTTGAGCTCACAACTACAAGAACTAATGAAACTTATATAAATTAGCATCACAATCACAAATAAATGTTATACTTGCCTTTGGTTTGAGAAACACAAGAACTCCTTTGATAACTTGAGTTTTGAAATCAAACCTCCTTCAATCAAACTTTCACTCCAATGAAAGCTCAAGGAAGATGATGATGGAGATAAATCTTAAACTTTCTCTCAAAATTCCTTGTAAACTTCAAGCTTCATCATACATAAAGAAGAACGAAGAAGGGAGAAGAAGACTCTCCTTGCTGCCGCTTAAACAAAACCCACCGAATGAAATGGGTTCTTACATAACACTTTGGAACCTTATAAAAGGTGATTTTTACACATAAACCCACTAGTTCACTATATTCTCAAATCAAGTCAAATGAAGAACTATTTACTTCACTTAAGGTCAAATGACTACGAGTATATTATGAAAGTTATTGTACTCATTAAGATACACACGATGGTATCAACTTTTGTCATTTTCGATGAAATACGCTAAAATTCGTATTTACGAAAAAGTACTCAACTTCACTCATTTGAGTCTAAAATCAACTCTATTGAGTTAATCTCTTTCAACCTCTTTCCATTACACCTAATTCATTTGTTTGAAACTAATCTGACCCATCTCAGTCATTAATCACCATCAAATTAAGTAATCACGTTTAATCCACATTAATCTCAATTAATTAGAGTTAATCTTGATTAACTCGGGTCGGAGTGTAACAATCGATGACTGAATCTGTTATGGAATTGTATACTTTTGAATATTTTCAAATCTCCTATAAAATAGGATATGCTGTAATCTTTGCTATAACAGCTCTCATGTATATTCTATTTAAATTTAACATGTAGGCTAATTCTCATTAAGATTTTGAGATTAGTTTTCTTCCAGAGTTTAAACTCTTTCACCCTAGACTGTCACATTACATACAATTTGCCACAAAGAAAAATAGCTCTTGCCATCCAAAAGAATCAAAAAATTTTCAATTGAAAAGGATGGGTGAAAACTACAACACAGTTCATATCGATGAATATTGAGAGAATCCATTCATTTTACTTTTTCACTTATATTTCTTTTAATCAGGTTTTAAAGTCAAGCAATAAAGGTTCTCAAACTGACAATGATTCTTTGCAGCAGATAGCAGACTTAGAAAGGGATTCATAGCCATTTATATTTAAATTTAATAAGGTATTAAGTTCAGATCATTTTGTACATGTAATAAGTATCATGATTTTTTTTTACTTTTTTTTCACAGGATCTTTTCCCTTTTTTTCTTCGTAGGTTGCCAGGAGAAAAGGAGGGTTGTTTGCTAAACATTACTCAAGACCAAATTCAGTATACTTTCTTGATGGACTCGATCCAAGGGTGAATTGGACGTCATACCAAGGCTGAATGCTTGATCAAAGCTGCTCATATTAGACAACACTCTAAATATATTGGATTAATCATGTGTAGAAAATATAAAAATAGGACTTATATTAAATATATGATCAATCCAAAGGTTCATGTTATGGTGAAATTTGGGTCCTGGCTTAAACAATGGGAAGAATGTATGTGACTGGCTTGGATTACACAAGTATTGATGACAGCATAAGATTGGTTTCTTTTCAATTAAATAATAGTGTTTGGTCAATGTTGCTTGGAGTGAAAACTGAACATCATACAAAGAATGTTGAAACTTTGATGATGATGTTAAATTATGCCTGACTCCTTTGGTTTTTTTTTTTTAATTTACTTTTAAATTACATTGTTTCAAAAAAAAAAAAAATTTTTTTTTTTCTAAATCCTGAAGTAGGTTTGAACTTTAGATGCTTGGTATTGGTTTTGAACCTTGTGGTCTATCTTTTGATATGTTTTCTGATTATATGTCATTTTGTTGATTCCCATCCAATATGATAGTGTTAGATACTAACATTAGATGTGTAATTGTTTTATTGTGAGTCTATCTAAATGAATTGATCTTTCATGGAAGAAGTACATCAGAAATATCGCAAATTGTACACAGAGGAGGTTGTCTTAGCCAAGGTGTTAGTTAGAGGGTCTACTTTGTTGTACAAAATGATTGCAATATCAGGATCTTGAATTCTATAAAATTTAAATAAATCAATTAGTCTGTAGTAGTGGAAATCAGATTGTGTTAAGTCAGACATGTGCAACTGAATTTTTTTCGTTCTCAAGCTGTTAACTTAATACAACTGGTGATTGTACTTGAACCCTATTGATGATTTCTTACTGTAGGCATGTAGGCATATGAATGATAAGTACTCCATGAATTTTTAAAGTTTTTTACATTGCGCCCATGCTAAGCACGGGCACTCTTCGCTAATATACCTGGAGGAGGTTTAATAGTTCCTATTTCAATAGATCATTTGAGGCTATTAAGCTATAGAAACCTTGAACTGAATTAAAGTAGCGGAACTCAATAGTGGGGCCTGTATATTGAAATATAAATCATTTAAAATAAATGCCTCTCAAATATAGGGAAGAATCAATTATCTGGTGGGGCCTATATAATTAAGCAATCACTCGTAGCAATGGCGGATCAGAATTTTTGTTTGAGAGGAGCATATCCAAATAGATAGTTGGGTTTTCATTTTGATTTTGGGAGCAGACCTGGGATTTTTATGTGGATTTTAAAAGCCAGCTCAGAATTTTCATTTGGATTTCGGCAGTGGACTAGGTCCTACGGGCGACCACCCCCAAAATCATAGCTGCAGTCCGACCATGACTCCCTGGATCCAACAGTGGGGAATTTCTTGACGTTGCTTATCAATAATTTAAGTGGAAAAAACAGAAAATTCCCCAATTTATGTGAATTGGAGAATCAAATTGGGGAATTGTCATTTGGTGAAGAGTAGAGCATCTACTGAATGGGGGGCATGAAAATGTATGAAACTTTCTCATAAACGTTATTCATATTCTTTAGAAACTACAAAATAAGTGCCAGTGGTCATGATTCCAAGGCTGTACACTTGCACAAAATGAGCCCTTCAGACTGTACACTTGCTAAGACCCCAATAGAAATTGGTTATTAAATTGTAGATTGAGGTTTTTTTTTTTTTTTTTCATGGCAAACATGAAGTAGCTTTTTTATTGCAAACCATGGATTTTTACATAGTGAAAGAGTTTTTTCATAGCGAACTGCTAGGTCGCAGTTAATCCATTTAGTGACCTTGCCTGTGTCGCCTGCTTACATGCATGTCAATCATCCATGAATTGGGATTGAGTAAAACCCATAAGACCATCAAAACCCTAAGTCAGCTCTTATATGAAGGTGTTTGTTTGTGTTCTTCGCATGAACAAATTCATTCCAATTATGAACATAGGCTGGATGAGTGTCAAATGGAGAAGAAAGTTAGTTGGCGAGAAGGACTTGGATTGATCATGGTTGCACAAGTGAGCCCCACAGCCTAGGCCACTAATTACTTTATAGTGGCTTCCCTGCTCTCGATAATTTGCACTACTTAGATGCTGTCAAAATGAGTTGGTTTTGAGACAGATGCTAACTATATAGTAAGTGCTTACAAAATGAGATGGCTATTTCAGAGATCACATAAAACCAGAAATCTTCTGTTTTCATGGCTTGGGTTGGTTTGCATGAAATTGATTTCATGGCATTCGTAAAACAATGTATTTTTATTAGTGGGTAAATTTTGAAAAAAAAAAAAAAAAAAAAAAAAAGAGTGAAGATAACAATATCCCTTTCAAGAGAAAAAGAATCCAGGTGGAACAGTAGATGAATCCCAGTCCTCACCATCAAATATAGGTATGTCACATCCCATCTACATATTCACTTTACATCCTTCACTTCTATTGCAACCCACTTTAATTACCATGAATTTCTTGGAATCAAATTTCAAGCAATAATTGGGCAAGTAAATAAGACCTTTAATCATGTCTAATAATGTCGCCACAACAAAAATAAAAGAAAACTAAACATAGCATTGACAATTGGGCTCCACCCAAGGGGAGTGTTGAAAATAAATCTCATGCAACAATTGGGCAAGTGAGTAAGACCTTTAATTATGTCTAATAATGTCATCACAACAAAAATAAAAGAAAACTAAACACAGCGTTGATAATTGGGCTCCACCCAGGGGGAGTGTCAAAAAATATTTATGCTATCTCTCATGATGCATAGCGCCAAATGGTTAACTAAAGAAACATAACATAATATCAGAGTCAACCAGTCATGTGTTCAAATCCTAGGATGAAAAACTTCGTGCAAAAATGTCCGAAAATGCGCCGACTTTGTTCCGCCTAAGGGAGAGTGTTGAGGAGTGAGCTCTACCCAAGAGAAAGTATCTAATAGCAATTATGCTGCCTCTACTAGGAATGGTTAGCAAAGGTAACTTAATACATAGTGCCCAGACCAACCTCCATGATGAAAAATATACTGATTTTCCCTATCAAAAGTATCTTATTCACCATAAAAATAATTGCCCTCAAGTGTCAATAGAACCATCCATCAAAGACAATTATAGAGAAACAAGCATAGATTCACGTGTGAGCTAGAGGCCCACTTCTCCCTGAGTCATCAAACCTGATCGAAACTATTTGCTGTCAGCAAAACGTATATTTCAGACCAAATGGATCTGAAGCAGTAATCCAAGGATCATCAGTAACAGAATCCATCCCACCCACCAACAAAGCTAAATTATTGTTCAATAGTTAGGAATGAATGACAGATCTCCTGAAATCAATATTTTAAATCAGTCGGCAACACAGCAACTTGAATCATAGACATTGCCAAATACAGTAGTAAAAAAGATCAGTCCCAATGCTCAATCTGTGTAGCTAGTACACGGTCCAATGGGCATTAGGAAGTTCAATGGCTAACGTTCGAAGAAAAGCCTTCTAGTGCATAACAAAACAGCATACACTAGTCCCTAGCTGTAGCTCCGCTGGTAACGAGCATGAGGGTGAGTGAGAGTTTGAAGAAAAGCCTTCTAGTGCATAACAAAACAGCATACACTAGTCCCTAGCTGTAGCTCCGCTGGTAACGAACATGAGATGAGTGAGAGTTCCAAGGCCTGACGCAACAAATATGAGCAATAAAATAATAAAAACAGCATACACTTGGGGTCCATGGGTCACCCCTCAGTCGTTACCAGCTCAAGCACAACCACGCATGATAAATCAGAAACAAGCTGACGATGAGCATTCAGCAACCTGTTCAATCAACCGATGATCTGCTGAAACTCAAGACACATTCAGTTTGATCAACATGATGACCCACCGAATTGAATAAACTCAGGCTGAGTTCAGATGAGTCTGATTAAGTTCTATAAACTGGTACCAGCTCGGGGGAAAAGGGAAACGACCCACTACGTTTGGCAGTAAGAACAGACAACAAAATGGGATATAGCAGAGGAAAAGAACATGCTCCACCACCTCGCATTCAAGATTCATCTCCTGTGGACTCTTGGTTGGACCTTTAATATAAAGGATCCCACCATAAATGGAGGGTACTTCATGAGAAGAAGAAAAACAGAGAGGAAATTCCAAGTTCACTTATCACAGAGACCACCATTCTGCAGTTAAAATCTTCCAAAATAGATGACTTAGGGCATCCCTCATTATGGCAGGGCCCATAATATCAACCGTCTGAATGACCAGAGTCACCTAACCTCAAGCCCCACAGAAAACAAAAAACAAAAAAAAAAAAAAAAAAAAAAAAAAAAACAAAAAAAAAGGAAAAAGGAAATCCTGCATCACTGCGAATCAAGCTCACAACCAATAATCCAAAGAAAAACAAAATGGGGGCTAGAAAATGCAACAAATAGAAGAGTTCACGTTACAGTCGCTACTTATGAAAATTCCACACTGTTTCCTCCGCCCCACAGAAAGTCAAAATAAGGTCAGCAGGATCTCCAGAGATGCAGAAGTATCCAAATGGAAGATCAGATAACTTTAACCAGGCAAAGAACAATAATGTTTCATAAAGAAAATCTCCTACAGTGCCTGGAATGAAATCTTAATTCCAATGGGGAGGATAAGATTGCATATGCAAACAATTCAAGCGCCTCTGCGAGCAGTGTTTGCACCACTTCTCTGAGAGGCATCATAGCCTCCTCCAGCACGAGTGGGGGTCTGTGATGATCCATAGGGAGCCGCATTTCCAGATGCAACCTGCATTTGAGACCCAGCAGCACCTCTGGATGGTGCTTCATAGCCAGTGCCTCTAGCTGCGTCATAGCTAGGGCCTCTGGCAGCATCATAACCAGCACCTCTGGCAGCATCATAACCAGCGGCTCTAGCTGCATCATAACCAGCTCCTCTTGCAGCATCATAACCAGTGCCCCTAGCTGCATCATAGCTGGTTCCTCTGGCCGCATCATAGCCGGTTCCTCTTGCTACATCATAATTGGGGCCTCTTTGAGAATCATAAGCAGATCCTCTTGGCGCTTCATATCCACCCCGATTAGGTGATGGCCCAGGAGGACCTCCACCATAAGGAGCACCACCACCTGCAGCTGGCCCACGTCCCTGATTCAAATAAAATGAACATGCATTAGTTAATGCAGCAGCAGTGCTGCCAGGAATACTATATAAGTTATAATTTAAAAGGATAATAACATCCTAGGGCTATACATGAGTTGGGTTTAGCCCATACAAAATAAGATCTTGCTTGAGTTCGTCGTCATGAACATTGTAAAAATATATTCCAATGCTAAATAATCATTGTTGCTATCAGAGCCTCATCCAATTGTTTGGATCATATTTGCGAGTCTACTTTTCTACTTAACCCAATTTAAGACCATATTTCACTGGAACTCCACAATCACTACTTAAGACTGTATTTCACTGGAACTCCACAATCACTCATGTTTTTGCTTCCTACTTCATTCTAGTTCATCCACCATTCCCTTCCCCTAGTTACTTGAACTTATTATAACACTTCAACAGTACTTTTTTTTTTTTTGAATGGTTACACTTCAATAGTGCATCTGAAGGCTGTTTATTCATCAATGCATGCAGACACATTTTCATGAGTGCGCATGAAACTCGACAGCAATAAGAAATGTAAAAGCTTGTTTGGATATGACGATTGCAAACAGACCTCAAATTCATGTGCCTTAGTTAGGATTCAAGATATCATAGCCATCTGTGTCCAGCCTTTTTGGTGATAGTTTCTCTTTTTCTATTTTGGTGGCTTCCTTTTGATGGGTAGCCAATATAACTCCCATGTACTGTCTAGCTATTCTAAATAAAGAAGAAGAAGACAACATACAATTAAATAGTAAAACACAGATTTATGGGTTAAGGCTAAGACGATGATAAAGTTGATAATCAAGCATTCATTAATTCAATCCTTCATTTTTTTTTCCCTAGACAGTTTGCAACTGGTCCCTTTCCATCAATTATAAATTCCATACAATGTGGCATGTTTGTATGCACCACCTGCCCTCACATGAACACATGCAACCCCATCAGCATGCGCACACACAATACATGCATGCACAAGCCCACACAAACATATGGCCACAGAACCCACCTGCCCACAGACGCGCACATGTACATAAAAAGGATTGGCACACCCCATGAGTGTGGAGTGAATATTAGTTCAAGCAAATAATCCTAGCCCTAGCTCTTAAGGACTCAAAATTCAGTGGATTTTATGTGCAGCTATTTTTTTAAAGAAAACTTAATATAACAGTTGAAGAAGATCCTATCAAAGGCGAACAGACTCAGGCTAATTCATGGGGATAGGTGACTGAAGAGTATGGAAATATGATAGGTGGGTTCTTTACACCAAACTATCAAAAGGGGGCAATTTTAAAGATGCAGCAGAGATAAGTACGAAAAAAAATTGGCCCAGGATCAGACTAGCGCTTGAGCTCACCCACATGCAATTCAGATCAGCCTTAGGGCTAGCCCCCATACCCAAACCACCAGAGTTGTACCACTAATGATACAATAAGATGCAAGCCAAGTGTAACATGTAACCTTTTCCACAATGCATACAGATTGTATTGAGTCAGAATGAATTAATGATTCACAAAAGTATAGTTTGCCAGCACCAAGGATAAAAATAGCAATTGTGGTGGGCTTAGCGATAAGTGGCCAAAACGATATGTAGCGGGCGATACGTAGCCGTTGCGGCAATATGCAGCAGCATAACGGTGTGAATTTTGCAAGTGTTAAATTTTTTTTGGAATCTTGTGCAGCAATCAATCTTGTGTTTTTTTAGCGATTTGGAAGCATATAAGGGTATAGAGTAGACACCCATAGGAAAGGCTATTGAGGAGGAGAAATAGTAAAACAGTTATAAATTAAAAATGCTTAGCTCTATTAGGTTTTTCACTGTAGCGCCGAGTAGCGGCCTCAACTACTATAGCCAATAATGCAGCCGCTACGTAGCTATTTTGAACCATGGCCAGCACCACAATTGTTTATCACCCCAGAGCCCTGAGATTGGTGCCTGACGTTTAAAGACCCATGGCATTTTTTTTCTTCCAATCAAATTCCTTATTCTGAGTCCAGAACGTGTAATCTCTTGCAAGTTTACGACTTCCAGAGATTCTTTCAGTTTCCTCTGTTTTTTTGTGGGTAACATTTGGCTTTCACCTTGTTTGTGTCTAAAATCAACACTGCAAAGAAGTTGCAGTATTGAGCTCAATTAATTCAATATAATTCAACGTCACCAGATGGAGAATGATGTTATGCCTGTTGAACTCCGTAACTGTCTTCATAAGCACTTGGTACGATGGGTTGATGTCCAGACGCATCATTCTCATACCCACTAGCAGCACCATAAGCTCCACCTGCATTGAAACATTTATACATCACATGTATACAATTAGAGAGAGAGAGAGAGAGAGAGAGAGAGAGAGAGAGAGAGAGAGAGTAAATGTAAATATAATTTTAAACTAGAACAGAATAAAAATTCATAACACTGAAATGGATCATACCACCCCTTCTCTCAAGGTTAGAAGCATTAGCCAACTCTGCACGAAGCTTTTCCACCTCTCTTGCCATAGAAATGTAGTTCTTCTCCATCACCTGAAGTGACTCAAGGTGATCATTATACAGTTTCTTTTCATAGTCATATGTAGCTCTGCAAGAATGAAACATGAACATAAACATTACAAAACCCAACATGAAACAATACCTTAACAAAATAGGTGGTGAAAATAAAAATAGTAAGCCAGACAATTAAACACAATCTCAAGTTTCCAATAGTTAAAAAACAGAAAAAAAAAAAAAAAAAAACCCAATCTCAAGTTGAATCAATCAAAAAGATGACTTAAGTTTTCTAGTCAACAATCTCCAAATGACTTTTTTGTGAGTGTGCCTGACTGCAACTTTGTTGGTAAACTCGAAGAGTACTATGTCAATAGGGTATGTATCTGGGACAGGCCCAATAAGGACCCAAATGAGTCAACCCACTCTAGGTTGCAATTGGTCAAGCTCGGGCCTGAAATTCCTAAACCCAACCAATCCCAAAATGTAACAACTGAATACAATCGAAGTTGGATTAAGAAAATAGCAGCCTTGGCCCTTGGATAAGTCAGGTCAGGTTGAGGTTGGAATCCATTTGACCCTTGGAAAATAGCAGCCTGTGTGATGCAAGCCAGACCCATGGTCTGCCAACTAATTGGGCCCAGTCCACAAGCCCAATAGGTCATTCATTTAGTTAGAGTTTTAATTATTTAAGAGTCTTATTTAGAGAGTTGTTATTTATTTAGAAGTCATTAAAATTAGGAGTTTTATTTTATTTGGATTGCAACCAAGTTTAGTTTCCTTTATTGTTTAGGAATGCAGAGTCCTATTAGGAAAGGGGATGTCCAACCCTTCCTATATATATATATATATATATATATATATATGTAATCCCTCTATTAGAAGAGTAGTTCAAGATAATTCAATAATAAAGATTGGTTGGTTTGTTTGGTTCTCTATTTATCTTCAATGGAAGATTGTTATTGAGTTCCGAGAGGAATTCGACTAATTCCCATATGCGGAGTTGGTCTTCACTGGAATACGTCCATGATTCGACAAACTCTCTCGCAGGGCTTGTCTACACCGTTTCATCACCGCTTGCAGATCCAAGCTGCATCACTATGATGGGTTGGTGATGCAAGCCCTATGGTCAGGGCTTCCGTGGGTGTTGACTGCGCACGTGACACTTCAAACACGTCTCTGCAGAGACTTCAACATGAAGATGCACCTCCGAGGGATTAAAAAAAACACGATAATATTATTCCAATAATCAAACTCTGAGAATTCCTTCTCTACAATGCTGAATAAATAGGAAAAGCAAACTTGGGGTCTAAGAACACCCAATTCAACAATGGAACCTATCCTAATTACAACTCTTTCAATAAAATTAGAAAACTACTATCAAATAATTAGGAAAATAAAAGGAAATACAAAAAATATTCCTAAACCATGTTGGATGGGACCACTTGTGGGCCTATCCATTATGCGTCATTCCCCCAGGTTGAAAAAAGAGTTTGACCTTGAACTTAGGTCTTCTTCACGTTGCCCCTGTAGACATAATGTACTTGAAGAACTTCCTTGGTGACACTGGATCTTGATCCTTTCTTTGGTGGTTCTGGCTTCTTTGGATGGAGAATGACTTGCTTTCCACCATGCATGAACGTGTATGTGTAGTCGCGCATACCATGAATTCCATTTTTGTCATACATCCATGGGCCACCCAACAAGATATCACTGTTATCTATTGGTAGAACATCGCACCGAACTGTATCTTTATAATCTTCACTAATGGCCAAAGTAACTTAGCATGTATGTCGTACTTGCACTTCATCACTTGTTATTAGCCATTTGAAAAAGTAGGGGCAATTATGCTTATAAACCTTTAGCTTCAAGTGACCAACAAGAGTTTGAGAGATGATCTCAAAACTTCAGTCATCAATCGCAATTGTGCAAGTTTGCTCATGTACTATGCCTGTTGAACTAAAAATATTTTTCTAGCACCCCTTTCTTCTCAATAGTGGGTGTAGTCTCCTAGAGGACAATGAGAGCTTCACCATCCTTTTCTGCTTCTATTTCCTCCACTTCCTCTATTCCTTTTTCTTTAGGATCATCTTGTGTGTTCGGTTCAACGTGTGCACCTTCCATTAATTTTATTCGTTTTGGACATTCAAATATATGATGCCCCTTTTGTTTACAATGAAAATAGGTGATCCTATTTTGATCTTCAGACTTGGAGAAAAAATTTCCCGAGGAACGACCACTTGGATTAGAATCTAGCTTTGATGGGGTCTTTTGTGCAACATATTTAGATGCACTAATTTTTCGGGTTTGATAATTTGCAATGTCTTCGGCCTTAATGGCATGTTGGATTATCTCATCAACATTATCAAAATTCATGAAGGTGAGTATATGTTATATGTCTATTCTCAACCCATGAAAATATCAGTGAACTAAAACATCATCGGCTTCATTTAAATTACGACGAGCTTACATTGTCACAAACTCTTCAGAATACTCAACAATTGACATGGATCCTTTTTTCAAAACTTGAAGGCTTGAACGTAGATCTCTTGAGTAATTAACAAGGGGGAAATTTTGTTTTAAAAGAATTTTCAGTTCAATCCATGTCTCAACAGGATCTATGTTTTGGTTCCACCTTTTCGTTTGCAACTCGACCCACCATATCATAACATAATTGCGAAATTGAGTTGCCACCAGGGTGACTTTATGGCACAGTTGTCAATTCCGTTTTGGTCTGGCCTCCTAAATGAAATATTTCGGAATTTCGACAAAATATATCGAAATAATATTTCGGTGTGTGAGTATTATATTGAAATTTGGGTAGGGCCTTTTTTATTAGAGGGAAATATGTCTAGGCCTTTAATTTATAGTAAAGATTCTTTAAAACCACACAAACCCAAGCCCAAGCCATTTAAAGTATAAACTATTAAACCCACACCAGACCAGCCCAGCCCTTAAAAAGTCACCTGGCCCAACCCAGTCCCTTTTATAAAAATCGCCCCAATAGCCCCTGCCCTTTCATTTCTCCCTAGCTAACACTCGCATGAGACGAGATCGAGAAAATAAGGAAAAAAGAAGGAGAAGAGAGATGCGAGGAGGAGAAAATAGATCGCCCCAACCTATTCCCTCTTTGCCCCAGCTCCTTTAGACGTCGCTCATCACTCATCAGTTGCCATCGTCGGCCGCATGTTGCTGAAGAAGATGAAACAAGGGTTACTTCCTCCGTCAAAGCTCTCCTAGATGAGAAAAGGTGTGTAGAATAATCTCATTTATTTTTCTCTAGATTCATCCGAATCCCCAAATACATTTCGTTTCATTTTGATTCTTTTAACAGCCGACCCTTGGATTTGTCTAAATCTATTGATTCGGTTACTATTCGTCTGAAATTAGGGACCGAAACCCTCTATTTTGGGCGAAATCGAATGGATTCTCAAACGAACATCTCGCGGTTTTGGCTCCAAAATGAAAAAAATTGGACATTTCGTCCAAACCGAAACGAACTTGACAACTATGCTTTACGGCCCCCCGTCATTGGCTTGTGTGCAAAAATATTTTCGACGCACACTAACCAATCCATAAATTCATCTGGTATCAATTTTCCATAAAATTTGGGAATAACGGGTTTAATTCCTAAATCTCGATCAACATTGTTCGCGGATTGATCTCGTTGATTCCGAATATTTTCTCCGCCATCTCGGTGATTACCCTAATAGATGAATCAAGAGATGGTGTGAATGCAAAACTCGGGAGATGGTGGGAGGCCTTAGAATCCAAAGGGTTTAAAATAATCCATACAAAAACAGAATATGTGGACTGTAACTTTAATGGGGATATAGAACGAGTTGAATGAGCTGAAACTACTGTGAGAATTGAAAACCATGAGATACCACAAAGAGATTCTTTCCGTTACATTGGCTCCATAATTAGTAAGGATGGAGAGATTGATGAAGATGTCGAATATAAGATAACAGCGAGATGGTTGAAGTGGAGATTTGCTTCTAGGGTGCTTTGTGACTGACGAACGCCAACAAGATTTAAGGAAAATTTTTACAAGACAACGATTAGACTAGCTATAACCTATGGAACAGAATGTTGGCCAATCAAGAAGCACCATATGCACAAAAGGGATGTAGCAGAGATGAGAATGTTGAAGTGGATGTGTGGTAAAATTAGGAAGGATAAAATTAGAAATGAGCGTTGTCGAGAGCGTTTAGGGGTAGCAATAGTAGGGGGATATTAGAGAAACCCGTTTAAGATGGCTTGGGCATGTCCAACGTAGGCCGGCAACAATGCCGGTAAGGAAAAGTTCGGCTATGAAGGTTGATGTCCCACCAAGGGAAAAATGTAGGCCAAAGAGGACGTGAATAAAGGTAGTAAAAATAGATCTAAAGAAGTGTAACTTATCTTAGAATTTGGCTCCTCAAGATAGATCGGAATGGAGAAAAAGAATGTGTAGTTGACCTCAACATAATTGGGATAAGGCTTTGATGATGATGATGAGTAGCCAATCCCAACATAATTGGATGATGATGATCTCGGTGATTACCCCCACGCTAATTATTTTCCAATTTTTTTATTTTAGTATCCATCCTTAGAAGAGTTTCTTGGAGTTGAGCAACTGTTGTGGATAATCGAGGAACAGAGTAAGATAATTCCGCAACAATTCCATTCAATTCCTCCATGGATGTGGATGAAGACTCCACTTATGCCTTCTTTTGTGTTTTTTTTTTTTTTAAATGGAATTAGATAGTGTCAGATAATTCCGCAACAATTCCATTCAATTCCTCCATGGACGTGGATGAAGATTCCACTTTTGCCTTCTTTTGTGCCATTTTTTAAAAAATGCAATTAGAAAATCTTAAAGAGGTTTTTCCCTGAAGCTTAACTCTAGAGATGACTTTTCACTCCCCTTTCCCAAAGTTTGAATATTTCCCCACAGCTACAATTACACCATTTTGGGACTAAAATACCCATAGTGTTGGCTATAACAAAGAAAAATGCATTCTTGTAAATGCGTTTTGAATTTTGGTCAATGAAAATTTTAAACTTGTATTATTGCATTTGTGTGCTGAAAAGGCAACGGTGTAAATGGGTTTGGATGAAAATATATAGCATTATTATGCAATTAAGAAGTGGTAATCTAATATGCATTTTCTCATATACTTTTAGATCTTAGGGAATGTTTGGATATGTACAAAAAAAAATTATTTCTAGATTTAAATACTAGCAAAATAAGATATTATATAATAAAATATTTTAATATTGTGCAATATTGCAATATTATTGTTGTTTGGCAGTTTCCAAAACATGCAATAGATTTTGAGCTAAGCAGGTTGGTAGTTATCCCATATTATAATATATGCTAAATTCAATATTGGCCTTGATTTTCAAATCAAAGAAATGGTCAACTTTATGATTTTGTTTCAATATTTTTTAAATGACAAGATGATGACACCATTTCCTAGGAGTTCAATTCAATGATAACAAAAAAAATCTCCAATTACATTTTCAAGATAAAGAATTTATGGTAAAGTGGGTTTCTTTGATATTTTTAGGAATTCTATTCATGCAAAACAAACATGTTATAAAATTTCAAGATAAGGGATTTCATGGTAAAATGAGTTCCTTTGAATTTGTAAGAATTCAATTTCATGTGAACAAATAGGTCCTATCTTTCATAGCAAAATGGGTTCCTTTGAATTTTTAGAAATTCAGATCCATAGTAATAGATTGGCCTAATCATATTTTAACAATAATGAATTTATTTGTTTAAATCCTTGAGAATTCAATTCCATGCAAATAAACAAGCCTTGTTATATGTTCAGGAGAATAGATTAGTCGTAAAGTGGTTTCTTATAATTCCTAAGAATTATTTTCATGCAATAAAATCAGCCCTAAGCAAGACAGATGGTCAACTAAAATTTCAAGAGTCTTACATCCTTATTATCTATTAATTAATGTGATTGTTTGGTGTTAGGACCCAGAAAATGTACATTATTTGGATCATTGAACAAATACCATTTCTATACCATATATAAAAGCAGCAGTTTTACCTACTTGTCGTCAACTCCTTCATTTTGTCCTTTTTTGCACTTTATATTATATTATATTATATCATATTATCTATACCATAATTAAAAAGAGACATTTGCTCTCCTATTTTTCCTCCTGGTTCCTTCAAACCCATCTGCTGGCACTCATTTACATGAGTTTCTTGCAGCACAAGACAATTTGTTTCAACATGTGACATCCAGTTAGATGCAAGATGTCCATGTAAGATAGAATCTTATGGGCCCACGCCATACAAACAATTTTCATTCTTGCCAGGAAAAAGAAGGAAGACATCTGAGAGCTCTTTGAAGTTTTCTTGGGCTTAAGAAGATTATTTCTGCCCTCTTTTGAAGTTTTTCTTCGGCGTAAGGAGATTATCTCCTCCCTCCCTCATCTTGCAAAATAAAATTGATGCTCCTCCCTAGATTAGGTTAGTGGATGTGTTTTTGACATGCATTTGGTTATTGATTTTCTGTGATGCATTTTGTAGATATTTGATGTTCTTTCATCCATGTGAAAAAAATATAAGTTAAATAAAGACGCTCCTCTGTGTAATAAACCATTTACTAACCCAAAAGCTTAAGCTGATAGGTGGAAGGCCCATACAAATATATTGAGACATGCCAAGCCTATTACTTAGGCGATGTGGGATGTGGGACTTCCCAACACTCCCCCCTCATGTGTAAGCCCAACAGATTTCATGGACGAACCTGTCACGTGGGACACACAAGAACAACAGGATCGGAACCCGCTCTGATACCATAATAAACTTCTTTTGCTAACCAATATTCCCCCTTGGGTGGAGCCCACTCCTCAATACTACCCCTCAGGTGGAACCCGACACTTTTGGTGCCATGCATTTTTTTTATATTTCGAACGAACTCACGACCGGTTGGCTCTGATACCATATAATAAACCACATACCAACCTAAAAGCTTAAACTGATAGGTGGAAGGCCCATACAGATATATTAAGACATGTCAAGCCTATTACTTAGGCGATGTGGGACTTCCCAACACTCTGCTTTCTGTTTGATTTGCTTTTTATACAAATTTAGGGTTTTCCGGGTTTATCAGTAAATGGGTATATACAATGTGTTTGCTTTTCTATTGACTTTCTTCTCTTAAATATATTGTGTTTTTTAGTATTTGATATTTTATTTATCAAACAGGTGTATCAGCAATCGATTGCTGCGACATTCAATTTGGATGGGGCCAAGGTCAAATCCGCTCATCCAGATTCTAGATGATTCAGATGACCCAATTACTCAGACGTTGATCAAAGAAGAGGTGCGTTATTGAAAACTTGGATTCCTCTTTTAATATGGAACCAACAGACTGGAAGTTCAATGTTTGAGCCTGGCCTTGAATTCATCTTGAAGAGAGAATAGTAGTTTTCCCCCTTTCTTTCTTTTTTCAAATTTTAATTTTTTATACAGCGAAGGCATCAAGTTTTGCCAAATTTTAGAAGCTTTTTTAAGTTCAAAGTTGAGAAGGCTTATTGCACAAGACAAAATTGAAAAGGTGAATGGATCTTCTCCATCTCTCAAATCTTAGAGCCATTTGAATTCTGTAGTAATACTTTATTATTGTGAGAAATAGTAGGGAGCATAGAATTGTTGCAAGTTATTCAAGTCAATCTTCTTATGTGGTACTTGTTTTCCAGTCGTGTAGTTGTGTAGACTGACTATTTCATTTCTTTTTGCAGTTTGTTCTTGTCCTATTGTTGTACTAATATGCATGATCTACAGGTCCAAAATCTCTACAAGCTAAAAGATCCCACATTTGCAACAAGAACGCCTACTCCGAAATAAAAAGATCATAGAATGTAAGTATATGTCAGTATCCTATAAAATGATATTGTAATTCTTTCAATCGAAACAAATGCTTTCTACTTTCTTATACTCTGAACTTAGAATGTAAGCATATATTAGTATCCTATAAAGTGTTATTGTAAATACTTATTTTATTTGATTATAATAGGTTGAAACTTCTATTTTCTTTATTGATAAAATCAAAACACGCACACTAGCAACTAGATAATTGTATACTCACCATTTTTCATTACAGTAAACATGTAACTACAACGTAAACACTTTCAGTGACAACTACATGCAACGCACGTACCTCCCACTAGTTTTAAATTAAAAAAAAAAAAAGAAATGGAAAGATAATTAATTTATCATGTTCGAGGCCTACCTTTCATTGTTTAAAATTTATCATATGAACAACCACTCTCAATATGTTCATCATTGTATCAAATTTCACTTTAATATGTACAGGTGGATTGTACACAGAGAGGTGGGCTACGCAATGACTAAAGGTTTGGTAGAGGAAGAGGAAAAGAGAAATCATACCAAGAGTGAAAAAATCTAAAATCAGGGA
This sequence comes from Camphora micrantha, assembly GCA_003546025.1. NCBI lineage: Eukaryota > Viridiplantae > Streptophyta > Magnoliopsida > Laurales > Lauraceae > Camphora > Camphora micrantha. The sequence continues at coordinate 26,447,055 of QPKB01000005.1, read as the reverse complement.
ATGGAGATGCCTCATGAAAAGAAGATTTGAGTAGTTTTGTCATTTCGCCTAGCAAGGAGAAGGTTTAGGGAAAATTAGAGTTTTTAGGAAGGAGTAGGGCAAAGATATTTCTAAATGTAAGCTCCAGGGAAAAATTTCAAATTTTAAATGACCTGATATGTAGATCTGCTCTCCACGAAAGCGCAGGCGAAAACGGAATGAAAATCCAACTTCAAATGGCTCCAGAATTGCAAAAACAAATATGGATCTTTTGATTTGGTCAAATTATGACCTGTTATGGACCTGAACCTAAGCCGGATTCACTTAGGCCAGAGATGGCTTGGGTGACACGTGTGAAGGGGTTGAACCCTTTCTCTTGGTGTTCGTGCTTGATGAAGAGGAAAAGGGTATGTGTTACGGTCCTAAATAAAAATAAGATTTAATTTGGCGTGATCCATCAGTCCTAGGGCATTTGTCGTATTGGTTAGGTTGATAACATTTGGTATTAGAGCCGACCTCCACGTCTCGGGTTCAAGTCACTGAAAGGGCTATCTGGAGTGGAGTGAGAGCCGTCCAAAAAAAAAAAATAAAAAAGGAAAAAGGGCTACCTACTGCCAGAGTGAGAACCATCGCGGAGAGGGCTACCTGGAGCAGGGTGTGAATCGTCCCAAGAGGGGAAAAGGGCTACCTATTGCCGGAGAGGGCTACCTGGAGCAGGGTATGAGTAGTTCCAAGAGGGGAAAAGGGCTACCTGGTGGTCTGTTACGGTCATAAATAATTATAAGATTTAATTTGACGCGATCCATCAGTCCTAGGGCCTTTGGCGTATTGGTTAGCTCCATAACAGTATGAAACCCCCTTTTGATGGTTTTTGTTTGTTGAAATAGGGAGGAGCCTTGGAGTGGCTAGAGAAGACAATGTTGGCGTGTGGCTTCGGCCATGCAGATGAGGACGATGATAGTGATCGAGGTGCATGGTACGCTCATCTTCTCCGCTTCTCTTCTCCCATTTCTTTTATATTCTCTCATTTTTTTTTTATTTTTTTTATTTTTTTTCACTTTCTGGTTTCTGGTAGAAAGGGGATTTTGGGGAAGGGGTCAACGAAGAAAGGGTTTGAGGGGATGTAAGGTTTGGAGAGAGTGAGTGGAATGGCAATGAGGGTCGGGGAGGGGAGGTTGAGGCTCGGCTTGGGTCTTTTGATGGGGTTCGATTGGAGGTGGGTTATGGCAGTGGGAATTTAGGTGGCTGGGATATGGGATTTGGGTTCAAGTAGGGTTTTGACGGGGTTTGGTGGATCAGCAAGGGCGGGAAAGTGTTCACAAGGTTTTGAAGAAGATGGTTTCCAGATTTCAGGGAGTTTGGGATTTAGAAAATTAGTTTAGGGCTGATAGCAAGGAAGTCAGAGGCCGGGGTTGGGTTTGGGTGGGACATGATGGGGCTGGCTTGGTGTCTGGTTGGTAGAGATGGAGATTTGGGAATGGATAGTGGAGGGATAGATGGATCATGCCGATCAATTGTGAGAATCGTCCGTCTTTGATACTAAACTGATGCAAGCCCTAGGGTTAGGGCTTGCGTGGGTGCTGAAGCAAGTGTCTGCAAACACTTCAAACACATCTCCGTAGAGACTTCAACACGAGGACGCACCTCCAAGGGATTAAAAAACCCACAATAATATTATTCCACTAATCAAACTCTAAGAATTCCTTCTCTACAATGCCATATAAATAGGAAAAGCAAACTTAAGGCCTAAGAAAACCTATTCCAACAATAGAAACTATCCTAATTGCAGGTTTTACAATAAAATTAGAAACCTACTATCAAATAATTAGGATAATAGAAGGAAACTAAAAAAAAATATTCCTAAACTATAATGGGTGGGACCACTTGTGGGCCTATCGTCAGGTTAAGGTTTGGTTGCATTTTGCCCTTATAGAATTCAGTGTGGGGTTCTTGGCCCGGAACCCAACCACGCCACCCAAGTACAACCATAGTTAGCCTTATGATAGAAGAAACTCAAATTTTTCAAAAAATAAAAATGTCAAAAGGTAATTTGTCATCATGAAAGTAGTTCTTCATTATCAACAGAAAATATTCTCCTGCGCGCACACTCCGGTGGGAGTGCACATCCAGACCGTCACCAAAAGGAAGGAAGACGAGGGGAGGGGCCCTTGAATTTCACCGGGTCCCACGTGACACGGACACAGATGCGTGCACCCGCAGAGCACATGAGAAAATCGTCTCACTATCTAATGCAGGAAGACTACCCACCAGCACCTACTTCTCAACCAATTTTTTCAGTGACACTTGAGTGAGTTTTCAGCACACGTATCTTTGAAAGTTTTAGGCAATTATTTAGGAACTATTTTACATAATTCAGGTCTCCATGTTGACTTAAACCAGTAGACTTTCTACAGAAGTCCTCAAGATATCAACTATGATGGAAATGTATAACTGATCAAATATCCTACCTGCAATGCTGATACTCCTGTCTGAGGCTTTCAAGTTCAGACATCAAAGCAGGGACTTGCTGAGTATCCTTATGGGTCCTCTGCAGATCCTGAGTCAGTTGTTGAACTTTTGCTATAAGCTCCTGCCTGGCAGCCACCAAGCTTTGGGCCTCAGCTCGGGCTTGCTGCAACTCCATTTTAACAGGTTCAGCAGCCTTCAGGTCAACCTCCATTTTAGCTATCTTGTCCAGAAGACCCCTCGTCTGCTGTTCTTTGTCAGCCTTCATGGCACCCATGTGGGCCTGCAATCTCTGCAACTCCTGCTGTGCCGCAGCCAGTTCTTGCCTCAGAGCTCCATGTGTAGCTGCCAGCCTTTCATTCTCCATAGCAAGCCTTTCCATCTCTACATGCTGTGCAGCGAGCTTTTGTTCCATAATTTCAGGAGGCGGCAGCATATCAAAAGGATAGGGGCCTGGGGGAGGGCGGATGCCAGGACCAAATTGATCAGGATGCATCATGCCAGGACCAAATTGATCAGGATGCATCATGCCAGGGCCAAATTGATCAGGATGCATCATGCCAGGCCCGGGAAGAGGTCTCCTTAGATGAGGCGGCACACGACCTTTACTTCCCATATCAATCAACAAAGAATGACCTGCTACTGCTACTGATACTGAAGGGGGAGAAAGTAAACAACTGTATCAATGCATGAATAAAGAGGAAAGAACATTGATAATTGAGCAGATTATGACAACCAAGTGCACATGAACATGGGTATTGTTAAGAAATATAATAAGACCTTTCTGCAGTCAGGGACTGTTTGCAATTTTAGAAAGTTCTTGTAATTATTGAAAAATATATGGCTGGTCATCCAACCCTAATGGATACAGCCATAGAACGCCTTTTCTGCAATTCCTTTTTTTTGTTTTACCTGATTTTCAGTTTTAGGGTTTTTTAGACCCTACAATGAAAAACGCTAGATATATGTGAATCGATCAAAACAACTTGGTATTAGAACATCCTAGTAGGTATTAGAGATCCATGCGAAGGATAATAGTAGTGGATTGGATTGCAGAAAAAACCAAAGTTTTTTTCAGTTTTGTGGGCTGCATATTCTACCATTCCAAGTTCAAGAAGTCACTCTATGATGGCTAGATCAAAGATTTGATCAGCTTTTAATGTTTCCAGAACTGTCACCTAGGAAGCACGGACACCTCTCCGGGGCCAGAGTGTCGGTGTCCGACACGTGTCGGACACCGACACTCTCCGGACACGCTCCGACACGTGTCGGACACGCTAAAAATAGTGTCCTGTTTATTTTTTAATGTTTTATATTTCGGACACGCTGGGGACACGTTCCGGACACGTGTCGGACACGTTTGCCTCTTTTAATTGGAAAAAAAAATAAAATTAGAGTAAAAAAAGAAGAGAAAGGGAGGCTTTTTGTAAAGGTCATAACTTAAAAGCAAAGGGACCATCCTTCTGCTGCCCTGAGGAGGCCGGGCGATGGGTTTTTGCTGTTTACATGAATCTAGCAAATCTATTTTTGCTGTTTATATATCAAATCTGTTCTTTATATCAAATTTTTTTTATTTATTTATCAGCTCTGCTTTTGCATGACAATTTGGAATTTAGGAATATGAGTTCACACCCCTCCAATGAAGAAGATATAAATAAGCCTATGTGGAAATATGTAACCAAGTTTGAGAAAATTAATGAAAGAGGGGGAAATATTACTTGGCTGTGGAAATAGTATCTTTTAGTATATGATTAGATATATTATTATTATTATTAATTATTAACGTGTCCCCGACGTGTCCGTGTCCTATTTTTTTGAGAAATGTCGTGTCGGCGTGTTCGTGTCGTGTCGTGTCCGTGTCCCGTGTCCGTGTCCGTGCTTCTTAGACTGTCACAAATCAAGGAAGGAGTTTGATAGTGTTTGACAGTGAGGTTGTTGGCTGGGAACTTGATTTTAGGCTGCAAAGTATTGATTTCTTCTTCCAATTGAAGAGGCAAAATCATTAGTAACAAGAGGATTCTCAGGTAAGAGTTTTTTGAAGGATTCCAAGTCTAGGGTTGATCAGTAAGTGCTGATGTCAGCAACTGTAGAGAATAAAAGTGCAGTTCTTTGGTGACTCTCATATGAAGGCCACTCAGTCTCTTTTTTATTATTAAAAAATAAGTTTGCAAGTATTTAAGATTAAATTTTAGTGTGGGTTATGAAGGGAAGCAGTCCTCTATTGTGTTTGAGTGTTCAGGGTAACATCCAGATTTGTCCAATCTAATTTGCAAGAGAGTTATTGTTAAGACATTTGGAAGTGATTTAGAGGACGGTCTTTCGCAAAAGAAATGGGAGTATTTGGGTTTATGGTTTAACATGAAGCCGATCTTAAAAGAAGAAATCACAAATCTACATTAGAGACTCCAGAAATTGGAAAGTGTTTAGCCTCCTGATTAGTAGGCATTGTTTCTCATGGATCAACCACATTGCCTACTTCTGCAATGGCTTCTTCAATGTCTGGTACCCCAACCCAGGCTATTGATTCAGGCATCACGGATCACATTACTGGTATAAGCTCACAATTTCAGTCATATAATCCATCCTGCCATGGGAATGTACAAATTACTAATGGCACTTTTATACCTGATTATCTTGGTCAAATGTTTACATGTTCCCAATTTTTATTCAATATGTGTTTTCTGTAAGTATAGGCACAAAAAACCATTATTGTTCTATTACCTTCTTTCTGTCTCATTGTGTTTTTCAAGATTTGAGGACAAGACATGATTGGTGGAACAATGGTCCATCTATACTAGAGCCTATACAAAAGAAGTTATGAGTTTTAAAGTCATTAGCAATCATAGAAAAGGTTTTACTTTGGCATTGACCTCATGGGAATATGTCAGCTCAAAATCACAGGAATCTTTGCTGTTTATAAATATCAAGAGTGACTTTAAGGAAATAAATTGAAAATCATGTTAGTCTGCAACAAAGAATGGATGCACTTATCCAATAGGTGCAAAGATAAGAAAAAAACTAGTTTTCATGTAAGGTTGATTTATAGAGATGAGCGGTACGGTCCCCTTACCTCTGTTAATACTAATAGGTATCGTATTTTGTCACTTTCAATGATGACCTTTATTGCTTGAAACTGGGATGGAAAATTGGGGTCATCCTTTCCATTTTTTCTTATGTGGCCTTCTGAGAAGGGCTTTGAAGATTGTGTCAAAGATTGGTGGGCTGCAAAATCTGTAAGGGTGTAGATGGGTTACCGATTAGCTCAAAATTTTTATGATGCAGTACGGGCCAGGCCCAGAAAGCAACTGGGCCCACACGTTGACCAAGAGGTCAACCCAGTCCATTGGGTTCAGCCCATAGGCCCAATTGTGACTGAGAGCTACTATGGGAAACTAAATTTATCCCTATTTATAATTTTTATTCGTTGTCTGATTAGGATTAGAAAGTTTTCAATTTTATTTAGTAAGTCTTGTTTACTAAGAAACAACCCTACTCATCTGTATGTAGTTGAGTCCCCTTTGTAGTTGCTCATATTATCAATTAATCAAAGAACTCCGAGTTTCTCTTCAGTTATAGAGTGTTTCATGATTTTTAGTGTACCGTAATAGTGGAATCCACCCTGAGTTTGATCAATCCTTCTGGAGATTGATCTATTCGCCGATCACGGATCCGGGGCTGCAACATTTAAGTTTTTAAGAAAAAAATACAAGAATGGAGAAAGGATGTTTTTGGTTATTTATCGGAAAGGAAAAAAAAAGTTACTTGCAGATATTCAGCTTATAGATGGGAAAGAGAAAGTTGGGATCTTATAAGGGGATCGGGAAAGTAGGATTTCTTGTCAGGAGCAATTTTGCAGATTGATTTATCAGGAAGGGATTAAATGGAAGTAACGCACAAGAAACAAATGGTTCAAGGCAGGGCACCGTAAAGCGTCATGTAAACCAAATAAATGCCATATCTGCTAGAGGTAGATCGTGGGAGAATAAAGCTGATATAGAGAGGAAAGTTGTTAATTTTTTCCAGCATTTATACACTCGTGATCAAGGATGAAAATAGCGGTAGCGGCAGGCGTAGCGGCCCTCCACCAAATCGCTACGTAGCGTAGCGGAGCTACGTAGAGGCGTAGCGGTGTGATTTGAAAAAATCGTCAAAAAAATCTGAAAAATTTTATAGAAAATCTAGAATAATGGAAAATGAGAGAAAATGTTCTTTCTTTGCAAAAGTAACTGAAATAAGGGGGCGTAGCGGTCCCCTAATTGTATGAGGTCCTGTATATATGTGAAACCTTGAGAAAAACTCTCCATATCCATTATAATTCGGTGAGATCGTGTGCTTTTTTGTGTTCTTTTAAACATAAAAGGGTAGAAGAGTTGCATAAAAATGTTATTTGGAGAGAAAAAGAAAAGAAATAAAGCATCATTATACATTTCGAAATTTTTTGAAAAGTAGAAAAATTTCACACCCCATAGCCATAGCGGCCCGTAGCGGCTCCGTAAGCCGCAGCAGACCGTAGTGGCCGCTACGGATGTGAACGGCAGCGCTAAATGCCATTTAGCGTAGCGGTCTTCACCGCTAAGCCTGATATAGTGGCCGCTAGCTATTTTGATCCATGCTCATGATCAAAGGTCAAGACCTCGGATGGATGGGATTTCCTTTGAACAGCTTTCTCATGTCAGGGTGTCCTCTCTTGAAGATCAGTTCTCTAAAGAGGAGATAAAAGAAGTGGTGCTTAGTCTTCAAGGGGATCATTCTTTGGCGCCAAATGGGTTTCTTATAGCCTTTTTTTAGCATTTTTGGGTTCTTTTGGACGAGGATATGCTAGTCTTTTTTAATGAATTTCATATCAATGGAGTTATAGCAGGGGAGTTGCGTGCTTCTTTCATTGCTTTGATTCCTAAAACGGAGAGTGCTATTTCTATCAAAGATTTTAGGCCCACAAGTTTGATTAGAAGTCTTTACAAGATTTTAGCTAAAGTGTTCGCTAATCATTTGAGGAAGGTGTGTGTGGAGATTATTTACGACATTCAAGGTGCTTTTGTAGATGGGCATCAAATTCTGGATAGTGTGTTGATAGCACATGTGTGTTGATTCTCGTAATAAGCAGCAGCATCTTGGATTGATTTGTAAATTAGATTTTGAAAAGGCTTATGATAGGGCAGATTGAGATTTCTTATTATACATTATGACTAGAATTGGGTTTGGGAAGAAATGGTGTGGATAGATTCACAGTTGTGTTTCTTAAGCTCACTTCCCAGTGCTGGTAAATGGATCTCCAAAAGGTTATTTTAAGAGTACAAGAGGGTTGCGTCAAGGAGACCTTTGATCTCCTATGCTGCTTGTCAGAGTGGCGGAAGCATTGCATGTCTTGATGGAGTGAGCCAAATCCACAAGGATAATCACATGATTTGCTATTGAAAATGCTGGCCATGAGATAACTCATTTACAATTTGCGGATGATACTATTATGTTTTTGTGATGCTTCTTTGGCTCAAGTTGACATTTCAAAACTCTTATTGAAATGGTTTGAGTTAATGTCAGGATTGAAGATTAATTATGGATAATGTGAAATTATTGGCGCTCAGACAGAAGAAAGATATGTTGCTTGATTGGCTTCCGTTTTTTGCTACAAAGTTTGGAAGATTCCTCTTAAGTCATGGGGTTGCCAAAAGAAATATTTATGGGGTTCAGTGGTTGAGCAGATTAACAAAACGTTAAGTTCATGGAAGGAAAAGTATGTCTATAGGAGGTCGTGTCACCCTAACATAATCCATCCTTTAAAGTATCCTGATTTACTGCTTGTCCTGCCTTAGATGTCCTATAAGTGTTTTGTGAAGGATTGAAAATTTCCAATGTGAGTTTCTCTGGAATGATTCTACGGATAAGAGGAAGCAACAACTGGTTAGATGGGAGTCTGTGCCAACCTACTGCTCTTGGTGGGTTGGGCATTCGTTCCATTAATAATGTTAACAAAGCTTTGTTGCAGTAATGGCTTTGGAGGGTAGGGGAGCCTGGCCAAGGGTTGTGGAAAAATATTCTCATTAGTAAATATAAGCTAAGTAGTGACGGTTGGTGCGTCCTGAACCTTGCTTATAAAGTTTCTGGTCTGTGGACGGCTGTTTTATCTGTGAAGGATGATTTTGTTAAGAAGATTCAGTATAGGGTTCATGATGGTCAGTGAGTTGGGTTCTGGCATGATTAGTGGTGTGAGAAAATGTGTTATAAATCTCTTCCCTAATCTTTTCTTGTTGGACAGAAGACAGCAGGCTGTTGTAGACTTGTAGCTGACAATTTTAATTCTATGGGTGGTTCTGTTGTTTGGGATTTTTGTTTCCAAGGGGATCTGACTGACGGAGAAGCTTCTGATTTTTCTAGTTTGCTTGGTATGCTAGATAAGGCTTATGTGTCATTAAGAAGAGGAAATTTCAGGCTTTGGAAACTGGATGTTAAAGGTAAGTTTTCTATTAAATCCTTTTTCGCTGTTCTGCTTAACAGGTCTATTAGAGTAGAAGGATGGCAAAGTTTTTGGGATTCTTCACTTCTGTATCGAGTGTCGGTTTTCTGTTGGGTTGCAAAGTCTCATAAATTCCTTACTATTGATTAGTTGAGAAGAAGGAATCATATTATTGTCAGTGGGTGTCCAATGTGCTTAAAAAAGATGAGGAAATGGTGCATCATTTGATGAACCATTGTATTTTCGCACATAGAGTTAGGTCAAAAATTCTAAATAGTTTTTATATGTAAGGGGTCATGCCTGGAACTGTTGATGATCTCTTTTGTTGGTGGCGGTTAGGGTGCAAGTTTGTTCATGGAAGGATTTATTGGAAGCTTTTGCTGTATGCTTCCTTTTGGAAGTTGTGGTTGGAAAGAAATAATAGTGTGTTTTTTTTTTTTTTTGTAACAATAGCAATTTGGTGGATGAGATTGTTGATTCTACTATTTGGTCTATGACAGAGTGGGTTTGCAAGAGAAAGGAGTTTAAACAAGTTACTTTGGAAGATCTTAATAGATCGTGGGGAGCAGCTTTACAAGGGGGTTGGAATGTAAAAGTTATGAATAGAGTTCTATGGATTAGCCCTCCTAAGTCCTAGGGGGATCCTTAAGCTAAACTTCGATGGTAGTCTTGTTCAATCTATTTGTAAAAGAAATATCATTGGTGTCGTAACTCGTAAGGGACTAGACTGGTGGTATTGTTAGGAGATTCTGGGCCTGTGGATTGCTCGGATGCTATTGGAGCTAAAGTTTTCTCCATGCTCGCAGGCTGCCGTGAGTTGCTTTCCTGGGGGCTATCAATGCTATTATTGATGGTGATTTTTTTCAGCAATTCAGTGGGAGTTCAAGGAAGTCTTCTCATCCTTGGAGGCTGGTAGGGTGGAGGAGGTCCGCAATATTTCGAGTAAGTTGTGCACCTCCTTTTGTCATGTTTCAAGGGAGGCAAATATGGTGGCAGATGGCCTTGCGAAGGAAGGAATCTCTCGCTCTTATATTTCCGTTGATGTATGCTTTGTAGGATGAAAGCCAATGGCATATGGCGACAATGATTACCGCAGAACTGCAAATTTGAAGGGCTGATGTTGGGCACTTTCTAATTTCTTTTGATCATCGAAGGTGCCAGTTAATGGCTGAGAGAGAGAGAAAGGCGGACTCTTGGGGTGTAGACAGAAGGCAGTCTCACACAGTGCCTCTTCCAGAACAGATAAGGAAGCTAAGGGAGGAAACCTACTCAGTCTTTGTATCTAATCTTCCCCATCAGATATCCAAAGCCGAAGTAGAAGCAATTTTTTGGAGAGGAGGGAGGATACAAGATGTCTTTATTCCTAAAGATAAGAGGGACAACAGCAATAGGGGTTTTGCTTTTGTCAGATTTGCAATCCTAAAAGAAGCAGAGACAGCAGCTGAAATGGCAAAAGGTAAAGGATGGGGTGGTAGGAAACTACAGGCTAACTTGGCTCTCTTCTGCCCCAATGACAGAAAGAGTAGGGGAGAGGTAACCTCCAGAAGGGACTGGAAGGCCTTTAGGCAGTCCTCTTTTTGGGGTGAGGAGCACCACGCAAGAGAAGTCCAAAATCAGAGTAGTAAGTTAGGGAAAGAAGAAAGAAGTAACAAACCAGGTTCAGACATTGCTGGATGGATAGTGGAAGAAGACACATGCAAAGGAGTGAGGGTAGCTCAGTGGGTAGTCAGGCAGCAAAAAAGATTTCTAGTCAACAGCCTAGTGGGATTCTTGAAAGAGAAATCAGTCAGCATTGAACAGTTAGAATCCTGGATCCAAAAGTGCTGTGGACAGCTACCTATCAAGCTGCAGAAGCTGGATGAACAGGTAGTTTGGTTGCAGCTATCTTCCTCAAGGGAGGTTGATGAGTTCCTCATCACAACAGCTATAGGAGACTCATCATCTCCATTCTCAATGATCGAGAAAAGGATGGAAATATTGGGTACACTGCCGAACCCCATCTGGGTTAAAGTTAAAGGAGTTCCCCTTCAGGCTTGGCATGAAGGTGTGTTCAGGCTAATAGGAGACTGCGCTGGTAAAACAGTCGAGGTGGATATAAGAACCAGAGAGATGGAGGCCCTCAAGGAGGGGAGGGTGCAGGTTTTGCTCAATAGCTCAACAACTCTGCCTCTGCAAGTGCCAATCTGGGTGGATGATCTGAAATTCCTGGTAACAGTGGAAAGGGAGGAGGAAGGAGATAAACAGATGGGGGAACAAGTAAGAAATGGACTGAGGCAAAAGGAGCAGAAGGAGGGAAGGAGATGCAGATGCAAAGATCTACTGGGCAAGGAGGAGGAAGAAGATGACGTCAGCCCAACTTCAAATTTCAAATCGTCCACCCTTTTGCTGGATAGAGGCTGGCCAACTTTGAACCTGGATTCAATGGGTCAAAACAGGTCGTTGGGCTTTAAGTCACTTAAAGCCTGTGGCTTATATCGTGGTGGGCCTGGAGGATCCGAATTAAGAGAGAAATGTTTTAAAGGGCTAGGTCTCCACTAAAGGCATGTTAGCGAAGAGGAAGAGCAGAGTCATGGCGACGAAGGAGAGTCAGAGTCTCTGCGATATCGAAGGAAAGGTCCCCAGGAGCCAGCGAGTGAGCCAGAAGAGGAGGACTTCTCCGACGCAGAGGGGACTAGCAGCCAGGGAAGCTCTGACGATGGAGAAAACGGTGAGCAGGAAGAAAGGGGATTTTGGGAGAGGGAAGAAACTGTAAAATGTTCGCTAGAGGGGGAGAAATCAGGGGAGAGAACTTTGACACCAAGATTTTCTTCCGGGGAAGGAGAAGCAAAAGGGAACCGTAGAGGAGAAGAAATTAGAAAAGGGAAGGAGAATGGAGTCAACGATCTGAGCTGCCAATTTGCAGAAGAAACGTCAGGGAAGGGAGAAGGCTTCAAAGTCAAGGAAAGGGGATGCCGAGGAAAGGGATTGGCCACAGTGACTCCAACGAAAATGGTTTGCTACAGTGCCCTTGTCAGAACACCTACCAGGGACTCAGAGGGTTGGATCTCAGTCCATCAGAAGCGTGAAGGACACAAGCTTTTGCTTGCGAAAAGGGGATCCAGGTCAACTCCCTCTTTGGGTCATGGAGGAGCAAAAATCCTGCAACCTGACAGTTTTGGGGGAGAGGAGAGGGAGTCCACCTTAATATAAGAGTGCTGGCACGATGAGGACACGGGCCCATGTATGATGGGTTTTGGAGAGATTCTGGGGCCAGAGGAGGATCAAAATAGCCAGGAAGGGAGCTCCTATGGGGAAGAAGAGACTGGCGACAAGCACTGGTCACCTCAAAAAATTATACACTGTGCCAAGTCCATTGGAGTAACAGTAGAGGGGATAGCAGAAGGGTGGAATCCGTTAGTGAATTTTGTTCAAAGAAGGGAGAGCCAGAATAGAATAGAAAGGAAGGGAAGCAAGTCCACAAGGAAGGGGGTCAGGGAATTGAACAACTTAAACTGTTCAATTAATTATGACAAATCCAAATCTAAGGAGTCAGAGGATGGTACTACCTAGAAGAATGGTGGAAAAATTCAGGGGAGTCTTCCAATCGTTAAATGAAGGTGCTCTCATGGAATGTCCGTGGGCTGGGGGGAGTCTCGCACAGACTAGTGGTGAAAGAGATGATCAGGAGTCAGAAGGCTCAAATAGTTATCCAACAAGAATCAAAATTGAAAGAAGTCTCTGAAAGGATGGTGAGAGAGGTCTGGGGAAGGAGGCAAGTGGATTCGGTGGCAGTAGAAGCAGTGGTTGCAGCAGGTGGGTTGTTGACTCTATGGGACACAAGATCAGTTTCAGTGGAAAGAAGTTGGGTGGATGTTTTTTCTCTTTCAGTGCTGGTGGAAGACCTTCAGAATAATAAAAAATGGCTTTTGACCTCAGTTTATGGTCCTAATAACAACCATAGGAGGGAGGAGTTCTGGAGAGAGTTGGACATGATAAGGGGGAGATGGAATAGGGCGTGGTGCATTGGGGGGGACTGGAAGCATGGTTTAAAATCTCGATCTCGATCGCAGTATCGGCCGGGCCAAAAAACCGATATGATATCGGTATCGGTCGCGGATATCGGTCCGTCGCGATCGTCACGGTGCGAATTTTTTTTTAATCCAAAAAAAATCGCAAAAATATTCAAAAAATCCAGAATATTAGAAAATGTTGGAAAACAATATTTTTTGCCATTAGTAACAACAATAAATCAAAATCTCGGTCACCTTAAGTTATGAGTCCTTTTTGTGTCGCAGTTCGCTGTCTTCTCCAGTATTTCATATAATGCAACCATTATTGATGCCCATGATCAATTTATTAGAGTAAAATATAAGAAAATAAATATAACATATCAATCATCATTTAATACTAACTCAATCATCAAATAAGTTGTGAAATTCAAGACCCTGAAGATGACATATTAAAATCAGAAACATGATATGATAGTGAGATCGATAAATCATAAAGCACTTGAGCATCAAAAGGTTCATGGTTTACTTGAAATAAGAGGGGACTAGTAGAGTGTAGAGACTAGAGAGAGATTGGTGAGTATGAGTATATTACACACTATTAATAATCCTTTAGTATCACAAATATTCTAACAAGTAACAAAAAATTTTTTTAGAAAAAATAAAGATTTAAAAAAATTATTTTGAAACTCTAAATATATATATCTAGCATAAAAGTATGTAGATCAATCATTTACACACCATACAATGATCATGAGTCATTAAAAGAACATATTTATGATGAAATCCCCAAAAAATGATACATTATAATTCAAATATAAAAAAATCCGAAAATAAAAAAAAAATTGGAAAAAAAAAGTTCAAAATCATGTGTATGAGTAGATCTAGCATGAAAGTATGTAGATCTAACTTCTAAAAATCATGTGTATGTAGATCTAGCATGATTTCTATGCTTCATTTAAAAAAAAAAAAAAAATTTCTCTTACCTTAGATAATATTTTCTTCAAAAAATAGATGTGGGATTTGAAAATATCCAAGAGGGATGTGTGATGGAGTATGGCTGCTACTATGGGTAGAAAGGAGATGAGAAGAGAGGAGAAGATGATGAAGATGGGGAAAAAGATGAAAAAAGTCAGGATTTTTACCATATTTATCTCATCTCGGTTCCACGGATATGAAGATCATCTCGGCCGATATAGGCTGAGATTTTGGCGATATTTACCGAGACCGATATCTCAACAAGATATCGAGTCGGCACCGGCCGATACCGGTTCATATCGGCCGATATCGGCCGATATTTTAATCCAAGACTGGAAGATAATTAGATTCCCAGTGAAAAAAATAGAGGTAAAAATCTAACAGGAGAACTGACATGCTTCTCTGACTGGATCAACTATCATTCTTTGGTGGATTTGCAAATGGGTGGGGCTTCTTTTACATGGTCTAATCATCAGAGCACTCCTGCCATGTCCAGGCTGGATAGGTTCTCGGTCACATCAGACTGGCTGGAAACCTACCCAGAGGTTACACAGCTAGCTTTACCTAAGCCAGTTTCCGATCACTGCCCGATTCTACTTGACTCGGATTGTGAAAGATGGGGACCTTCGCCCTTCCGCTTTGAACTTATGTGGCTAGAGGAAGAGCATTTCTCTGAGCTGGTTCAGAAGTGGTGGGAGGAGATAAGGGTGGAGGGATGGGCAAGTCACAGGCTAGCCACAAGGCTAAAGCTACTGAAAACCAAAATGAAAGAGTGGGCAAAGGAGCACTTTGCGGATGTGAAGCACCAAAAGTCTAAAATTCTAGCAGAAATCCAATCTTTGGATGGTAAGGAGGAGAGTGTTCAGCTGTCCCAGGAGGAAGAAAAGAAGAGACTGCATTTAAAAGAAGAGCTACAAAGAATTTTGAGGAAGGAGGAGATTAGATGGAAACAAAGATCGAGATGCAATTGGCTAAAAGTAGGGGATAAAAATACAAAGTTATTTCATGTAATGGCATCTTCGAGAAGAAGGGTTGATAGGGTAACTAGCATAATGGATGGGAGGAAAGGTTGGAGAAAAAGGAGGAGATAATATCTCACGTTATAGACTACTTCCAGTCGTTGTACACTGATGAGGGTTGGGAAAGACCAAAGCTGGGAAATATAGCCTTCGACATTATTAGGGAAGAAGAGGCAAATTGGCTAGAGAGGAATTTTGAAGAGGAGGAAATCCGTCATGTGGTCTTTGAACTAGCAGGAGATAAGGCTCCAGGCCCAGATGGCTTTCCAATGGCCTTCTTTCAATGCTTCTGGAAGATGGTGAAGAAGGAAGTGATGGACTTCGTAAGGGAATTCTCGCAAAGGGGTAAATTATCTAAAGGATTGGGGGCATCTTTCATCGCGTTAATCCCGAAGAAGACGGGAGAACTGGGCATCAAAGATTATAGGCCCATTAGTCTTTTGGGATGCCTCTATAAAATCCTCACCAAAGTTCTAGTAGGGAGAATTCAAAAGGTTCTATCAAAGATTATTTCCAGTGAGCAAGGGGCTTTTGTAGAGGGAAGGCAAATATTAGATGACATCTTGGTGGCCCGTGAATGTGTGCATTCTAGAATGAAGGAGAGGGGGTCCCGGGGATCATCTGTAAGCTAGACCTGGAGAAAGCTTATGATAGGGTGGACTAGAAATTCCTTCAATACATGTTAGGAAGAATGGGATTTGGGGAAAAGTGGAGGAGGTGGATTCAAGAGTGTGTTTCATCAACTTGGTTCTCTATTTTGGTGAATGGATCCCCTAAGGGCTACTTCAAGGCTGGAAGGGGGCTTCGACAAGGGGATCCGCTATCTCCTTTTCTCTTCCTAATTGTAGCAGAAGCCCTGGGTAGAATGATAAAAAAGGCAGTGAACGTAGGAATGTTTGAAGGCTTCAAAGTGGCCAGAAATTCCCCATCTATTAGCCACTTGCAGTATGCTGATGATACTCTTATTTTCTGTGAAGCAGAAGAAGACCAGGTTAGAAATGTTAAAGCTACAATCCTATGCTTTGAAGCGGTGTCAGGGCTTAAAGTCAACTTTTCCAAAAGTGAGGTGATTGGGTTACGTACAGAAAAGCAAATGCTCCTTAGATGTTCTGAAATTCTAGGATGCAAAATTGGGGTTCTTCCAGTTTCATACTTAGGCATGCCACTATGCTCGGGGCGGGTTACTAAATCCCTTTGGAACCCAGTTGTGGAGAGGGTAGAGAGGAAGCTATCTACATGGAAAGCAAATTACTTATCCATAGGAGGAAGGGTAACCCTCATCAAATCTGTTCTCTCCAATTTGCCAGTCTATTACTTCTCCATTTTCAGATGTCCGGCCTCCATTATAAAGAGAATCGAAAGGCTGCAAAAAGAGTTCTTATGGCATGGTGTGAGTCTTAAGAAGAAGCTTCACTTGGTAGATTGGAAGTCCATTTGTAAGCCAAAGGAAGAAGGAGGCCTCGCAATTAGAGCACTAAAGAAGATGAATCAAGCCCTTCTGGGCAAATGGCTGTGGAGGATTGGAGATGGTTCACAAGGCCTTTGGAGACAGGTGTTGGAAAGGAAATATAACCTACCAAGGCATGGGTGGGATGTTCAGGATCCCCCTTGGAACTCATCTGCTATTTGGAAAGGTATCATCTCGGTTAAGAGACTTTTCTTGGAGAATATCAGGTACCAAGTTGGATCGGGGGAGAAGATCCTTTTCTGGAAAGATAGGTGCGTAGGTGAGAGAGCTTTGTGTTCTCAATACCCAGCCCTGTTTAAGTGTGCACAAAACAAAGAAGCAACAGTTAGCTCTCTCATTAGCAAGATTGGAGGCCAGATGGTTTGGTGTCCTACTTTTAGAAGGAACTTGAAGGACAACGAAGAATCCCAGTTCATTGATCTCCTTAATTCCCTAAAAAGTTTTAACCATTCAAATCGGCAGAGCAGATGATAGGGTGTGGACTGCCTCTAAGAATGGATCATTCTCAGTGTCTTCTTTCTTCAAGACTATACTAAACTCTACTAGGGAAAAGAATAGGCTGTATGGCATTTGGAAGATGGAAGCTCCCCCTAGGGTGCTTGTATTCGGGTGGCTTGCTCAAAGGAAGAGAATCCCCACTATGGATCTCTTGAGGAGGAGAGGGATGCAGATAGTGAATGGTTGCCCAATGTCTTGAGGGGCGAAGAATCCGTGGATCATTTCTTGCTCAATTGTAAATCAGCTCAGACGACCTGGATGGCTATAATAGGAGGGTTTGATTGCTGCTGGGCCCTTCCTCATTCTCTCCTCGAGCTTTTCCACGCTTGGAAGATCCTAATTGGAGACCCTAGAGGCAAAGTGATGTGGCGGCTTTCATTTTTAGTGGAGATATGGACGATTTGGAAAGAAAGAAATAGGAGATGTTTTGAAGGGATTACTTGTAATGAGAGTAGCTTGGTGGAGAAATCAAAGTTTTTAGTAGCTTTTTGGGTGTCTATTCTTCCTTCTTTTAGGGGATACTCATTAGATCAAATTGTGTATCACTGGAAAGAAGAGTCCTTCTCTAAGACAGGGCCTTAGGTGGCTGATTTTAGGGCTTCTTTTGTTTTTCTTTTTTGCTTTTTGCTTTCAGTACTTCTCTCTTGTGCTGTTTGCTTCTTTTAATGAAAGTAACCATTCAAAAAAAAAAAAAAATTTCCTTTGATGCTTAGTCTTTGGGTTTTGTTTAGTCTTTTTAGTTTTTCAGTCGTTTGCGGTGTTTCTTGTGTTGGGTTTCTGTTTCTTTTTTTTTATATTCTCCTTTTGGAGCAATAAAATTTACAGTTATCGAAAACAAGCAAATGTACACCCTTATGAAGTTTCCTGATGATTTACTAGGGAATAGGGATGTTTCAATTTTCATAAAGTGGTTTGCACAAGATTTGGTGTGAAGGTTAAAGTATAAAGATACATAGGAGAAGAGCATACCTCCAAGAAATTTCAGTCATATTTGTTATAAAGTAACTATAATCCCAAACATCATGTGCTTATAACACCAAAGCAAAATGGGGTTGCTGAATGCAATAATCAACATTTGATGGACGTAGCAAGAGCTTTATTACTTGAGATGACTGTTCCAAAATCTTATTGGTCAGAAGATGTATTAACTAATAACTCCGGCATTTTTAATCAACTAAATGCCATCATATATTTTAAGAGGAAGCCCAATACTACTACTCCTATGTTTCCAGATCCACTTAAAGTACTTGGAAGTATAATGTAAGCCACTAACAGCGTCGTTGAGGAAAAAATTTTCTATGTGGGTTGATGGCCAGCCAAGGAAAAGGGAAAGGCCAAAGAGGACATGGATGGAGGTTGTAAGGGTCTAAGGTAGATCTGAAGAAGTGCTACCCATCCAAGGATTTGGCTCAAAATAGATTGAAATTGAGAAACAGAATTCATATAGCCGAACCCAACATAGTAGGGACAAGACTTTCATAAGTTCAATTTTATCATGTTGTTTAAAAGTGTCTTCGAATATTTTGAAAATGTAACAGATTGATAATTTAAGGAGCTGCTTATCACTGAAAGGTTTTATAGATTTTTTTTTTTTTTTTAATAAATATGCTCTTGCTGAAAATTTCCAAAGATAACAGAAGGATTTTTGTGTAATTTGGAGAAGAGGCAGAAGGGTTTTTCACCAAATCTCCCCTAAGTCAACAGGTAAATATATGTGGTGAATTTATTATGTTTTTTTTCCACCTCTCTAAACAGATGGACAATTTGAGTTGACTTGAAGAATGCTACCAAGTGGTAATCACAACATCCTGTTCTTAGACATTTTTTGCACAAAAAGGATAACAAGATCCATGTTATCACCATATCAGTCATGTAACTGTGAGATTTTGTTTGAATAGGAAGGTATAATGTGTTAGAAAACATGGAGTCCAACTTGCCGCACTTGTTTTGGTTGTTTATCACTGATCAGTGTAGATCAGAAATTCATTCACATTGTATCATTTTGAGTATTGAGGAATGAGGACAATGTCAGGGATTAAGACACCAGGTGAATAGATGGTTCTGGAGTTAACAGAACAGTTGCAGAGCATAACAACCAGCCAGTTCGTATCACAACAGTTACCTTTAACACTAGTAATTATCTAGAGTGGCTCAAATAAGCAAACATTTATCTTAATGGAATGAAGAAATTTGACTACGCCTACACTGATGGTGCTTTGGAAAAAAACCATCAAAGGATGATGAAGGGTATCCCCATTTGGAATGTAGAATATCAAATGATGAAACATTAATTTCAAGAAGTTTATGTTCTTTGGAAGATCAAAGGATTTGTGAACTGGAAGAATCTAAATCAAATGTAATTGATTTTGCTGGCTGTACTGAATCCAACTACCGTTGTATTGTTTTCATTTTGTGAAAAAAAAAAAAAAATCTGTCCAATTACCCAACCAGAAAAAATTGTATAAAAAACATTGTATGAAATCCAACAGACAATTATGGAGTTCAAACAAGGAGATAAGAGGATAATTATGATGCAGTGCTAAAAGGATTATGAGAAGAACTTACCTGTTGCCCATCAATTTAAGCATGTTACACCAAAACAAAAAAGAACATAATAAAATAACAGCACATATTTTATCTATTTAGAAAACTGCATCATGACTGTGAACCTTTGACAAACACTACGTTCTTCAAAAATAGATTACTCTCTAGTCTCTTCTACAAAGAGCTTTGTCAGGTGATGAATATTTACAGTTCCTAACCTGAACGAGCTGCTCTTTTTTTTGCCCTACCACATTCATGAATGATAGGATGGGCAGGATAGAGGATTTCATGACATCTAACTTCAACACAGAACGATAAATCGGTTTCCTCACATTATGGAAAGCATCAAGAAAGAAATGTGTTGGGTTTAGTAGGTTGACCAAAAATCTCAGGTACAAGCACTATGATAAGTTCAGTCAGTTCACTTTTGCTTCCCCTCCCCGAATGGTGCTTGCTTCTATAAAAATAGCCGATGGTATGAATACCAAAGGGAAGAGGACCTTAAGGAAGGTTACTTTTTAAGTGTTGCACCCATATCCCCTTTACGTACAGTTCTTCATGTTCCTAATTTTCCTTCAGATGTTGAGTAGCAGCATTATATTTAAGTAATTAAATAGTTGTGCAATTTTCTTTCCATCAAAGAGTGCAGTTCAGGATCTGGCAATAGGAAAAATCTTCGGCTGTGGTCATAAAGATGGAGGATTGTACATTTTGGATTCATCTCCACCTTGTTGATTAATGCTCAATGAGCATTGAGTGCTTCTCTTTTTCAGTCCGTCTCTACTTTTAGTGACTAACTAGGACTCTTAACCAACTCAGTTGTAACATTTTCTTTTTGACCTTACTCTATCTAGAATTCTTATAGCTTTAAAATACAACGCTTCTAAAAAAACCCATTGGATGTGGAGACCGCCAATTAAGCAACTGACCTGGTAAAGTTAAAAGAGCCATTTTCAAAGTTTTTCAACCCATTATTAGTTCTCTAGCTCAGTCATGAAGTACGTATTAAAAGGCTTCCACAATGGTACACATCTGTAATTATTAGAGAAAGCATGCAAAGCATTGTTTTTAACATCATGCTTTATTCAACTTCGCTGAAGTACATTTTCCAATATGAGATAGAAATTCCAAAACAAAACATATAACATTTTAGAAGCCTTGTAACACACAATATTAAAAGCTATGCAATACCAATTCATATGCCCTTTCTTTCTAGTTTGAGCTGTAATCAAAACCAATACAAATACCTTGTTTTTCTCGTTTTAATACTAGAATAGTACAAAACAAAATGCAGTGCCAAATCCAGTACCAGAAGTAAAAAATAAACAGATAAGAGAGGTCATGTCCATCACATATGTATCAATATTGTCTCCCATTCTTTTCCCTGGAAACACTTAATAGATTTAACTTTTCTCGTGCATGGCAATATTTGGAAGTCCTTTGGTAACGAATAGGCTACACTTAAAAAAACTATGCACATGCAATGTTTTGAAAAGCAAAAGAAAGGTTCCTGTGCAGAAGATGTAGAGAAACCACGTGATCCAACGAAAGTGCTATTAAAAAGAAATGCAATTTATTAAGAAAAACTTCCACCCAAAAAAAAAGGCACTATCAAGAAAAACCATACACCCCATTGAATACAATATAAATGAAAAATACTTGGCCCAGTTCTTTTATCTGTATCCAAGAATTCTAAGCAACGCCTTCCGATCAAAGGGGCTAAGATTGAAGAAGGTAAAGATTAATAAAGGGCCATTATCAAACAGCATTCCCTTTTATCCTAAATGATTACCTACCGAACACCCCTAGAAACCAAATATTAGGAAAGCAATGGTCCCACCCACCTACATTCTCTGAGCTCAGATCACCTGAGAATCACATAAAAGCCGTAGTAGCTTCCATTCAAAATGTGCCACATCATCCAATATGTGTTTTCTTCATATTTAAAAGACCCCCCTATTTCTTCCCTACTGTTTATTTTTTCTGAAAAGCTCGACTTTAGCCAATTTGGTGCATTTTAATTTAAACCCACAACATCTTTTGTAACTCCCAGTATCCCACCACACTCCTACATCTCATCTTATATCCTTGAACCCACCTTACCATGAACTCTTAGAAATGCAATACAAAATAAGGGATTTGGTCCTAAAACTTAAATTAAAAATGGAAAATGAAGAAGAGGACTCAATCAACATAGTTGGATTGAAACATAGATCTTCGAATCAGATGTTCCACATATCACACATGGTTGGAATTTTTCAATGGCCCAGAAAACCGAATCCTTCCCACACATTTGTGTGAAATTAATCTGCGCTTCATCCACGAATGCGCCCTTAGCTCTATTATCAAATCCATCTACAAAGCTACAAATAAAAAAATAAAAAAAAATAAAAAATAAAAAAAGGAACAACAATAACAAAATAAAAAACCAAAGAAATGAATGCTGGCTGTACCACAAGAGCATGTAAACAGAAAACAGAAAGAAGAAGAAGAACATTTAAACCCTAAAGTAATAAAGAGCCCTGGAATGAAATGTATGGTTTCTAAAAAGAAGAGGATGAGAGAGGGAGTGTTACCAGGGTTAGGGTTTACAAAGAGACTTTGATGAAACGGAGAGGAAGTTTTGGAGAGTATCGAGACTTTATGGAGTGAGAATAAAAGAGAGGTTTCTGCTGCTCGTTTATTTTTAGCCCTGTTTTGTTTTTGGTTTTTTTTTAAAGCTTTGTTCGTGTAGAACGGAGATCATGGAGTTTACACGGGCCCTGAAGAAACTCACAGTACGCTCAAGCCAAGTATCATGTGAATATGTCCGTTTTAGCCTTTTAGGGCATATGTTTGAATAATTTTGTGGATTGATCCCTCATCACTTTTGTGATGCTAGAAGGTGACTTGCCACTGAATCCAGATGGGTAGTTTAGTTGGGCGATGATCACAGAATATTTCGAAAAATTGAAGGTTCGAAACTGCGCTATCACATTGGGCTATGGGGAATTTACTCTGCTCCCCCTGAGCTCGTAGGGTTTAGTCTAGCCCAAAAGGCCAGAACACCCTACGTTATAAGAAAAAGACTTGTCACTGATCTATCAATGGCTGGTCGACTTGTTGTGACCAACCAATTATGGATACGATAAAATTAGAGCAACATGCTCACGCCAGAACGTGGGCCAAGATAAAAAATAATTAAGCTTTTAAATAAAATATCTATAAATATTTAAATAAAAAAGACTTTCCAAAAAAAAAAAACACTTTAGATGGGCTGGAGTGGAAAAAGGTCACTTTATTTTCGCTACGCCAAATCAATATTCCGCCCAAAATTATCCTTGTTTTACTTCTTTTTTTTTAGGGTCGACCCTTCTCTAAACTTCTCTAAATAGGTAAGAGTCGACCCTGCGCATGAAGAAAAAGGTTCCGATCGTCTTCCTCCTCCTCTTTGACCCAAACCCAATCCAATGGGAAATACCCAAATAAAGAGAAAAAGCTATTGCAGAGGAAGAAGCGGAATAATCCAAAAAGCTATTGCAGAGGAAGAAGCGGAATAATCCGACACTCAGATCAATAAACCAACCTATATGTATTCTGTTTGAAGTTTTTAAAAATAAGAAATCCAAGGTTTTGATTTTATTTTTTTCTAAAGTAATTTTCATATTTCATGCATTTTTCATATAGAAAAAGTATTGAAATCCCAATAGAAAGAATCCTTTTGAGAACCCATTTCTTATTTAGAAACTTGCCTTCTTTTATATAGCCCACATCCCACATCGAATATGTTTTTGGAGGAATGAGACATTTATAAGAGATTCCTCAAATTAGCATGTTAGTTTATTAAAAGATTTGGACATTAATCGGTAGAGATGGGTTTTTGATTCTTTAAATCAGAATAAGACTATCATTTAAAATTATTAGGATGGCAGAAAATATCTTAAGGAAAGCCAATAAGCGCCTTCTCAAATCCAATTCTATCAACGGCCATCGTTGGTTTAGAACGGGTCGATATCGACCTTGTGCAAGAGGAAAAAGTAGTTTCCCATCATTTTCCTTTTCATCTCTTCCCCGAACCCCACCCAAGGAGGAAGACGACGGGAAATTGATCCACTTTCATTGTTGAAATAAAGTGTTTGTTTATTTATAGCATACATCTCTTGTTCTGTATAGGTTTTTTGCACTTCTCAATACTTAATTTTATTATGGTCACTGTTTTATTTGATGACATGTTGCTCCATATATGCACGTGTTGATTCTGCACTTCGCAGAATGCGGGATACTTCAGAGGTACGAATTTTAGATTAGGAGTGGTTTTTATTTGGATTCCACCCTACATCCATGATGCCACTCTTAAGTTAGAAGCGTATCAAATTTTATTTTCATTTGCACAGGTTGTCCAGACTTTTGCTATGGAATACCTTAGGACACCTCTTGGTGTCTGGTGAGTCCGTAAAAGGCCAATAAAAGAAGTCAGTCACCGAGCTCTGGCTTGAGAAGTTCTACAAGAAGACGACCAACTTACCAGAACCCTTCCCACAAGAGTTGGTTGAACGACTAGAGAGATCTTCGGATATAAGTCACTTCTTCATGACTTCGTGAGATTATGAATGATCATTTGAGAGTAGCTATGTTATTAATGTTAAAAGTAGGTGGGCCTCGTGGATAAGTATTTAAAACTTTTGACCCACTTAATACAGGGATCAAATATCCATAAAAGCCAAGAACACAACCCCAAAAACTCATCAAGAAGATAGATCACTCATCAAGAAGATAGATCAAGAAACAAACAACACAAGCATAGGACATCTACTAAAATCAACTAGAAGTAGATATTGCGGATCTTGGCAGTGCTCTAATCGAAAACTTGATCTCTACGAAAAACTCTTTTTGCAAACTTTGATCTCTCTTGCCTTTGTGTTCTTCCACGCTATGACCCTTCTTAGAGAACTTCTAAAGGAGAATGGTGGGATCTCCAAGTAAAAGAAAACCCTAACACTCTAATAGGAAACCAGACGAGAGAGAGGAGGAAGAGATAGAGGAACTTGAGAGATAATTGTGTACTAAGATCTCTAACCCTCACCTCTTATTTATAGTTTATGGAACACTTCATCTTAAACCAAGATTATAAGTCTCACTTCTATTTTCAGTAAGTGTCCTACTCCTCCTTTCTTTAAGAGTTTCAATGAAATTAGTAACCTTCTCTTATTAAAGCTAGCATGGGAACCACTAGGGATTCTTTAGAATCTGGCTCCAACTAGGAATCTGGACCCCACATCTCAAGTGAACTCCAGACCCACAGTTAATTGCAAATAAGTCCACTAAATAAATGCAATTGCACTTCAGCCTTAGGAATGCTTAGAAGAAGACCCTAAACTTCCCAATTACTATAAGTATGCCCCTCTATCAATTATATTCATGGATCTATTGGAATAAATTTGTTCAACCAAATTTGATCCATCTCTTAGTATCCTTGCGACCCAATAAATTACAGTAATCATCAGTACTATCTAATTAACTCTTAATTGAGATAGGTGCATACTTACCAATGATAAAATTCATTAATTGGCACAAGGGATATTAAAGGGGATAGATTCCATCTTGAGAATTATATGTTCCCACAGCCCCACTACCACGTACCCAAAACATCGAGGTGCTGACCTACAATTGGCATCACTCATTGATGACTCAAAGTAAATATATAGTAGAAACTTGAGTTCATTAATCTCTTAGGATTAAATGCCTATTTCTTAAGAATTATGAGAGCAGTCATTTAATCAAAGACATATTTGCACAAGGTGCTACTCATGATCCTTCAGTACATCCACTGTACCAACACAATGATCTAGAGTCATACACTTTGATGGTCGAGACATATCACACTATCTTATAGTAATCATAGTATTGCAACCTTATCAGATGAGATGCCCAATTTTATCACTAGTTGTGAAACAGCTTAAGTATAAGATATGTAATATATGTCTCCTGTATGTGGATCTCATCCATACGTATGGATCACATCTAATATACTCGTGCGCTCCGGTTCATCTCATGAACCATCATGTCATTTTGTATTAGTCATGTGCAATCATAGTATAAAATATCATTTATCACATGAGTTAAGCATGAAAATATAAATTAATTAATGAAATAAATCAATTTATTATGATCATCCACTGGATTGAGAACATACAATCTAACAATTACATAACACGTACCATTTTATTGTGCTGAGTTTTTCCTTTGCTTGATCTACTTAATATCAGAATCTTGAGGAACAACTGGTAGATTTATCCTTCTTGTTATATGTCACGACCCCAAAATCAGAGTAGGATTAAGGGGACGTGATATCGGGGATTATTGTAACATAATCTTTTCATTTTCCCCAGGATCCGCATGGGTGAGAATTTCAAGATCCATCACTGTTATGGAACATTTAGTAGAAGCTTACATTGAGGTGCAATCCGAAGTCCGGAGCTCATCGAATTTCGTGTTGCATCAATAATGTCTTATTAGTTGAATCATACTATACATTATATCATCATACTAGTATAAATATAAACAAGGGATAACATAGCTAAACAAGAAAACAGGATAAACCATTCCCATATTTCAAGTTATAAATTACATTCTCAAAATAAAGGCCTACAGAGGGCAGTAAAATAAAATAAAACACCTAAAATAACACCTCAAGTTATTTTCGGTCTCATGTGCAAGAAATGGAGTCTACATGACAACCTCTGCACCAAAACACTGGCTACTTATGGCTTATCAACCGCCTCCTCAAAAACTGTACCAGGGTACAGGTCAGGAAATTATACCTACAGCACCAAGCAAAAATCAGACAAATTGCCTAACAAGTATCCAAAATAGAAAGTCTAGTTTGTAGGTACAAAGTGTTAGGGATTTTGTGTGTTAAAATTTGATGGACACATTATCATTTTAGCATCATTCGAATTTTCACATGAGCATTGATTTTGAAAAACTTGAAATTTTGATTTTCACATGCATTATTTTAAAACTTTTAGAACTTATGTTATATGCATGTTTTGGTTTTTAAACTTGGATGCATTAAGTTTTGAAAAAAGAGATTTTCGAATTATGCAAGCCTTTAGACCTAAATTTGTAAAGCATCTTAGGCATTGATAGGTTCATGTTGTAGAAAATACTTTTGGATTGATTTAAACATGAATCTAAGCTTGATTTCCATGGTCAATCTTCTCTTTTAGAAAATCACTTTCACATCAATTTCTCAGGAAAAACTCGGTCAACCAGTCGGTCAATCGAATCTAGGAAAATGGCTGACCGAAAAATCAAACAACTAAAAAAGAAATTTTCGGTCAACCAAAATGTGCAAATCGGTCAACCGAATTTTCACAAAGTTCATCGTTTGAAATTTCCGACCATTGGAAATATGAACGTTGGGAATTCGGTCAATCGAACAAAGAGTCATTGGCCAACTTTTTCTATATAACCCAGCTCATTCCAAGGCCAATTTGAGGAACCAAGAGGGTCTCCTAGAGGTGTTTTGATGCAAAACAAAGGGAATGAGCTAAGGAAGCCTAGAAAGTAAAAAAAAAAAAGAAGCTAAAGCTTGGAACTATGAGTTAAATCTTCTAAATAAGCTTAGTTTTCCTTATCATATGTTTTCGTGCTTTGCTTAAATTATTGGTAAATCTATTTTAACATGTTAACTATAATTTGTTGTGTCTTTAACATGAATATGATATGATTGATTTATTTTTTGGGATGCATCACCTTGATTCACACCAAGTTGGACTCAAATTGGTATATCTAAGTGAATCATGTTTTGGAATCACCTTTGAAATCACATGTAACATGATTCATATACTTGGTTGAATCTTTGGCTGTTGATTTCCGTCTCAAGAAAGTCACTTTCAACCTATCTTGTGTTTTGGATTCAACAACACTCACAAATCACATGTGCGTGGTTTTTAAAGTTTCACACAACTTACTTAGCATTGATAGGCATTCCATTTTCAAGTTAGTTTTTAAATAACATGTGATTTGTCTTTTCACTTCAATCAAATATCTTTTTGTGACTTACACTTTCAAATGCTTTAATCATACATGTATTGAGCTACATTTTTAAATTTGATTGAAGACCTCATGCATCACATGTTTTGTTCTAAAAATTTCACAACTTGCTTGAACTAGATAGGTATATCTTTTACAAGTTATTTTTAATATGTGATTAGCATTCTTGCTTCAATAAAAAATATTTTTATGAGCTAAAACTTTTAAAAGCCTTTGGCATACATTTATGAGCTTTCATTTTTAAATTAATTGAGAACAGCATGCATACACATTGAGCATTCATCTATGCATTCATATAGTGTATGTGAGTTAGATTTTCACTTTTATATTTACCTATTTAAAGGCATTGTATTAAGCCAAAATTGTATCTCCATAAAGTGTACTCTAGACGTTACTTAGAGAGTGAACCAATATTTTAATTGCATATGTTATTGCTTAGCCTTAGAAAAGCATAAGTGTAAAGGTTAGGGGTGAACCATAAAACTCAAGAGGTTATTGCTTAGCCTTTGAAAGCATATTGTGGAGGTTATTACTAAGCCTTGAAAAGCATTTTGTAAAGGTTATTGCTTAGCCTATTGAAAAGCATAGATAGTGGGATTCCGGTTGGATTTAAGAACACAAGCCAGGAGTGGATATAGGGCATTGAGGCCGAACTACTAAAAATAGTTGTGTTATGGTGGATGCTTTGTCATGATTGATTTTGTTAGCTTCTACACTTAGTTTCAGAATCATCACTTGTGACTGATTGATTTAAAGAAGTTAAGATTTGGCATAATTGGTCACTAAAATAAGTTCACCCTATTCAGCCCCCTCTAGGGTTCAGATCCCAGACTTTCAATTGGTATCAGAGCCTAGGTGCTTTATATTAGGATCATGTGCATTGAAACTCTTGATTAGGTGTATGAAAATCTAGAATTAGAACCCTAGTGTTGTGCCTTATTGAAAATCATTAAAATGGATTCCACTTTAGTTGAAAATGGAGATTCCCTTCTAGCTCACTCTTCCCCCTAAGAAACATTCTCACCTATCTAAGCTATTTCTAGTTATATCTCCAAGTGTTGGTGGGACATCAAAAGTGAACCCTCAAGGACAACCCTATCAAGAACTTAAGTGGATTCTCAAAGGTATACAATTACACAAACCTTAAGGTCTTGAACCTCTTTAGACCAACCTATTCATTATCGTTACATCATATTGTTGGTCATGATACATTTTGTTCTTACATAGCTACATTTCTTAAAATGTAATGTTCTTTGTAATCAATTGATTTTGGTTTAAAAAATAACTTAGTGATATCTCATGATGGTTTTCAAAATCACTTGATTGTAATATCCTCATAATAGATTTGCATTTTTTTCACATATAGTTATATATCTTGTAATGCATTTTTATTAATGATCAATTGATTGTGGTTTCAAAATATTTTATAACTAGTTTATTCATGAACGATTGATGTTGCAAAATCATTTGTTTGGATGTCATAGTTAGATCATTTTGGAAAAACAAATGATTTGAAACAATTTAAATTTTGCATGGATTTCTAAGTTATATCTTTTCAAATGGAAAATCATTATTTTTGAAAAATCAGCTTGTATGTGCTCCAAATAGTTACATAATTTATAATGCAAGTTGAAAAATGATTTAGACCTCATTGTTAATATTCTTTGATGGAAAATGAGGATCGAAACTGATTTTCATTCTATGCTTACAAAGTTAGAATTTTTAAATGAAAACTCAGATTTTTTAATATGCTTGAGATTCAATTGGTTAGAGCCTTATAGTTATATCATTCACTTGAATATGTTTTTGAATAAATGCATTATCCAATTGATATCAAGTCATATATGTTCAAATCAATTTGTATGAGTACTAATAGTTATATACTTTAGAACACAAATTGAAAATTGAAAATGTGTTATCTTCAAAATCATTTTCTTTATGCCCATTGTTAGAGTTTAGTTATTGAAATGATTTGAATATTGTATGAATGGAAATGATCTAAAGCTTCTGATGGCTCCCTTGGTCACGGGACTACCAGGGTCAGCAAATGTGGTAATCCGTGGGGTCCAACCCTTTCGTGACTAGAGATGAGCGAACAACATCGATTTTCTTTTGTGTTTGGGTATGTCAAACTTTCTATTTTACTTAGAAATAACAAGCAGTGGTACGTAGATCCACCTTTTCAAGTAGAAAAGAAAATAAACTTTTTTCTAGCTTTCATTGCACATGTGTTAAGGAAAAAAACATAATTTAGATTTTGGATGCCGTGAAAGGCGAATTTCATTTGTTTGCCGTGAAAGGCGATTTATAACTCTCATCAAAAGAAAAGACAAGATTCGTGACTTTTGTGTCTCTTTTAGAAATACAAATACAATGAGAAGAAAGAAAATGAAATCTAACTTCACAGGAGATTGTGGGAACTCGTTCAGATCGACGGTCGTAAGTCATGTTTGGGCTTCGCCGTCATCTTTCAGATGATAATAGATGATGCTTTTGATTCCTTTGGCTTGGCTTGAACTTCTGATTTTTAGAGGATAAAGATCAAGAAGAAATCATATATCCAATAGAAATCTAAATAGACAGGCTGAAAAGGCCGCTTCTAAGCCATAAAGATAGAAGGAGAGGGCCTTGAGGGCTAGCCCCGCAAGGGTCTTCAATTACCTTGTAGTGGTGGTCTCTGTAGAGTTTCTTCAATAGAGGAGGGATTGTCGTTGGAGCGTCATATCAACGATGTGGAATTCTTTGTGGAATTTTTTGTGGGATTTGCATATCATCATGCCTTGAAATGGTGGACATGACCTCCTTTTATAGGATTTTTGGTGGGCATGTGGGGGGTTTATGGGCTTTAAATGCATTAATTGCATTAATGCTCTATGATAGGAGGAGTTACATGTTTTGAATTTGTATTTTTATAACTCATTTTTCTTGACTTTTGATTGGCCATGGGAGAATAATCGGCCTTTATTTGCATTTAAGCTTCATGATGGGAGGAGTTAAATTGCTTAATGCCATAATTGTGTTGGCTTGTAATACCTATTCTTTGGATTATGATTTGGTCGTCCATGATAATGCGTAATTAACCACATTAACTTGTTATAAAAATGGGTCATTAACCGCATTAAGTGGCTGCCGGAGTACTTGAAGAGTTGCGGGCCAAGCCGTATCTTTTGGATTTTTACCCACGATGTAGGGACCCTTGATCGTCGATGGCTTTTTCATGTCGATTGTTGTCGGATGATCACGCAATTTTGAACATTGATTGCTACCAGTGGGCCAATACCATCTATCATGTCGATTTCTTGGTCGATCGGGCAAAAAGTGTGTTTTCTTTGTTTGTATATTGGCGATTTCGAAGTGTCCGATGATGAACCCATAATTTCGACAGCAAATCCGTGATGTTGTTAAAGATCGACAGATTTTGTACCTCGAAAATCAGATTATGGAAAATCATAGAGGCCAAATATCACAGAATGTGAAGATGAACCAAAAAATGGGTTTTCGGCAGAAATCCAGTGACCTGAATTTCCAGGGTCGCTGGGGACAATGGGGCCATTTGATCCCTTTTTCGACCTTTTTCTCATTTTTTTTTTTTTTTTGTCTTTCTTCTTTGGCATATTTTCTTGGTATTTTTGTATAATTTTTGGCAAGATTTTCCAGCATAAAACTTGACGAGAAGCCGTGCAAAACAGAGAGCAAAGTTTCTGATTTTCTGGGAAAGCCGAAGACTTCGTCATGCAGGGGTGCCGATTTGCCACTAGAAGCCAAAACTGGGTCAAATGATGTCGGAATGACCTGAAATTTGAGGTAAAGTTTCATAGGCAAGAATTAAGACCAACTACAAGCTTTTGTTTGAGTTTCGAAGCCGTGTGGGGCATGATGCCAGTAAACTTGATTTTGCTGTGAGGGAGACGTCGCGCTTTGATTTACGATTAAACGATGTTTCGATTTACCTAAAATTTGGCAGGGACCCTCTTGGATTCATTTGCAAATCATGGTCCTAAGGGGCTCCAACGCCAGGAGACCTAGTTTAGTAGTCGGAGGGCCAAAGTTAGGTCAAACGATGTCGCATTAACCTGAAACTTGATATGTAGCCTCTTGGAAGCATCTTGAGGACATCCATGTGCTTTGTTTGATGAGTGATGGTTTTGGCGGTTTCTGCAGTCGGGAGGCTTGTTTTTACTGTTTAAGGGTTGATGTTGGGTCAAACGTTGTTGGTTTGATCTAAAATTTGACATAAAGCCCCTTGGAAGTATTTTAAGATCATCCATAGGTTTTGATTGAATATTTGATGTCTCCAATGCTATTGTCGCCAGAAGGGTTGACTTTGTCGCATGGGGAATGCAACATTTTACATTTTAGGTCAAATGTTATCAGAATGGCTTGGAGTTTGAGGTATAGCCTTCTAGTGGCATTTTAATGTCAACTGTGTGCTCTATTTTGTGAAACAAGGTTTCCTACTACACCACCGCTGGGAGCTCTTATTAGTTGTTGGAAGATTAAAGTTAGGCTAAATGATGTCGAAATGACCCAAAACTTCATGTGTACACTTCTTATGACTGTTTTGAATGATCTTGAAGTTTCTGGATGCTCCCGACAAGACTTGATGCATGAAGTAGCTTTGTCCACTGTGGTATGATGCAGTTTCATGTAGCTTCTTTGATGTTGAAAGTGTATGAAGAGGTAAAGTGACATTTTTTGTGTCAACAAATGCCCTCTCGAGGTGCAGCGACGAGGTGCATAACTTTGTAGTCGGCATGCCTTGAAGAGAACTTTCAAGCTTTGAAGGAGAGCTTTTGACTAGACCAAGAGTCATGAGCAATTTTCTTTTGGTGGAGTAGCTTTTTGAGTCTCTAAATGAATTTTATGGCAGTAAGAGGGATCATGTACCATTTCAAGGCAAAGTCTTGAAAATGACATAAGAGCTTTATATTTGAATTTTTGGGTTTTTGTTTTTTGGATTTTGGATTTTGGATTTTGGGTTTTGGTTTTTCTTTTTGACCTTGTGAACTTAAAGGCTTTATGTGGCACATTAGGCGGTCAAGAGGAGGTTTTGCTTTCCGGTTTTTTATTTTGCTTTTGACCTTGTGCCCTAAGAAACTATATGTAGCAAGTTAGGGGGTTAGCAGAAAAGATTCTTGTTTTTGAACTAGTGACCTAACAAGCTGTATGTGGCAAGTTAGGGGGTTTGGAATTGGATTTTGGTAACTCTTTGGGACTATTTTCGGTCAATTGGAGTGGTTTGGATTTTTGTGGAATGTCAATTTCAAGGTTTTGGCTTAATTTGGTGCATAATGTTGGATGGTTTTAAATTACTTCCAAGAGGCTCTATGTCAAGTTTCAAATTGAACCGACAGCGTTTGACCCAACATCAACCCTCAAACAACAAAACCAATCATCTCGGTGGTGGAAACCACCGAGGCCATCACTTATTAAACAAAGCACATGGATGGTCTCAAAATACTTCCAAAGGGCTACATGTCAAGTTTCAGGTTATTTCGACAACATCTGACCAGACTTTGACCTCTCGGAAACTAAATCAGGCCTCCAGGCGGCGAAGCCCGTCGGGATTATGATTTCTAAATCGGAGCTAATGGATCATCATAAAATGACTCCAAGAAGCTCCCTGTCAAATTTAAGGTCAATCGGACATCATTTGACCGTACATCAAAGTGTGGCATCTTCCTCGCGACAAAATTAAATCTACTGGTAACAGGACCCCCACACGGTTTCAAAACTCAAACGAAAGCCTGTCGTTGGTCTTCTTTATTGCCTAAGAGGCTTCACCTTAAATTTTAAGTCATTTCAACATCGTTTGACCTAGTTTTCATTTTTTACGGCAAATTGGCAACTTTACGTGACAAAGTCTTCGGCTTTTCTGGAAAATCAGAAACTTTACCCTTTTATCTGCACCGCTTTTTATCAAGTTTTTTGTAAGGAAATCATGCCAAAATATGTGCAAAAATACCAAGAAAAATGTCAAAAAAGAAGACGGCCCAAAAACGGCGACCAAAAGGGGCAAAAAAACCCCATGGTCATGCAACCCTGGAAATCCGGGTCGCTGGATTTTCGCTAAAAACCCATTTTTGGGTGTATTTTCGCATTCCGTGCTATCTGACCTCTATGATTTTCCAAAAAACTGATTTTTGGGGCACGAAATCCGTCGATCTTCGACAACATCGCGGATTCACCGTTGAGATCGTGGGTTTGTTATCGGACACTTTGAAATCGCCAACCGGCCGACCAAGAAAGTACATTGTTTGCCCAACCGATTGAGAAATCGATAGGACAAATGGTACCGGCCCACTAGCAGGAATTAATGTATGAAATTGCATAATCATCCGACATCCATCGGCATGATAAATTCACCGGCGATCAAGGCTTCCTGCTCCGTGGGTAGTATTTCAAAAGATGCGGGCGCGGCCCGAAACTCTTCAAGTACTTTAGCGGCCACTTAATGCGATTACTGACCATTTTTATGACAAATCAATGTGGTCAATTACTCATTATTGTGGACGGCCAAATCAGAAGCCAAGAAATGGGAGTTACAAGTTAAGCACAATTATGACACTAAACCATGTAACTCCTCCTATCATGGAGTTTAAATGCAATTAGGGGACCATTATTCTCCAACGGCCAATCAAAATCCAAGAAAAAAGAGTTACCAAAAACATAAATGAAAATATGTAACTCTTCCCATCATGGAGCATTACTGCAATTAATGCATTTAAAGCACATAAACTCCGCTCATGGCCACCAAAAGCCTATAAAAGGAGGCCATTTACACCATTCCAAGGACGGGAAAAAGGACGACGGAAAAAATCCAAAAAAAGAACTCTACATCGCTGCTACGACGCTCCAATGAAGATCCCTCCTCTATTGAAGAAGCTCTGCAGTAACCACCACTATAAGGTGACCAAAGTCTCTTGGCCCCCCTCCCCTAAGGCCTTCTCTTTTTGTCTCCATGGCTTAGACGCGGCTTTTCAGCCTGTCTACATAGATTTTTATTGGATATACGATCTCCTCTTGGTCCTTATTCTCTAAAAATCTGAGGTTCAAGCCGAGCCAACAAAATCAAAGGCATCATCTGTTATCATCTGAAGGATGACGATGAACTCCAAACATGACTTGCGACCGTCAATCTGAACGAGTCCCCGCAATCTTCTGTGAAATTAGATTTCCCTTTCTTCCTTTTCATTGCATTTTATATTGTTTAAAGAGGCATAAAAATCACAACTCTTGTCTTCTCTTTTTTATAAGAATTGTAAATCGCCTTTCATAGTAAAAACATCGCCTTTCACTGCAAACAAATGAAAATCGCCTTTCATGGCATTCAAATCTTAATAATGTCTATTTTCTTAACACGTGCAGTGAAAGTTAGGAAAAAGTTAATTTTCTTTTGTACTTGTGAAGGTGGATCCATGGACCACCACTTGTTAATTCCAAGTAGAGTAGAAAATTTGGCATACTCATACAAAAAAGTTAATATTCGCTTTGTCACCAGTCACAAAATGTTGGACCCCATGGATTCTCACAACCGCTAATCTTGGTAGTCCTGCGAGCGAATAAGCGAGCCAATCAAACTCCCCTTCACTCCTCATTTCCATCGGCCAGCAAGTGAGACTTTGTTTCTTCTTCTTCTCCTTCTCTTCTTCCATGGCATGGTGAAGAACTCCCCCTTGAAGGCTTCCCTTGCAAGATTCAGCCCGGCCAATCAACTCCACATCATCCCCCTACACAGCACAGTGCGTTTTGGTGTGAATCCAGCAGTGGCAGTACCCTCCTCCACCACCTTTTTCTTTCTTTGACTTCTACAAGGTAGGCCTCTCTTTTCCCTCTTGAATCTCTTGATGTTGGAGCCCATGTTCATCATTTGTTTTAGTTTTTATGGGGCTTGGGTTTTGACAGTATAATGGGTTTTATTTTAGGGAGATTTTTCGTGGGTTGTTTGGAAGAGAAAGCCTTTAATTTTGGAACTTAGAGTGACCGCGGGTTAAGGTTGGATTTGATTCTTGATTTGAGGCAAGTGTTCAATTTATTTATCATAGCATGCCTTAATGTTTTAATTGATTCCCTAATTTGTTTCTCAATGGCTTGATTAAGAAGGAAATACTTGAATTATTAATTGGTTTTAATTAAATGTTCTTGTTAAAATTTTAAGTGTTAATATCCCTTAATCATCCAGATTTTAAGTGGGATCAAAATCCCCAAGTGGACCCCACTGAAATCCCCGTGTAACCAGCAGACCGACTGTAAGACCCTGACCTGAGTGACCTCGATTAGTGTAATTAAGTCGTGTGTTAGCTCTAAGTGTGTTTTGTGGATTTTGATTTAGTTGGGTTTAGAATAGCTTTGTTATAGCTTTTGAGGAATTTTGAGTGCCTTTGTGATTAGTGGGGCCCTTTGGAGGTTCCTTTTATTAGGGCTGTCAATCATGCCGTGTTAACGAATTCGGGTTATGGGTTAACGAATTCGGGTTAAAATCAACTCAACCCGTACCCGACCCGTTAACTTAACGGGTCAAAAAATCTAACCCGAACACGACCCGTTAATTTAACGGGTTACCTAACCCAACCTGTTAACCCGTTAAGTAATTAAGTCATTTCGAAATTTAAAAAAAAATTATACAAAAATAGAAGAAGAAAAATATATAAGCCACATGAAACTGTAAGTGAGGATCTCAAGTGGATCCTACCTAAAAACCCACTATAAAATAATAAATTTTAATTTCTTTTTTTATAAATATAAATTAATTTATTTACATTTAGGGAGTAAAAAAAAAAATTAACGGGTCAAGCGGGTTGTTAACGGGTTGCTTGTTTAATTCATACCCGACCCGTTAACTTAACGTGTTAACGGGTTTGACCCATTAACGACCCGAATCCATTAAGAGCCAACCCAAACCCGTTAATATCGTGTGGGTTTGTGTCGTGTTAACGGGTCGTGTGACATTTTGACAGCCCTACCTTTTATGACCTTGCGTTTACTTGGGGGATTACTCGAGATTCCATTGATTTGTATTTTTATCCCATTTTACTAATCTTGTTAATCTCTTCAACTTTCATGTTGATCCTGTAAGGTCCGCGACCTTACTAGGTCAGTTGGGCCCAATAACTGGCCCGTTGGCCCATTTATTTTGATATTATTATGATTATTGTTTTATTAGATATTTAAGTGGGTTTAGATGGTGAGCGAGTTTCTTTTAACATTAGAATAGTGCCTGCGAAGTTTCGTGCGATTCCGAGTTCGTTTGACCCTAGTAGGGGGTAGTTTGCAAATTAGGGAAAAATTGAGTGTTTTCCGGAAAAATTCCTATCGCCGTGATTTTGGTTTCGTTGGAAAGGTCTCGTCACGTTGATCAATTTTGTCTACTGGCTCGTTGCGATCCAACGACCATAAACCCTTCTAATAATTCATTTCTTCTCCGGACCCACTTAGGGGCAACTTAGTCTTTTCCTTCTCCCTTCTTCTTAAACAAGAGATTAACCCTAATCTCTTTTCTTTCTCTGCAACGAACGAGAACTCCAGCAGCTCTCTTCTTCTTCCTCATTTCCCAAGGCTCCAGAACTCTTCCTAGAAAGACCATCTCGAAGATCCGAGCCGCTCATCTTCTTCCTCGCGATCTCCTCTTTCCATTGACATCAGTTTGGTAAGGTTTCCCTCACTTTCATCTTTTAAATTATTTCTCTTTGGTTTAAATTTAGGTTAGATCTCAATCTTTTCCTTTCTTTACTTCTCCTTTGCGTGTTAGGTTGCATTTGGTCGGGGTAGATCGAGGTTTTCGCAGTAGTAGGGCTTCTCCTCAGATTTCCCCAATTCCAATCTTCTTCTTGGTTGAGGCAAGTAGATTTGTATTTTATAATTAAGCATGTATGTATGTTTATTATCGATTGACTATGTTATCTTGTTAGATTACCCTAAATCCCAAGCCTATTATGTTATTATATGTTAAAATAGTTTTGGGTAATCTTTTTTTTTACTATTGTTAAGTGATGTAAGTGGAAATGATGATGGATGAAATGGATTATTGGGGGAGCACGGTGGCTCAGTTTTGTGCAGGTGAACTTTTGGAAGGGAGGTAATTAAGAAGAATTATACTGATAAACTATTGCTGGGACACGTTTAGAACACTGAACGTTTGAACGATACAAACGATTACCGTTTTGAATGTCATCTTACTAATGTTCAATGTTCAACGTCCGATGTATATTTTATATATATAATAATAATAACAATTCTGACTTTGATGCTGCTGGAAACGTCCATACGATGCACGTACGGTCCGTCGCGCATTTAATAATGTATATATAATAAAAAGGGAATTTCTAAAGGCCATAACTTTTAATCCGTTCATCATAATTTTACGTATAATATACGGTTGGAAAGCTCTTGAGATGTAGAATCCAATGGTTCTAGTTTCATAATGATCAGAGATCGGGAAGTAGTAAAATTACTCAGATTAATGATTTAGTCTATGTTTTATTGGAAATGAGACTTGTTAACATATGTTTAGACCTTAGATATTGGCAAATATGAACCTAGTCTCACGTGACCATTAATGGGGTTTTGAAATCGTAGCACATGGCTTGGTGTGCTTCGATGGGTTGTTTAGTATTCGTGTATGGTGTATGGTTTAACCGAATGGGTAGGGAATTGAATCCAATCGATGTTCAACATGATTGTGCGCCCAGGAATTTCTTTATAAGCATCGTTGATTCGAATTTCCCACGCACTCCGTTAAAACATATATGGTACAGGGATGACAACACTTGCCTAGGATTGGATTGTAATCTCTCTTTGATTTGTTAATCGTATCCGCTGGTTTCATTTATTTGTACACTCTCTCGGCATAAAACACCTAATTAATTATGAAACATAAACTCTTGTAGAATTAGGACAAGGACCTGACTTAGAGTGTACCATAGGGCCTTGTGTCATTTAATTGATAAACATGACTGGCTAGACTGAATGGATTATCATGGGTTTGGACTTGTCTTGTATTGGTTTGAATGGATTATCATGTCGTTGATTCGGTTCCTTGGTGTGCAGACTCCTCAGGTGAGTATTACTATGAGGAGCAGGTCGGTGAGGAGATCCCAGAGGATCTCCAACCAGCAGAGGAGGCACGGGAGTGGAGTGCCGATGACGTAGAGTAGCGTCATCATTACTAGGCACATGAGAGACTCATAGGGGCACTTCATTAGACTTTCATTTATTCATTTATTATTCCTCGTTGGAACTTTCATTTCATTGACTTGATGTTGTTTAATGGCCTTGGTCATTGGGATGGTCATTGTTAATACAGTAATTTCTTGGTTAGCTTTATTTATTCCTGTTATAACTTTAAATATCAATTGAGAATTATTATCCATTGTTTGGTTTTTAGATATGCCTCGAATTGTATGAATTCCTTAATTTTATATTACTTGAGGTTTGAAATACAATATCCTCACAGCGGACTTACGATCCTTGGGCCTAAAGGGCAAAATTTTTAATTAGCCCTAAATTTCACTCCCCAGATTCGGTTTATTTTCCAATCGGGTTCGAGAGACGTGGCATGATGGTATCAGAGCAATGGATGGTTTCTTAGGGTAAAAAATAAAATAAAATTTAGAAACCATAGGACGCGTGTGAGGATTCTGTTAGTTAGTAGGTTGGCTTTGTAGTTCTTTCTTAGCATTGTATTGTTAGCTTGGGGCATGTTGGAACTACCCTTGAATGTTTTACAGGACGATGGCTGGTAGACCCACCCGATCTAATAACGGACCACCGCCAGAGGGCAGTTCTTCTTAGAGTGGCCCAGAGAATCAATTTCATCAATTCATGGCAGCATTCATTCAATCTCAGAAGGATTTGGCTGAACAGAGTACTAGGCAGAATGAGAGTCAGGTTGTATTCCAGGCTCAGATGCTTGAGGTAGTGCAGAAAGTGGGCCAGCCACAGCCCAAGGAATATGATCTCAACGAGCTGGTTGAGAAATTCAGGAAGAGGTTCCCACCAGAGTTTCATGGCATTGAGGACCCCGCTGTGGCAGATGAGTGGGTTGTTCAGATGGAGAAAATCTATGAGGTATTCAAGTGCACGGGTGTCCAACAGGTGCAGCTAGCGACCCACATGTTCCGTGGGGCAGCAGAGAGGTGGTGGAAGACAGTGAAGCATCCTTATGAAACGATCGCAGAAGATGTAGCCTGGAAGACCTTCACTGAGCAGTTCTAAAAGAAGTTTATCCCTGAGCACTACCGTGATCAGAAAATGGAGGAGTTTGAGAGATTGGTTCAGGGTGATCTATCAGTACAAGACTATGAGATCTCTTTCACCCACCTATCCAGGTTTGCAAGGAATCTGATTCAGCCCGAATCGGAGAGAGTTCGGAGGTTTATCAAGGGACTGCGAGCAGATATCAAGATGCAAGTACAGTGTAGTAAGCTGACTGATTATGATGATGTGGTCAAAGAAGCTTATTGGGCAGAGGAGTCTCTTAAGGATGTGATTGCCTTGGAGTAGCAGAGGATCTTGGCATTAATACCTCAACCCAAGGCACAGGGTTCTTCCTCCCAGTATTATCAGCAGCCAGCATCTAAGAGGTTACGGTATGAACCAGTGCTTCGACAGTTGCCACAATGGATCACTTGCACTTTTTGTGGGGGAAGTCATCATCTCCGCGATTGCAGGAAACAGACGGGTGCATGTTTTCATTGTGGAGACCCAGGGCATAAAGTTTGCAACTGTCCAAGGAGGACAGGAGTGGCACCACCAGCATTCCCAACTCCGGCGCTCAGGCCTCCACATCCTGCGTAGCCATTGAGACAGGTGCCACCTGCACAGGCTAGACCCCAACAGCAACAGGTGATTGTCCGACCACCTCAGCCACCGCAGCAACGACCTCCAGTACCACAGCAGAGGTTCCAGCAGAGACCCCCGGCACCACCCAGATTTCAGGCTCGTGGTCCTAGGCCACAGCAGCAGTATCATTCGCAGCATCCTTAGCAGGCAGGGAGAGCTTATGCTTTGACGCATGAGGAAGCAGAGGCCGCGGGCAATGTTATAGAAGGTACACTTTCAGTTTGTGGATTTGATGCTAAAGTTCTATTTGATCCTGGATCCACACACTCATTTGTTGCACCAGCTTTTGCACTTCATTTGGGGAAGGATAAGGAAACACTACCGTATGATTTGATAGTAGCTACCCCTGTAGGTAGATCAATACCTTGTAATGTTATCTACCCTAGATGTAGTATTCAGATTGGAGAAGTTGTGTTGACTATCAGTTTGATTATTTTATCGATGTCGGAGTTTGACGTGATTCTTGGAATGGATTGGTTAGCAGCGAACCGAGCGGTGTTAGATTGTTTTAACAAGACCGTGAGGTTACAGAATGCAGATTGTAGTGTTGAGTTTGTGGGAGCTAAGAAGTCTACTTCCACTCGGTTGATTTCTGTGTTGAAGGCAAAACGATTGATAAGGAGTGGTTGTGAAGGCTTCATCGCATTCATTGCAGAAGACAAGGAGACCAAGACTGTGAATGAGATTCCAGTGGTGCGAGAATTCCCGGACTTGTTTCCGGATGAGATTCCTGGTTTACCACCTGTTCGTGAGTTGGATTTCACGATAGAATTGCAACCGGGTACAACACCTATATTTAGGGCTCCGTATAGGATGGCTCCAGCAGAATTGAAGGAGTTTAAAACTCAGATAGAAGATCTGTTGGATAAAGGTTTCATCAGACCCAGTGTTTCACCGTGGGGAGCTCCTGTGATATTTGTGAAGAAGAAGGATGGGACTATGAGAATGTGCATAGACTACCGACAACTGAATCAGGTGACAGTTAAGAACAAGTATCCGTTACCAAGGATTGATGAGCTGTTTAATCAGTCGCAGGGAGCCCAGTTCCTTTCGAAGATAGATCTACGATCTGGATATCATCAATTGCGAGTCAGAGAAGAGGATATTCCTAAGACTGCATTTCGGACGAGATATGGCCACTTTGAGTTCCTCGTGATGCCTTTCGGGTTGACAAATGCACTCGCTGTCTTTATGGCGTTGATGAATAAGGTGTTTGCTCCTTTCCTGGATCAATTTGTGGTAGTCTTCATAGATGATGTGTTGGTGTATTCAAAGTCTAAAGAGGAGCATGAGCATCAGTTGAGAACATCATTGCAGCTTTTGAAGGATAACCAATTGTATGCTAAGTTGAGTAAATGTGAATTTTGGTTGGAGCAAGTGGCATTTTTGGGTCACATTATCTCTAAGGATGGATTGGCAGTGGACCTTAAGAAGGTAGCAGCGGTTGTTAATTGGGGTAGTCCACAAAATGTAGCTGAGATTCGCAGTTTTCTGGGACTTGCGGGCTACTACAGGAGGTTTGTGAAAGGGTTTTC
Source organism: Camphora micrantha (assembly GCA_003546025.1). Classification (NCBI taxonomy): domain Eukaryota; kingdom Viridiplantae; phylum Streptophyta; class Magnoliopsida; order Laurales; family Lauraceae; genus Camphora; species Camphora micrantha. Next base: position 26,405,254 of record QPKB01000005.1, on the reverse strand, counting down.
TACTGTAGCATCTCCACTCACTAAGTTAACAAGGAAGGATATCCCATTTGTGTGGACAGAAGAATGTGAGAAGAGTTTTCAAGAGTTGAAGACCAGGTTAACTACAGCACCCATACTTGCTTTACCCTCAGGCATTGGAGGATTTGTGGTTTATACAGATGCATCAGGGATTGGTTTGGGCTGCGTTCTCATGCAGAATGATAAAGTGATAGCATATGGGTCCAGGCAGTTGAAGGATCATAAGAAGAAATATGCCACACATGATTTAGAACTGGCAGCAGTGGTGTTTGCATTGAAATTGTGGAGGCATTATCTGTATGGAGAGAGATTTGAGGTGCACACAGATCACAAGAGTCTACAATATTTGTTTACACAGGGTGATTTGAATAACAGGCAGCGGAGATGGATGGAATATATAAAGGATTATGATTTTCCGATTAAGTACCACCCTGGTAAGGTGAATGTTGTAGCAGATGCTCTCAGCAGGAAAACAGCTTTCAGTGGGTGTATAATGCCTGAGTGGAGATGGATGGAGCAGTTCAGAGATATGGATGTAGAGGTATGGCCTGCTAACGAGAAGGTATTGGTTGCTACTATGGGAGTTTGGGAGCCAGAAATAGTTAACAGGATCAAAGAAGCTCAGAAGGATGATCCTGAGTTGCAGAGAATTATTTACCACATTGATGATCATTCAGAATTCAGATTGATTGAAGGAATCCTGTACTGTAAAGACAGGTTGTGTGTGCCAGATGTGCAAGACATCAAGTTAGAGCTGATGACAGATGCACACCACACCAGATATTCAGTTCACCCAGGGAGTACCAAAATGTATCAAAATTTGAAGAATCACTATTGGTGGGTGAAAATGAAGAAAGAGATTACAGAATTTGTCGCTAAGTGTATGACTTGTCAGCAGATTAAGGCAGAATATAAGAAGCTTCCTGGTTTGCTTCATCCGTTGGACATTCCACAGTGGAAAAGGGAGCACATCACTATGGATTGTGTGTCAGGGTTGCCAAACACCAGGAAGGGCAATAATGCTATTTGGGTGATTGTGGATAGATTGACGAAATCAGCACATTTTCTGCCATTCAAGACTGGTCAGTTTATGAACAAGATGACTGTGTTGTACAGGGACAATATAGTCAAGTTACATGGAGTGCCTAAGTCCATAGTATCCGATCGAGACCCTAAGTTTGTCTCTCGATTTTGGTATACTTTCCAGTCATCTATGAGTACTCAGTTGAAGTTCAGTACAGCTTACCATCCTCAGACAGATGGTCAGTCTGAGCGTACTATCCAGACATTGGAAGATCTTCTCCGAGCATGTGTTTTGGATTTCAAGGAGAGCTGGGATGAAAGCTTGCCTCTATGCGAGTTTGCCTACAATAACAGCTATTATTCAAGTATTGGAATGGCACCATTTGAGGCATTATACGGGCGTAGATGTAGGACCCCAGCATGTTGGGAGGAAGTAGGAGTTTGGAGTTTCCATGGACCCTCAGAGATTGCTGACTCCAGTGAGAAAGTCAAAATTGTTCAGATGAGGATGAAAGAGTCTCGGGATCGTCAGAAGAGTTATGCAAACAAGAGGCGGAGGCCTCTAGAATTCCAAGTGGGGGATAAGGTGTTTTTGAAGGTGTCACCGATGAGAGGAGTTGTCAGATTCGGACAAAAAGGGAAGCTTGCCAAGAGATTTGTGGGACCATTTGAGATTAAGAGCAGGATTGGAGACGTCGCTTATCGTCTTGCGCTACCGCCTGAGTTAGCAGGTGTGCACGACGTTTTCCATGTCTCAATGCTTCGGAAGTATATTCCGGATCCTACTCATGTGTTACAGAGTGAGCCACTTCAGTTACAGGCAGATGCAACCTATGTGGAGCGTCCGACACAAATCATTGACACAAAGGAGGTAGTTCTGCGTACCAAGACTATCCAGTGGGACAAGGTACAATGGGAACACCATCCTCCGGAGGAAGCTACGTGGGAGCTTAAAGACCAGATGCAGAAGGCTTATCCCTATCTTTTCCCTGATGAGGTATGTTTAGGCATTTGGGGGACCAAATGTTCTTTTTAGAGGTGAGAGATGTAAGGTCCGCGACCTTACTGGGTCAGTTGGGCCCAATAACCGGCCCGTTGACCCATTTATTTTGATATTATTATAATTATTGTTTTATTAGATATTTAAGTGGGTTTAGATGGTGAGCGAGTTTCTTTTAACATTAGAATAGTGCCTGCGAAGTTTCGTGCGATTCCGAGTTCGTTTGACCCTAGTAGGGGGTAGTTTGCAAATTAGGGAAAAATTGAGTGTTTTCCGAAAAAATTCCTATTGCCGTGATTTTGGTTTCATTGGAAAGGTCTCGTCACGTTGATCAATTTTGTCTACTGGCTTGTTGCGATCCGATGATCAAAAACCTAGCTTCTAATAATTCATTTCTTCTCCGGACCCACTTAGGGGCAACTTAGTCTTTTCCTTCTTCCTTCTTCTTAAACAAGAGATTAACCCTAATCTCTTTTCTTTCTCTGCAACGAACGAGAACTCCAGCAACCCTCTTCTTCTTCCTCATTTCCCAAGGCTCCAGAACTCTTCCTAGAAAGACCATCTCGAAGATCCGAGCCGCTCATCTTCTTCCTCGCGATCTCCTCTTTCCATTGACATCAGTTTGGTAAGGTTTCCCTCACTTTCATCTTTTAAATTATTTCTCTTTGGTTTAAATTTAGGTTAGATCTCAATCTTTTCCTTTCTTTACTTCTCCTTTGCGTGTTAGGTTGCGTTTGGTCGGGGTAGATCGAGGTTTTCGCAGTAGTAGGGCTTCTCCTCAGATTTCCCCAATTCCAATCTTCTTCTTGGTTGAGGCAAGTAGATTTGCATTTTATAATTAAGCATGTATGTATGTTTATTATTGATTGACTATGTTATCTTGTTAGATTACCCTAAATCCCAAGCCTATTATGTTATTATATGTTAAAATAGTTTTGGGTAATCTTTTTTTTTACTATTGTTAATTGATGTAAGTGGAAATGATGATGGATGAAATGGATTATTGGGGGAGCACGGTGGCTCAGTTTTGTGCAGGTGAACTTTTGAAAGGGAGGTAATTAAGAAGAATTATACTGATAAACTACTGCTGGGACATGTTCAGAACGCTGAACGTTTGAACGATACAAACGATTATCATTCTGAATGTCATCTTACTAATGTTCAATGTTCAACGTCGACGTATATTATATATATATATAATAATAATAACAATTCTGACTTTGATGCTGCTGGAAACGTCCGTACGATGCACGTACGGTCCGTCGCGCATTAAATAATGTATATATATAAAAAGGAAATTTCTAAAGGCCATAACTTTTAATCCGTTCATAGGAATTTTACGTATAATATACGGTTGGAAAGCTCTTGAGATGTAGAATCCAATGGTTCTGGTTTCATAACGATCAGAGATCGGGAAGTGGTAAAATTACTCAGATTAATGTTTTAATCCATGTTTTATTGGAAATGAGACTTGTTAACATATGTTTGGACCTTAGATATTGGCAAATATGAACCTAGTCTCACGTGACCATTAATGGGATTTTAAAATCGTAGCACGTGGCTTGGTGTGCTTCGATGGGTTGTTTAGGTATTCGTGTATGGTGTATGGTTTAACCGAATGCGTAGGGAATTGAATCCAATCGATGTTCAACATGATTGTGCACCCAGGAATTTCTTTATAAGCATCGTTGATTCGAATTTCCCACGCACTCCGTTAAAATATATATGGTATAGGGATGACAACACTTGCCTAGGATTGGATTGTAATCTCTCCTTGATCTGTTAATCGTATCCATTGGTTTCGTTTATTTGTACACTCTCTCGGCATAAAACACCTAATTAATTATGAAACATAAACTCTTGTAGAATTAGGATAAGGACCTGACTTAGAGTGTACCATAGGGCCTTGTTTCATTTAATTGATAAACATGACTGGCTAGACTGAATGGATTATCATGGGTTTGGACTTGTCTTGTATTGGTTTGAATGAGATAATCCCTATGAACATGTCTTGTTTGTTGAACTAGCCAGATTTGCTTGTCTTGGTTTTCCTCGTGTCAACACCATTTTATTATTATTATTATTATTATTATTATTATTATTGCATATTATGACCAGCTGCAGTTTGGGGTTTATTGATGGGCCGGTTACTCGGACATCGGGGTGGGGAGTCGGCTTTGGACGGCGTCCATGGCGTTGAATAGTTGGGAGCGGGCTTGGACCGTGCTACTATTCCCAGGATCGGGAGCTCGGATCCCCCTGGAGCCGGACTTTGGTATCAGTAGTCCGGATAGGATTGTTACCGGTACCCCGTGAGGTGGCTTGGACATCAATGGAATCTCCCTCTTGTGCATTGCATTACATTGGTAGTGGTGATTGTTAGTATTGCTAGGATTTCTATTTATGATTCTGATGGTTATTTACTCATGCTACATGCCTAGTATTGTTCCTTGTATTCCTACGACCTTGTACTTGTCATTATTCTTATATTTGATGCATGTTATGTTTTAATTATATCTTGTTTATCTATTGCTCAACATGTCGTTGACTCGGTTCCTTGGTGTGCAGACTCCTTAGGTGAGTATTACTATGAGGAGCAGGTCAGTGAGGAGATCCCAGAGGATCTCCAACCAGCAGAGGAGGCACGGGAGTGGAGTGCCGATGACGTAGAGTAGCATCATCATTACTAGGCACATGAGAGACTCATAGGGGCACTTCATTAGACTTTCATTTATTCATTTATTATTCCTCGTTCGAACTTTCATTTCATTGACTTGATGTTGTTTAATGGCTTTGGTCATTGGGATGGTCATTGTTAATACATTAATTTCTTGGTTAGCTTTATTTATTCCTGTTGCAACTTTAAATATCAGTTGAGAATTATTATCCATTGTTTGGTATTTAGATATGCCTCGAATTGTATGAATTCCGCAATTTTATATTACTTGAGGTTTGAAATACAATATCCTCACAGCGGACTTACGATCCTTGGGCCTAAAGGGCAAAAATTTTAATTGGCCCTAAATTTCACTCCCTGGATCCGGTTTATTCTCCAATCGGGTTCGGGGGACGTGACAGATCCCGTTCCCGTCCCGAATCCCGAAACCCGACTTTTCCAGTTTCAAGGGCAAAACAGTCTTTTTTACACTAAATTTGTAACAAATATTTGATATTCCCGAAACCCGCGAAACATATGGTTTTTGAAAACTAGAAATTCCGACGATCAACTTTCCCTTCTTCATTGAATTCATTTGAAGTCCCGAAAATCACTATTTCGGCCCCACAAGAATTCCTAGTGGTGGAGCCCACTCACATTTGCTTTATAAGGAAGCCATTCTCTTCCTTCTTCCTTTTTCCAGCACAACCCAAAAGCTAGGGCTTTATTCTTCACTTTCTCTTCTTCTCCTTGCTTTCCATCACTTAATCTCCCACCAAACTTGCACCAACATCAAAATGGATTTCACTATTCTCTTCCCCTCTTTGAAGACTCTTTATTGACACCATTTTTGAAGAAAACCACCCACTACAAGATCTTCTTTGAGCTAACTCTTGCCATTAGAAGACCTTCCAAGTAAGCAATCATTCCTATCTTCTATATTTGTGTTCTTGTAACACTAGAGGAGCTTCGTTTCCTTTATTGGAAGCTCTCTCTTCCTATTTCCTTGTTTTGACCCTTTTAGGGTTTGTTTTGGGGATTTTTGTGTAGCTTTGGAGCTTTGCCTGGAGATAGTGATTAGAGGCTTGATTTGTTGATTAGAGACCTTGAGGCAAGTGGATGATTAGATACTTTGAGCTTTGAATGATTTTAATGAAATGTATTGATGATTTCAATATATGTTTCATACTATTATTGATTTGCATTTATTTGAAATAAAGGTACATTAATGAGTCTTGTTAGTTCATTTAATGTTATGGAAATGTGGTTGTTACCCACTCATTTATTGCTTACTTTTGGTATAAATGAATCCTTGTGATTGTGGTTTTCTCTCCTCTTTTGTGGTTGAATGTGATTAAGAAGAAGAATCTTCATTTGATGATTATGGGAGTGTTGATGTGGAGTTTGAATGGTGTTAGAAAGGATTTTTGGAGCCTCCTATATTGGAGTGGAAATGAAACTCATATGAGTTGTAAGAAGTGGAAAAAGAAGAGAGTAGAATTGTCCCGGAATCAATTCTTGGACCGTTCGCTCGAGCGAACTTGACTGGTCGCTCGAGTGACCTGTCCAGAAATGACTTCAAACCATTCCAGTAGATAGCTCGCTTGAGTGGCCATTTGTCCGCTCGAGTGACCAATCCTTGAATCATATCAGAGCTCTCACAGATTCTTGTTAGTTCGAACGAACTATTTGCTCGCTTGAGCAAACATGTTCGCTCGAGCGAACACATCATCCGCTCGAGCGAACCATCCCAGGAAACTCTTCCAGAGAGCTCGTCGCTCAAGCGAACTCCTTGTTCGCTCGAGCGATGGACACTATTCATTTAGGATCATTCTGTGAGAAAAATGAAATGTTTAGTGGATTGAATGAGGTTTGTTGGGAGCCCTATTGTTATGGGAAGACCTATGAACATTGTTTGAACACAGTTGAATAGAGAAACCGAATTACAAGCATTCGTTTGAAGTTTTGAAAACCCCTAAGGTGTATAAAGAGCCCGGGATGTCTCCAAACTCAAGGAGTACCAATTTATATAGCAATGGACATACGGGACCTTTATTCATCTTGATCGAATTTTGAATCCCGATACTTGCCCCGAGATTCACGAATTATGATTTATCATTTCCAAAAATACTGAATTTGCAACTGTAGCATTTTGCTAGTCTCAATATGCACTTCCCGTTAGAAATGATATTTGTGCCTTCGAGCACCCTGTCCCGCCTGTTTATATAAGTGCATCATATGTATTTGTACATGTCTTGATTTACGATATTTGACCTACGAGTCAGCACCACTAAGCTTGGATAACCTTATTGGTTTGATCCACCGACTTGGAGATCCCCCTCCAGTCCCGCCAGGTGCAGTTTGGATCCCGCTACCCGGTTATTACCGTGGTCTTGTCCTGATGCCGCAGATTGCTACTGTGGTTTCCGATGCTCGGTTCGCTACCGTGGTCATGTCCCGTATTTATTATGTATATGTATATGTTACTTATGTTGCATCTCCTCACTTCGGTGATTGAGGTCAACATCTCGATATGCTCATGTCACTTCGGTGATAGAGGACTTAGCTTCGTGTGATTGCCATATTGCTTGTTTCCCGTTTTCCTTGGATAACTTACATGTTTTATATTGCATACTGTTTTCCAGTAATGATTATTCTGTTTTATAAGAAATATTGTTTTAACAGGTTTAAATATTTTCCAAGGTAATTTTAATTGTGTATATCTTTTCACCCACCTGCCAAACCGTTGTGTTTGGCCCTTTGCTTTGGTACTCAGGTCCTGTTATCGGTTTCCCCGAGGAGGAGCTTGAGGAGGCGGTCGGAGAACCGCAGCACTTAGTTGAGTGGCACGCCGATGATGTCGTTTAGACATTCGGGTGCCTGAGTTGCGTAACATTTTGGGTTAGGTTTAACCATTCTTTTGGGGAATAGATCTTTGTTTATATTGGCCTTTATTGGCCTCTATTTTTGGAAAATGTAATTAAATGATCTTGATGTATACTTTAACTTACTTTTGTAAAATAACTAATGATCAATGCTCATTTTGATACTGGTTTTAAATATGTTATCAATCATGCTATGTAGACATGAATGTGTGAACTAGATTTGCTACACGCTTCCGCACTTAAAAGAAACATTCATGTTGATGTGATATCCTCACCGCGAACACCTATGGGAAATCGCGTGTACGAGTGGCATCTTTTTATTGGCTCGTATACGTATTAATTAAATAAATTCTTGGTATGGTTACCGTTCATCAATCATTCAAACTTAGTGTCCCAATCCTGGATTAGGCTTGCCCGCTTGGGGACCTGGTCCGGGGTCGCGACACCGACCAACTCTGCACTGCCATACCCGTTGACATCCCTTCCTCAATTTAATTTTTATACTAACAGCCACATCAAGTAACTTATTATTTTATTAATTCCATTAGTTACACATCATGTGAATCTTTCTCTCTCTCCCCATTTTAATGTCTAGCGACCACTTCACCTTTCCTTATTACTTTATTAAACCTATGAGCTATCCCATGTGACATCATCTCTTCCCTTATTTATTTCCCAACGGCTAAACATGCATGACCGGCCATGTGCTATGGCAGCAACAGCCAGCGGCTAAAGCTACCAGCGCACAGTAGCACAGCGGCCACTAGCCTGCTGTTGTGCAAATGGTTGGCGGGCCCAAGTGTAAAACTCGATTGTACTGTGGGTCCTAACTTGCGGGCCCTGCTTTGACCAGTTTGACCAGTCCTACCCCACCTTGACTATCTTGACCCAAAATTTACCAATTTGACCCTATTAACCCCCCAATTTAGATTATTTAATTAGGGAATTAATATAAATGGATTTCATTTCCCTTTTATACAAATTATTTTTATACACTCAGAATGGTTCAACAGTGTGAACCTTAACCATAAGCCGCTAGTGTAGGATCCATGAAACACATGATTCGGGGCACTCTTTAATTTATTTTCTCACCCCTGTTGGTTGCTCGCAAGCAATTGAGAAAGCAAGTATAGCACGGTGACTCGTATTTTTATCCGAGCATAGGGATTGTATATCAACCATCTTCTGAATGCAACAAGTGTACAAAAATACATGTAATATCCATCCCTTTGAGTATATAATTTTGGGGATCACCGTACTTGCATGTCTAAGATTGTTTTTAATCAAACTTTCTGTATTTTTATCATATTTTATGCACCATGTCAACCCCAGTCCTAGTATTATGTCTTATGGGATTCCTTGGGTCTTAATGCGCGATTCGTGCCCTGCTTAACCATTAGATGTACCTGGATCCATAGAGGGTTTTTCGGTTGGTGCGCGAGCATTTATTTGCCCTGCCCCTTCCGAGTTACCTGGATCACCTTGCTTTCTGCCACCCATTTTGGGTCTCCTATTCCTACCCGAAATGCTACCCGTTTTTCTATAGAATTTTCTGGAATTAGAAAATTATAGTTTTGAAACCCGCTTTATTCTGTTTTACTGTTTTAAGCCCGAATTGACTTGGTTAACTGTTTTAAAGGCCGAATCAACATTGTTTTTTCCGTTTTTAGCATTTTACTTGTCTGTCTATCCCTATACTTGCACATACATCTCCTGAGTAACCAAATTACTCATTAATTCCTAATTTAAGCACTGAACCCTGCATTCAACATTGATTTTCGAGTCGGTACTACCAAGATGTTATTCTAGTAATTATTATAGATGGTTATATATATATATTGCTCACTGTAGTTTGAGTCATGTATGTGACTGGTGTCACTTAAGTGCCCAACTTGTCCAGGGTAGACCAGGTACGCTTGTAACAGGGACTCCAGGACGAGTTCCGAGGTACCCCCAGCCAGCTTGTTAGGGGTTAGCAATTGCTCCCCCTTCCGAGGATTATGCGAAGTGGTTTCCAAGTAATCGTTAGTCTGAATTAATTAATATTTATGATTTTGTTAATCATATTTTCATGCATAAACCTGCCCAGCTCACCCACACTAATATCCTGTATAATCATCTGTATTTATATTCTGCTTTGTACTTGCAAACTATGCTTTTTATCTTGAATACTTGCTAGACTCCTATCTAATCTACGCTTGATGCTGTAGGTAACGAACTTGTCTACGCGGTCGAACCGAACCTTGCGACGGTCCAACATGGTCCACTAGTTATTCGAGAGTGGGCAGCTGACGACATAGAGTAGCGTCCAAAGCTGCAGAGCTCGTAACATCATCTTTTGGGTTTTTGTTACTTTGGGAAATTTCATTTATTTGATCATTGTAATTATTGGCCAGTGTTTTTGTACGGCCTTATTCTGGGATGTAACAAAACTTAATCTTTTGTTAAACCTGATCACTAACTGATGGAATGAATTCTTTTTTGCTATCCAGTCTGACAATGGTATTATACTCTGATTTTCTGTGCCTGTTTCATGAAATGGCCCCTACAAGCTTTCGCCATGTTATTCTTGTGGATCGAGGACCCTACAGAATCTCACATAGCGAAATCCTGTGGGTGAAATCAATTGGTGCGCGGATCGAGGTTCCACTAGTCCTCATCCTTTGTACGCTGTCGCGGCTCCATTAGCCCTAAATGCATCTTAATCCTGATTAGGGATTTGGGGTCGTGACATGAATCCTTGCTCTCATGTTGTTATGGTAGATGTCAACTAGCAATGCTTGTAGCAGTACATCTGAGCATTTGTACGCCATTGCTTTCCACTTGTGAATGAAGTCGTATGTTGACTCATTCTCCCTCTGCTTCAGGCTGCATAGTTGAGCCATAGTAATAGGGTGGTCTTCACCTTTGAAGTGGGTCAGGAAGCGTGTCTCTAGCATGGCCCAGTTCTGGATGGAATCCTCTGGCAGAGTGGAGTACAAATCGAAGGCCATACCTTTTAGGGTACTTGAAAAATGACGGATCTTGAGGGCATCTTGATCCGCGATGGCTCCTGTTAAGATTTTGAAGTGGATGACGTATTGTCTAGCCGAACTTTTTCCTACATATGTCTAGAGAGTAGGTTGCTTAAATTTTGTAGGAAACAGGACCGAGTCTATCCATAAAGGATATGGTGGCCTGATTCCATTTTCCTTGAGTGTATCCTCTTCTTTTGCTTTGACAAGGATGTCGTCAACGTCTTTTTTGGTGAGGGCGCGTGGCTCATTTTCTCCCTCGTTTGCTTTGTCAGCTTGATGATTCGGAGGAATGTCATCATTTCCATAACACTGAAGGTTGAGAAGCAGGTTTTCCATCAGAGCCTCAATCCTCTGCCGACCTTGCTCCAATTGTTGGATACGCGCAGTCATGTCATTATGAGGTGGATTTTGAGGTGGCTCGGAGTTTGTAGCCAAGACGTTCATCCCTCGAGATTCGAAAGAGGGTACTATCTTAGTGATTGAGATGGAGCTCATGCTTTTGCTTTGGCAAGGATGTCGTCAACGTCTTTTTTGGTGAGGGCGCGTGGCTCATTTTCTCCCTCGTTTGCTTTGTCATCTTGATGATTCAGAGGAATGTCATCATTTCCATAACACTGGAGGTTGAGAAGCAGGTTTTCCATCATAGCCTCAATCCTCTGCTGACCTTGCTCCAATTGTTGGACACGCGCAGTCATGTCATTATGAGGCGGATTGTGAGGTGGATTTTGAGGTGGCTCGGAGTTTGTAGCCAAGACATTCATCCCTCGAGATTCGAAAGAGGGTACTGTCTTAGTGATTGAGATGGAGCTCATTCTTTTGCTTTGGCAAGGATGTCATCAACGTCTTTTTTGGTGAGGGCGCGTGGCTCATTTTCTCCCTCGTTTGCTTTGTCATCTTGATGATTTAGAGGAATGTCATCATTTCCATAACACTGGAGGTTGAGAAGCAGGTTTTCCATCATAGCCTCAATCCTCTGCTGACCTTGCTCCAATTGTTGGATACGCACAGTCATGTCATTATCAGGTGGATTGTGAGGTGGATTTTGAGGTGGCTTCGGAGTTTGTAGCCAAGACATTCATCCCTCGAGATTCGAAAGAAGGGTACTTTCTTAGTGATTGAGATGGAGCTCATTCTTTTAGATGAGGAGCTGGAGGAAGGTTTACTCTGCTCTCCTTGGCTTGAAGGAGCAGGATGCTCTTCTTGATGTCTTTGTGTCCATGTGACGCTGCTAGTCATCGATTGTCTGACAAGGATTTTGGTTGTTGATTTTTGGCATCTTTTGGTTTTGCCAACCATATAGACAGCAACAACTTGATTGGGTCTATCTTTTTCGACCCATCTTTGAGAGACTTGAAGTGTGGGATATTGACTTCTTTATTTTTTGAGTTTCTTTTGTCGATACAATGCACGGCGGTGTATGCGACGAGCAATTTGAGCCTTAGTTGGCTTTGGCAGGGCTTTGGCAATGAAGGATGTGCTTAATCGAGCGCAACAACCTAGCTTGTCTTCTTTGAAGTTGGGCATGGACAGGATTCAGACTCGGTCCTTTGCCTGTCGGAGCGATGCTTTGAACCTTTTGAGTTCAACCCCTATTGAGACGAGGGGTCGAACTAAAGGAGTATAGGCCCTAGTAGGTTTCTGAGGAGGCCTTGTGATGCACAATTTGACCTTGGGCTTGTAGGAGTGAGCCGGCTCGTGCTGAGTTCATTTGGATGTTGGATGGAAGGCGTGGAAGAGGATAAAATCAGTTTTCTTTCAGAGGGGCCAAGTATGCTGGCCTTATAGATTCTTGAAATCTCCTTTGTTTGAGTGAAGGCTTCAGGGACCAAGTCTTAGGGTAGACCTGGTTTCTAGTAGGGTGAAGCTTTACGGGACTGGCACGAGCTTTGGTTTTCATGACAGTGAGATGTCCAGAGGTGATTCTTTGTTTTTTGGTGGGTGTAGTTTTTTCTTCGGGGGGTGGAAATGGTCCCAGCGTTCCGAAGACAATGGTCCAGGGAGTAGTAGTCGACCCGGTGTTTGAAGAGTTGCCGAAGGAGATGACACTTTGGCAGCTAGCAGGGCGCTTGTTGGCACGTGCATTTTGCTTCTTTTGAAGCATGAGCTGGTACTTGTTCTCGTTGAAAGTGATGGTCAATGAAGCTGCCATGTTAGTTTCAAAAAGTTCTGAAACAAGACCACATCCATTAGAAATCACAAGAATATGATGATTATAAATGGGATACTATGATTTTGTCTTCTCAAACCACCTGAGAGGGCAGGGTCCAACTCGAGATGAAGAAGGCAGAAAGCCATAGAAGGTACAATTATTCTGGTTACAGGTATGGTAGGCTTAGAGTGAGCATACCAGTAACTTTTAGAAACAATTGTATGCCTTAATTGAAATTACCGAGGAGCAAGGCACACTCAAGATAAGCTGAATATAAGGTTGAAGGTACAAATATGTCGGTTGCTAATACAATAGACCCGAAAGGGCAAACTACCACCACTAGGTACAAATATTGGAGGAAACAAGTGTGTTGGTTGCAAATACAGTAGACCCGAAAGGGCATACGAGTATCATCAGGCACAAATGTTGAAGGTTGCATCCACATAATGGACACAAGAAGGGAATTACTAACCTGAAGCATGGAAAAACATGGGGCCTAACTTTATGGGACTTCTAAATTTGAACAAAATGGGCCTTACATTTTTCAAAGTTATTTAAAAAAGAAACATTTGAAATATGTACTTTTTTTGTTTGATTTGAGTAAATGTGGCAAAATGTTACCCAACCCGCTAACCTGACTCGGTTTTGACACTTCAAACCTGACCTGCGAAATATACGGGTTGGTCATGGGTTAAAATCTCCCAACCCATATAAAAAACGGGTCAAGTTAGGGTTAGCCCGCCTAACCCAGCTGACCCTTCAGTCGAACAATTTGAAAGTTAAAAAATATCAGGATTTGTTTCCATTTTAATTAGTTTGTGGTCTAATTAGTTTTAAATAGCTTTCTATAAACATTGGATGCAAGAGCTAGTTGAAGTAGCTGTAGAGATGTTGTTGGAAGTGCAAAGGGTTGTCAATTTAAATCTTCCAAACCATCTTTTTTAGTCCGGGAGGGTAAAAAGCCAAGTTACATGGGTCATGGGTTAGGTTGAGCCAAACTTGACTTGATCCACATTTAATGCGGGTTATGCCCGACCAAAAACAATATGGGTTTGATTGCAACCCGTTTAAAAAATGGGTCGATCATGGGCCAGGGTCTAAAAGGTCGGCCTCACCTCTAACCCAACCCGACCCGACCCGTTTGCCAGCCCTAGATTTGAGAAGTCGCAAAGAGTTAGGCCCTATTTTGAATTTTTTTTCTTATTTTTAATTTGTTAAGGAATTGAATCTTGTGTAGGTGAATTACTATGGCTTTAAGATTAGTTGGTGGCTTTGATTTATTAGTTGTTGTATTCTAGTCCTACTAAAATATGAATATTAGATATATATATATATATATATTTTTTGAACAGTAAGTTAGTTCTTCAATTTCTCAAAAATAAAGTACAAGATGGAAGGCTATTATCAAAATGATAATAGAATCTTCCAAAAGGGGCATACCCCCTTTTTACATAACATATGATTCCCCAAGATTGGAAACGAAACAAACTACTAAAAGTTTTCAAAAGTTTACATTAAGAGAATTATACAAAATATCAATGTTATCGACATTCATCATTGGAGGCTCAGATAATCTGCTGATAATTTTGCTGAAACGAACAGTATTAGGATGAAGACGAGAATAGATGGCTTGATCAAAGCTAGTAACCAAAGCATGAAGTTCGTCTCGCCTGGAATCTCATAAGCCATTGAGATTGATCTGGATGAAGAAGAATTTTTTGCAAAGAAGTAACAGTCTCAATGGTTAGAGAAATATATATCTGTGTGCGTGTGGGCGACTCGTGCACTGGATCAGTGTGTGCACCTCAATGCGGGGCCCAGATGGGACCCCACCTGTGATTGTGACCTAGGGGTATCAGAAGTCTCCATAGGCCCTTCATCTCTGCAAAAATAACCAGCCCTAACTGTTCCATCCGGGCCTCACAAGTTTAATGGTGTAGGGTCCATTTGGATGGGTGTGCAGTTGCTCAAGACCATTTAGATGAGTGCAAACCACAAGAGCCATGTGAGATTCAAGGGGAGTGTGTGTGTAACGCCCCACCCTATATGCATGCATAATATTGTCCGCTTTGGCCTACGGGCCTCACGGTTTTGTTACTGATAGGCTTCAACCCATCAAAAGGCCTCATTTGTTATTGGCCAAAAAGGGTAAAAAGATAAGAGTTTGGGTTGAAGTTAAGTTCTCAAGAGGGAAAGGAGGTCTTATCACATCCGGGAAACCTTAGATAAAAACAGATAGTTCCAATCCTATCACAACAATTAAAATTTAAGAAGAGTCCAATCTATCTTTTGAACAAAACCCTATAAAATTCAAATACCTTTTATCCCCAGATGGGTCCCACTAAGAAAATGCTAGAATAACATGAGATAATAATGATCAAAATACATATAAAGAAATTTCTCTAAAATAGGTGGGGTCCACACATGATCACATCTACGGACAAAATTAAATAAACCCAAAATTTTGAGATCGAGTCCTTACATCCTTCCCACCTTAAGGAATTTGGTCTTCCAAATTCTCCCTATGTCAGCGACATGGAATCTGGGGCAACTATGCACTGGGTTCTAAATCCTCACATAAATAAAGCGTGATCAAATTCTAGAGACATAATTCCCAATAATCGTGAGAAAAATGAGTGGGTGGAGTCAGTGCTATTAAGATATTGGCTTAGTTTTATATAACTACTAGTGTACCTTCCACCCCTATTTGGGAGTCATCCAACATCCTTCTCAGTTAATGCAAAAACTTTGCCTTTTGTTGGGGCTGTCTGGTTGTTTTGGAAGGTCCTACTCTTCTGCAGCTGCTGCTCCACCACAATGGCTGCATGTGATCATTAGGGTCCCGGAATTATCAGTTCTCTGATGTTTCTGAGGTTGTCCATGGTCCCTTTGCCCCCCATCCTGGCATCCCCTCTTATGGTTTCTCCCATTACTTCTGTTGCTTCTCTTGTCCTTGAATTGATTGGTGAGAGTTAAAGTGGCTTCCATCTTGAATGCTTTCGCTACTAATTGGTTATAGTCTTCCAATTCGAATCATGCTACTTGTTTCATGAGAATGGGCCTTAATCCCTTTTCAAATTTGTCTGCCTTAGACGCCTCCTTCGGAATCAAGTGAGGCGCATATCTAGCAAGCTCCGAAAACTTTGCCTCGTATTCGGCCACGGTCATGTTCCCTTGGATTAGACTAGTAAATTCTTGTGCTTTTTGCGCCCTAATATGCTGAGGGATATACTTCTTGTTATACTTATCCTTGAAAAGTGTCCATGTTATTTCAGTGCTGGTCTTCTTCAGAGCTTCCTCCTCAAATTCCCAACAATGTTCAGCTGCCCCTTTTATTTTATATGTTGCCAAGGATACCTTATCTCTCTCTGCACATTTCATCACTTTAAAATTCTTCTCAATTTCTCTTAGCCAGGTCTCCACTTTTTCTGGGTCTGTGGTCCCACTGAAAGATGGCAGATCATAGCCCTTGAATCTCTTATAAAGGTCTAGCTCTTGTCGGGCCCAGTCTGAGCCATGATAATGGTGGTAACTTCCAGGAGTGTTCGCCGCACATCTTTAAGTTCAAAACTACCACCATTAACATGGGAATCTTCGCTTGATGCCATCCTTAAAGAGGAAAACAGACGCATGTCAAGAAAAGAAGTAAAACATGGACTTATTTCCCACCCTATTTTCTACCCAATGATCTTACACGTTCTAAGGATTTCTACCAAATTTCTTTTTTAAACCTAGGCTCTGATACCATTTGTAACACCCCACCTTATACACATGTATGATATTGTCCGCTTTGGCTCACGGGCCTTACGATTTTGTTTCTGATGGGCCTCAACCCATCAAAAGGCCTTATTTGTTATTAGCTAAAAAGGGTAAAAAGATAAGAGTTTGGGTTGAAATTAAGTTCCCAAGAGGGAAATGAGGTCTTATCACATCCGGGAAACCTTAGTTTAAAACAGACAATTCCAATCTTATCACAACAATTAAAACTTAAAAAGAGTCCAATCTATCTTTTGAACAAAACCCTATAAAAGTCCCACTAAGAAAATGCTAGTAATAACAAGAGATAATACTGATCAAAATACATATAAAGAAATTTCGCTAAAATAGGTGGGGTCCACACATGAACACATCTACAGTCAAAATTAAATAATCCCAAAATTTTGAGATCGAGTCCTTACAGCGTGCGTGTGATCCATTTGGATGGACCATCTGGTGGGCCCCAATTATATGTTTGTGGTGTGTGTGTGTGTGTGTGTGTGTTAAGAAGTTGGGCTTCGATTTCGTTTGGGCTACTTGTCACGGTCTAACCCCAGGATCCGGTCAGACCTATAAGACCCTGACTCCTAATTATGTTTTTACACTAGTCAATCTCGTTTAATGATTCCTCAAATGTGATTAGATGTTGATTAACTAGGTTTATGGGTTAGAATAGCCGTATATCCCTCGATATATCTCCAATCGGGACAATCTTAAACTCTACAAATATCTACTCGAAAAGTGCTTTCAACGGTATGTAGAAAGTAAAGATACAATGGTCGGGTCAAAAGTAATAGCCATTTGAAGATTTTAACGTAGAGAATTCATAGAAAATAGGGCCCTAAGGTGAGGTTGTGTGCATCCTCACCCTAGCGGACACTCTTCATAAGCATCATACTTGACTCCAAGCCATAAGCACCTACTAAAGTGAAGTTCGACATTTTGGAGTTGACAATTGATTCTGGATGGTTCTCCAATTGTCATGATTTTTATTGTGTTGGCTAATTCAAGGGTTGGACAAAACTCTAGGTCCATTGAGTTGTGTTTTCTATTTTATTTTAGAATGGGCTGTGGTTGTCTCGCCGGAAGAGCTGAAGCGAAGAAAGAGAAGAAAAACAAGAAATCCGGGTGAACTCATGAGGACCGAGTGTCCGATCGATTGGACGGCGGAATTTTTCAGATCTGGGGCTGCGTGAATTGTTTCCTTTTTTGGCTGGAATTTCCACTTTGAGTCCTATTTGTATTATAATTCTAAGGTACGATTTTGGGGCTATATAAAGGGTGTTGCTCTCAACCCTAAGCAAGACAATAAGTTAATTCTCTCTTTGATCTGAGGTGAGAAAACCTTAAGAGAGATTTCCTTGTTCTCTAAAGTCATTGAGAGGTTGTGCTGAAGATCTACTCTAGAAGGTTTTGCTGCTTTTACTCTCTTGTAGAAGATTTTTCATCTTGGTTGACAATGTGTTGCTGGATCAAGTGCTGGGAACGGTGCACGGTGGAAAAGTCGTGGCAACAAGAGAAGTTGTGCAAAAACAACTGCATGCCTTAGGTCGATGTACTGATTGAGATAAATGAGCTGTGAGTATATCTTATGACTGTTCAATAGTTCTTGATTACATATCATGGTTTTTCTCCCTGGATAGGGTTTCCACATTAAAAATTGTGTGTGCCTTTTTGTGGTGATTGTTGGGTAGATTTATTTGCTACTTTTATCTTATTTTGTTGATTACTTCTGCTATGCATTGATTATTAGACTAGCATACCCATTTCATTCCAGTAAGTCACAACTTTCACCAATCCCTGACCACGTTAGACTCGAACTAAAAAGAGTGCCTAGACGATTTGAACTAAAAAATTATGCATTTGATGTCTGATTTAGCTTTACAATCTACCAAAGGAGTGTAGAGCTGGGTCCATGCCAAAACAACTAACTGCAAAATGCTGTCATGAATCATGATATATACATGGTTAAAACATCTTATTAAACTGGCCCTTGATTTTTGAAATTCTTCTATAAAGGGAGGGTTCCTTGCTGTTGCACTATGCTTTATTACATTACAAACTTTAGATTATAAGCAATCCTAGTTGCATAATGCATTGAACAAATGCAATTGAATTCCTCATATTTCTTTCTAAAGTGATTAAAAATGCAGAAGCAAAAGTCTTGTCTATGAGAAATACGAGACACCCCATTGGTTAAGAGTGTATCATCCCACACAGCTAGCTGCCTAGGGAGGCAAGTCTTCACAAGGGTATTGTACCACTCATCCATCTACCAAAAAGTCTTGTCTACACCTCTACCTTATATCATTCACCTCTCAACTCTTTAATAATCCCTTGTTGGAGCCCATTTGACAATAAATTCCTATTCATTTAATTCCATACAAACAAACATGCCTTCAAACATCAAAGTTAATGAGGTTAAGGCATGCGCCCTCTAGTAGAAAGGTAATTTCCTTTGGTTAAAAGTCACTAAGTAATCTTACATATAAAAAAGCTATAATTCTATTTACATATCATTTGTTTTTCTTATTTTATTAGCCATTAACATATTTAGCCTCTTTTATAATCTGATAGAGGCAAGGTTTTAGTACCATAAAAAACAACGAGGTTACTGAATTTGGCCTATTGGGGACTAATTTTGTCTTGAATCAATCTGATTATATTACATGCTCATCCACGTATGTACATTTGCAAAATTTCACTCCAACTAAAGTACATACACCATGGATTATTTCATCATCCGTCATCTCTAAAATAAAGGAAAACTTTACGGGGACAAGATGTCATATGACCGCATCAAGGTTATTCTTTTGTAAGAGGCCACTCTCTAATCTTACATTTAGGCATACGAATCCGTCTCTATGACGAGTGCGCAACGTCGCCTAGCCCATCGAAGACCATGAATGTGAGAGCTTGTTTTTATGTCCTAAAGGCCAAGATAGAGTCTAGGGTTGCACAAAAAATCCGTCGATTCGTAAATCCGATCCGATCCGCGGATTTTTAACAGATCTGAAGGTAAACGGATTGGTGACGAATTGAAAATCTTGTAATCCATTAGCAACGGATCGGTGGTGGATTTCATCCGCAATCCGCGGATTCAATCCGATCCGATCCGTTGACATTAAATATATATAAAAAAAAATAAGGGGTCTAGATATAAATTAAGATGTCTAAATATAAAAGACGAGAAAATGTGAGGGGTCAAAATGTAATTCAATGGTGGGATCCCTACTTTTTATCCCCAAAACTACCCCAACCATCAACCAAGACCTTCATCTCCCAGCACCACCGCAGCACCGCTTGCCGCCTTGCCCAAATCCCCAACTTCTCTCTCTCTCTCTCTCTCTCTCTCTCTCTCTCTCTCTCTTTTCTCTCTCTCTCTCTCTCCCCCTATCTCATTCTTTCACCCCAAAAGAGAAGAGGCAGATATGGCTTTGGGAGGTGTTGTTTCTTTTCTTGCATGCTCTCTGCTCTTCTTGCATCCAATAGCAGCAACAGAAGTGTCTTTACCTCCTATTATTGTTCCTATATGGAGTATGTGTCATAGTGATATGATTAGATGAAACGTGTGATGGTATTTACCGTGGGAAGGGGACGTGTAAGGTGAGTCCGAATCGGATGCTGGGTGGAAGCAGTCCAGTATTGAAGATTATAATTTCAAATTTATGCCCTGTGTCATTCCCAACTGTAAGATCTTATTCCTCCTCCACAAGAAATTTGAATGACTGAATTTGATACAAGAGGACAGGAATGGTTCAATGTAGATGGAAAAGAAAATCCCTAAATTCAAAACCCCTAACCCATATACCCCTGTATCCAAAACCCACCCAGTCCATAATCCCTAAAGCCTAAATCCCTAAACCGGAAATCCCTAAATCCGCAAACCCAGTTGGGCAATTCCTGACTGACTACACGAAATTATCAGTTGTATTTTAGAATTATATACATGAAAAAGTTTGATAATTTCTTCTCTTCTAATTTTGAGATTAGAATTTTAGGTCAACTTTGGATTAATTTCGTTTGTTCCCCTTCTATTTGGTCTCTGTAGAAAGTTTAGTTTTTTTTTTCTTCTTTTTCTTTGTGAGAATATTAGATTCAACAAATTGCACGGATTAAACCGATCCGATTCGGTCCTCCATGGATCGGATTGAATCGGATCGATTTTTAACAACCACGGATTGGTGACGGATTCCAAATTCATTAACCCGTAGGTAACGGATTGGTGACGGATTTGGCCTAACCCGCACCAATCCGATCTGTGTACACCTGATAGAGTAAGACTTGATTTTGAAAAGCCAACCACCTGGAGGGTTAGACTACGGCAAGACGCATCCCAACTATGCCCTTGTTGTCCATTAATTTATATGGACACACGCACTCTATATAAATGTGTACAGGTTGCGCTCTCCTAGGGATGGTTCCCATGGACGTTCATGCTAATGACCTTGTAAGGCCCGGGGGGGGGGGGGGGGGGGGGTGGTGTTGAACGAGGATTGGAAGATTTGGATGTGAGCTACCCATGTACAAAATTATAAGTTCATTGGATCATCCAAACCCCTTGATCTGTGACCCACAAATTTAACAGCTTTATATCAATAAAAAATATTTTGACCATCAATCCAACAATTATGGATATTTGCAAATCTAATGGACCTGGTGTAAATAGGAGGTGGGAGGTTTGATTGTCCATTCAAATTACTGCCCAGGTGATCCCACATGGTTGTCCACGGGGATGTCCCCATGCAAATGATCCTTAGGAGAGTATTTCCCCGATATGCCCTTTCTCCATTATCTATACCCATATAATCTATACCCTTATAATAAAAACGAAGAAGTGTGCAGCTTAAAATTTTGAAAATTTTACCAAAAAAGTGTCCCTAAACATGTATAAGCTGGTTTTAATCAGAAATACAAATAAACACCCAAATCGGTGTTCGTACAGGCTTCTTGGACGATTTTACCCCCACATGGATCGAACGACATCGTCATCTCAACATCCCTTTATCCCGCCAGAGCTTCTCCAGCCCTTGTCCTAACCATTCCTCTCTTTCTCCCTCTCTGCATTCCTTCTCCCCTCCCTCCTTTCTCCTTCCCTCTCACCTCCTGTCTCCTTCCCTCTCGCATCCTCTCTCCTCCCCTCGGCTCCCTGCTCTCTCTTTCCCTCTTCTTCTCTAGCCTAGCCCTTCACTGTCAGAACTATGCAATCAATGGTCAGGAATCAAAGGGCGGCACCATCATATGAATAAATGGAGGGCCAAGATGATGCATTGCTAATGATCCTTCAAGCTGGTGATCTTGTATGCTCAGGTTTTGTAATCTATCTTTTTTATGTCATCTCCTGTTATTTTATCTAGCACCCCATCTCTATCTGTTCCCATTCGGCTGTCTACTAGTGGGGAAAAATATAAGTGGCTGTAATGAAAAGACACCGAATGTCAAGTACATGCATGCACAGAGAGCTAATCTTGTGGGAGCTAAGTGAGTTTCTTTTCTTTATTTGTCTCTAGTGTTTGGCGGCCAGTGATGCTCTCTCGTCGCTGGAGTTGATGGAGAAAATTGTTAGGAATTTTGTATATTGCAATTTGATGGATGCATTATCATTTTAATCATCATTTGAATTTTCACACATGCATTGATTTAGAAAATCTTGAAATCTTGATTTACTCATGCATTGTTTTAAATCTTGTAAATCATATGTTTCATGCATGTTTTGATTGGATGCATTTTATTTTGAAAAGAAGTTTTATGAATCAAGCTAGCCTATGTTTTAAATCTTTCAAATCATTTTAGGCTTTTATGTTTCATGATTTTAAAAACACTTAGATTGAATTAAAATCATGTTTTCAAGCTTGGTTTAATGGCCCAAAAGTTCCCACAAGAAAATACTTTGAAAAATGCAATTTATGGGAATTTTGGTCCCTAGACCCGGTTGACCCGCAGTGTGGCCGGTCGACCGAGCCCATGGACCCGGTCGACCGGCCACACTGTGCGGTCGACTGGGAAAGAGCCGTTGCAGCTTTTTTCAAACGGTCATATTTATGACCGTTGAAGGCCAGGTCGACCGAGGTTCAGTGGGGTCGACCGGGGACACGTCAAAAGTCACTTTTTGACTATAAATTGAGGTTCATTCCCATGAGAAATGAGTTGAACATTTTAGTCTTCTTTGAGGTGTTTGGAGACAAAAGAAAGGGGATGAACTAAGAGAGATCAAGGGGTCTAATGGAAAGCTAAACCTTGGATTAATGAAGTTAAATCTCTAAGTAAGTTTTACTTTTCATTATCATATGTTTCATGCTTTGTTTAAATTATTGGTAAATTAATTTTAGCATGTTAACTATGATGTGTTGAATCCATCACTTCTCTTAATCTTTGATTTAAGTTGGATTGGATTCTTCACCCTTGATTTCAAACCAAGTTTGCTTTAAAACTTTATAAAACATGTTCTGTCAAATCCTTTGATTTCTTTTATAACATGTTTCATTTACTTGGTTAAATCATTTTGTTGTTTTCATTCATTTAAACTTTAGTTAAACTTTTATTTTTGAAAACAACATTGCACATGCATCACATGTTTAGACATAATTAATTTCATACAACTTGTGAGCTTTTGATTTTCATATCATTAACAAGTTAGTATTTGTACATGTGATTTGCATTTTACTTCAATCAAATCTTTTGTGTGCCTTAAACTTTTAAATGCATTAAGCAAATATTAATTGGGCTTAATTTTAACTTGATTGAAGTTTTCACACACACACTTCATGAGCATTCACCTTAGCATTTCATAGAGTGTTGTGTGAATTGAATTTAACTTTCTTATCCGCCTAATTAAGAGGCATTGTAATTGAGCTTAATTGTATTCTCTTAGAGTGTTTTGTGAAGACATTATCTTGAGAGAAAATTTCTTTATTATAAAGGTTATTGCTTAGCCTAAGAAAGGCATTGTGTAAAGGTTATTGCTTAGCCTAGAAAAGCATCTTGTATAGGTTGTTGTTAAGCCTAGAAAAACAACATTGTTAGGTTATTGCTTATCCTTGGAAAGCATATTGTAGAGGTTATTGCTTAGCCTTTTTCAAAAGCATAAATAGTGGAAACCCGGTGGGGTGTTGAGACACAAGCCGGTAGTGGATGTAGGCATTGAGGCCGAACCACTATAAATCATTGTGTAGTGGTGTTTGCTTTGTGGTGATTATTTTGTTTAAGCTTCCGCATATTGTATGTTAATCATCACATGTGACTAGTTGATTGTTAAGAATTAAAATTGCCCATAATTAGTCATTAAGTGTAGATCACCCTATTCACCCCCTCCCCCCCTCTAGGGTTAGGATCCCAGACTTTCAAAAATCTTGTATATGAAAGAGGGTTTTTCTAGCCAATAAAGGTGAGAAATTGCATAACGTATCCATTTTGGGGTTTTCAACAAATTTAGACTATTGAGTTCTGTCAGTTCTTTCTCTCTTGTTCTTGTTCATTGCATGTTGGGTTTTCAACTGATCTTTGTGGGTGAGAATTATCTTGTATTATGGCCATTCTTACTGGAACTGTACGTGCATTGAATGTTTCATTTGTTTAAATTAAATGAAAAGCTTGAAAACTATAGTGTGCAAAACTATAGTTTGCAAGCCCCTATAGCTTTTTAGGATGTTTCAATAATGGTGTCGAGCCTTGCACCTTGTAGGGGGAAAAAAGCTATATATATTAAGTATTGCAATCTTGATGCCTCAAACATGAAATAGAATCTGCCAAATGTTGATGCAGCTTGTATAAATGGTACCTATTTTAGCATAAGTCTCAGTTAAGTAATCAAGCTGCCTTCAATGGTTTCCGATGGCAATTCTGCTTACTGCTGAATGAACAGTGTTTAAGTCCCAGCCCCCCACTCCCCACCCCCCCCCCCCACCCAAAAAAAAAAAAAAAATCATTTTCTATCCCTTATTGCTTCCTTCCCTAATCCAGTTATTTCATTTTGCCCAGCTTATTTCCCATCGTCATCAAGGCCTTTTTAATTACAAAGTAATCACTTTGTTCATGTACAATTAATCTTGATGGTCATTTACACATAATCTAGCAATTCCTTTACTAGTACATCATCACTTGTAGAACATTAGAAAAAATGAACTACTTATGTTCCATCCATTTTTTGGGCTTTGTCAGCGAATTACTATTGGCACCTATTGCCTAGTTGATAATATGAGATTCCAAGGTTATGGGGTTTGCTTTGATGAGTAGAGACCAGTTATTTTTTATTTGATGAACTGATGAGTAGGGTCTGGAAAAATGATATTTGATTGTTTAAGCTTTTGTTAGATGCTTATTGAAGGATGAAAGATGCATGTGACAACATTTGTAGTACATTTAGTGATATGGATAAGAAAGATATCAGCTCAGAATTCGATATTAGAAATATGAGGACAGCTTAGCGGTAGCATGCCTCATGGTTATGGATAGCCTTGGAGATGAGACTACTTTGGTGGGTGTCTGGGGAAGAAGAGCAGCTACCAAGATGTTGCTCTAGAACTTGGAAATGAGCAGGACTGATGTTGTCTCTTTTCCTATTTTCCTCCAACTGGGGTTGTAGTGTTCTTGCTGTTTGTTTTGCCACTTCATTCGGTCTTTCATTAGATTTTCTTATGGTGTGGTTTTAAGTGGAATTTGAATGTCTATTTTGGGTCTTAATTCCCTTTCAGTTTAAATTTTCATTTTTTATAGGGAATTTTACCAAATAATTTTCATTAAACTTGTATGAGACGGATTTAACTACAGATGCACCAAAACACCCATTTTGGTGTTCGTACACGGATTTCACACGCCTTTTCCCATCCCCGTTCGAACGACAACGTTCTTGTATCTATCACCCACCCTTGAATCCGTCATTATCATATTCCATATAGAAGTTCATCTCCCGCGTTTTTAAATATTTCCCTCTCCTTATGCCTTCTCCCCTCCCTCCTCTCTTCTACCCTCTCCCTCTCTGCGTGCCTTCTCCCCTCCCTCCTCTCTCCTTTCCTCTCACCCGCTCTGTAAGATTTGAGTTTTCTCTTTGTTTTCCTCTTCCTCTCTGGCTTCACCCGATCATTGAGTTCGGAACTGTCATCTCTTACTGGTAGCCGGCGATGCTTTCTCGTCATGCAGCTGTTAGAGAAAAATTTGCATACGAAAGAGGCTTTCTCCAACCAAGGCAGGTGAGAAATTGCTTTGTTTTTTGCTGTTGTAAGAGCATGGCAGTGCCCTTGATCTCCTTTTGCAGTTTTGAGTTTAGATTGCCCAGCCCACAATGCTTTGTAAGTTTAATTTGGATTTCTAGAGAGGGATGTATGGCATTTGAAATCCCAGAACAAGAGCTTTTGGATGTGGGCCTCGATTTCATCATCTTGACAGTTTTGGGTATGCATCAATTTTCCCATGTTCTGTTTCTTCAATACGATTGTACCTGGTTTGGAATACCTCCTTGCCTTTCTATTCGATAATAATTTTGGTCCTTAAGATTAGCTAAAATATGTGATAACATTTTTGTATTGCATTGTTGTTAATTATTTTGAAACTTATAAAGATATGGTTGACATTAGTAATCAGTTTTTTCTACTTGTTTTGTTTTATTTTTGGTTATGCTCTTTCTTGGAATGATGTTATGTATGAGAATGAGTATTCATGATTTGAGGGAATGTTTGAGATAGATGAGTATAGTCTGTATTTTTTTTAGTTAAAATGACAGTGAATTTCTGCAATCTCGATGCGATTGAGTGACTTATTCACTACTTACACGACATACGCAGCAACGGCCATAAGATATTGCATTCAAATGGGTTATGGATTTCGTCCTTGTGGTTTAATATATAGGTTCTCATTCATGAGGTCAATAAAGCTTTAGATACTCGAACAACATCAAATAGTTGGAGATTTGTATATCCTTTTACTTTTGTAGAGAAATACTTTATATATGCATATTTAATCATTCAACAAATGACAAGGGGAACGAAAATGGAGTATTATCGATCGACCCTCCCAGTAATTGAGCTTTATAGATTTGATATAGGAATATTATGGAACGACACCCCCCCCCCCCCCCTCTCCCAGGCCAATCATTTTGAACCCCTTATTGCTTATCCAACTTTTTCCGTTTGCCCACCTTCTTTCCCATCGTCATCATTCCCTTGTTTTTTTCCATGAAAGTAAGTAATCACTTTGGTCATGTACAAGTAATCTTGATCGTCATTTACACGGAATGTAAATATTCGTTTCCTAGTATATTGTCATGTGTAGAATAACAGGGAAATTGAACTACTCATGTTTCCATGTTTAAGATCCATCCATTCATGTGCACCATGTTATCAAATTAGTGGTTTTCCGTCATAGGTTTGGGAGGTGAAAGCAGCAGATTTAAGTATCAGTCTTGTTCATCGTACTGCAAGTGGTGTTGTTGATCCAAATAAGGTTGAAGGGATCTTGTTTACTATCTTCTATTTTGTTCTTTAGATTATGGAGTTTTTATCCAAGGTAGCCAACTTATTGTTGCTACAAGTAGTGGCCTAGCTTGTGTGGCCCACTTACGCATGCTAATCATGTTTGGAGAAGGGTGGAAAGATCTGCAAATGTCCCAGGGGTGTACAAAATAATTGGCCATCCTATCATCCTAACCTGTGATTTAATAAGGTTAAGCCTCAAAGTTGTACTAATTATTAGCCCTTTGATGAGGTTTTGCTTGATCAATCCAGTGACAAGTAAAATTCAATTGATAGTCAAACTGGGGTGAGTACTAACTTATGAGCAGTGATTTCAAGGGTCAGATTGATCATCAGTGGGCTTAGGCTGCTATTATGCAGATTTCATAACTATGGCATGGTTTCCCTTGATAATCTATGTTTATTGATGTAGGCTATCATTCATTTCTGTGATGTGAAGGTTATGTAGCATGTTATGATGTAAACTCTATAGTGGGAAGCGGGGCCCACTATTGAGGGGTTTGGCTGATAATGCAAGGATACAGATTGTGACTATTGATCAAGAATCATTAAAATGGATGGTTGGACTATATTTGGTCTTAATATTCATTTAATGTGCTCAATAAATATTAAAAATCATTTGGTTTGCATGATATCATTTGTTGACCCCTTCAATCCATAATCGATGTGCATTATAATATCTACTGCAAAGAGTTTAATATCACAATCTGGTGCTAAAGCATTACTGTTAGTTTTTCTTTCTAGTTATTTTCATTTATGAAGAAAACATGTATGTGATAGTTGTGTCTAATAATTGAAAAGGGATTTTGGTGTGGTTGGGTTATCTAGTATCTTTCGGAATTTCCTACTTTTACTTGCTTTCATGAGTGCATTTCATGTCTCTTCATTTGTAGTCGCTGCTAGTATTTGTTTGTGCAAATATTAAATGGATCTAAAAGACTAAAATTGAAATTTGTTTTTCCTTGTTTTTGCACTTTCCTCTTTGACGTGTAGTGCTAAAAAGGTTAGCCTTGCTATTTTGTTGCTTGCTCAAATCTGTAACTACCTTCAATAATATCTTTGTTTAAGATGTTGTTTTTATTACATAGGCATATTTTTAGTGGATGGGTGTTTCTTCTTTCTTGTTGAAACTTAAGATTCAATTTAGATCATTTCTTTGCTCTTCCTTCTTCCCTAGTTATCACCATCTTCCTATAATGCATGTTTCAGTAGAAAATGGCTCTTCTGGGGGTACCAGCAATGTCTACAATGGGGGATATCAGGCCAACATTGGCCTTGATGAAGAAGACTGCATAGTGGAACCCGGACACGTTGCAGAGAAGAAAAGCTAACTGAGCATCGAGCATTGTTCTTGCCTTGGACATAGACATGCCAGTTGTGCTCTAAATTTGTTACTGCATTTAACCCTTGATTGCATCATCATTGTATCGCTATTGCACTCGCATCATTCTTTTTTAAGTGGTCTATGTAGCAATCTAGTTTTTGGATTGGACTGCCACAATTATTGAATTTTTCTTGCGTTACATTATTATGCTTACATTAAAGTTGTTGCGCCCACTGAAGACCAAATTTCAAAAATGATGCCATCAACTTGCTGGTTATCAAATCTGAGAATGAAAACTATTCAGGACGGTAACGATATCGTTGTTGGAGTATTTGCAATTTGGCAATCTTTGCAACCAACAATGGCCTTTTTCCTCTCATATGCATCTCAATATATAGTCAGTGTTTTTCTCTTTGCTGCACAACAACACTGAATAAAAACTTTATAAAGGATTGTAACGATATCGTTATCAAATAACCTTATCTATAGCTAATACAATTGCTATCCCTATGCTTCTTGTTTGTGTATCTCATTCTACATTCAAGTTCAATCTTGTTGCTGGACTATAGCAATCACTTTACAGTAATGTCAGTGGTATGCACCCTTTTGGGAATTGATGTAATTAGAACTCTGAAGACAACTATTTGCTTGAATCCATCCAATATGCATACGAATCCATCCAATTGTAAGTAGTTCTGTATCCAATTGCTGAGATTCCGCATCAATTTTGAGTACATTCAGTCAATAGTCCTGAGTTTAGTTCTGGAGTACCAAATCCTTTGGAATAAAGTAAAGCAAACATATTTGCAAGCATATAAGTCATTTCTCCAACTTGCAAGCAAGTAGAAAATGTGAGTAATACACAGGACATATAAATAAGAGAAAAGAAATAACTATTTGACGTAAAATGTATGAGAAGAATAATAACATACTAACTTGGCTACGCGTATGAGTAATGCATGTGAATACTTAAGTGATGCTTGTACGTGTAAATCATAAATTAAATTGGCTATGCCTATGAGTGCTAACCAGTTTACTTAAAAAGTCAAATGGTTCTCTCATATATTTCAGCAAATGAAGCATATAGACAGCCCGAACCATACAATTTATTTAAGTCCTCTGTAGAAGAATCATCATCTTCACATATGCTTGAAAATTGTGAAGCATGCTCTAGTTTAGATCTGAACTCTTCCATAGTTACTCTCCCCTGGAAAAGCAGAAATATCTCTAGACCTTATCAATGCTTTCATTTTCGAGCCTGCCTTAAGGACTTATACCTTGCTGCCTAAAATTGGACACTGTTTATAGTTTAAGCCACGATGGCATCCAATATTTTAGGGCCCTACAGATTAACTCTACATCAAGGAGCAACATCCCACATTCCGTGGATGACTTAGTTGCAAAACTGCCTTTCAATTCTGCCCAAAACTTTCCCATTGTTTAAATATCACATCCATGAGTCTTTCTCATTGATTAAATATCACATTTTAAAATTGAGGCCATCAACTTGCTGGATAACAAATTTGAGACTAAAAACTCTAAAGGACAGTAACGATTTCATTGTTGGAATATTTGCAATTTAGTATTCTTGGCAAGCTCCATTAGTCTTTTTCATTGTTTATGTATCTCAATATGTAGTCAGGGCCAATCTCGTTGTTGGACAGTGAAGAAAGAAGTGAAAAACTCTAAAGAATCGTAACGATATCATTATCAAAAAAATTTATAAATCACTAATATGGGTGAAATTCGTTAGCCTTTTTCATTATTTATGTATCTCAAAATATAGTCAAGGCCAATCTCGTTGAAAACTCTAAAGGATCTTAATGATATCGTTTAAAAAAAAAATTAGAAATCACTAATCTGGGTGAAATTTGTGAGCCCATAGTTGAACCCAAGCCAAAAGTGACCTAAAGGCACCTAATTTGGTTTCAGGTTTTAGCTTCTTAACCACCGATGTATTTGTTCTTCAAACTTATTAAGGGCATACAATTGGGATGTCAATAATATGAAAATGAGACAAAAAAAAAAAAAAAAAAAAGAAGGGAATAACATGCTTTCTAATAGGTATTTCGAATTCCAGGAAAGCCCAGGACAAAATAGAACCAAAACCACCAAAACAATTACTATACGAGAGGCAATACCAGGTATTAAAGTGGTTGAATATGAAGGGGAACATATGGGAAGAGACGAACCTTTGGAAATGTATGAAAATAGCTCTGCAAATATCCTAGAGGACGAGAAGCAGACGAAGAGGGGCGTCATTTGAAGGTTCGAACCCTTGCTATCCTGGTTCGAACCTTTGTGATTTCTGGTAAATGGCCCACAAAGTGCTAAAAGCGAAGGTTCGAACCCTGACATCGAGGGGTTCGAACCATTGAGCTCTTTGAAATTTGGCCCAGGAATGGCAGAATGGGAATGTTCGAACCCTCGTTGTGAAGGTTCGAACCTTTACGCTCTTTGGAAATTCGCCCAGAAAGGGCAAAAAATGAAGGTTCGAACCATTGGACTCTTTGGAATTTGGCCTAGGAATGGCAGAATGGGAAGGTTTGAACCCTCAATGCGAAGGTTCGAACCTTTGCGCTCCCAGGAATTTGGCCCAGGAAAGGCAAAAAACGAAGGTTTGAACCCTTAAAACAAAGGTTCGAACCATTGGGCTCTTTGGAATTTAGCCCAGGAATGGCAAAATGGGTAGGTTCGAACCCTTGATATGAAGGTTCGAACCTTTGCGCTCCCTGGAATTTGGCCCAAGAAAGGCAAAAAACAAAGGTTCAAACCCTCAAAACAAAGGTTCGAACCATTGGGCTCTCTAGAATTTTGGCCCAAGAATGGCAGAATGGGAAGGTTCGAACTCTCGATGTGAAGGTTCGAACCTTTGTGCTCTCTGGTATTTGGCCCAGAAGGGCAACAGGTGATGGTTCGAACCCTCAAAGCGATGGTCCGAACCATTGGGATCTGGAACATGGAATAGTAAGTGAACTGACAGTTAGGTTCGAACCATCGCTTTGATGAGAATCTTTGCCTTTGTTAGAACCTCGAATAGCCTATCTCTGTTCCAAAATTGTAAGCATGATCTTGAATTATATGAATGGTACAACTGAAGTGAATATGGCTCTTCCAAGTCACAGACTGGCCCCAATCACTAATGGAACCTGAAATAATTTACTTAGTACGCTGCAGTCTAGTTGTGACTTCTTTCAAATTGCATAATGCAAGGCCGCATGTAGCATGACCTGACTGCATATTTTATGTGGTGTATCAATTGAGGGGTCTATCTGGTAACCAATCACCATGAGTGATCTATGTTGTGGGTCCAGCAGTTCCAAAAACTCATCTTAAAAAATAGCGTAGTGTTATCTATACAATTTTCAAGCACGAACCAGTCGTGCCTTTTTCAGAGAGCTTAATTTTATCCCGTGGATGCGGTGACGTGAAGTGTATACTCCGAGCTGTTGACCTATCACTCATCAATTCGTTTCTGATATCGATGTCTGTACGAAGACTTAAAAGAGTTTTTACTCCATTCTTTTTCACCCGAGCAACGAAAATGAACCTGGACATAGCATAAGATATGGGAACGATATGAAAAATACTGGCCTAAAGAAGATTAGTGATTTATAATTATTTCAATAACGACATCGTTACGATCCGTTGTAGTTTTTTTTTCCTAATCTATTGTCCGGCGAAGAGAGTGATCCTGTAAATCTATTGAGATATAAACTACGAAGAAAAAAGGATAGCGATGGTCCCAAAAATGTACAATTTGATGATATCACACCAACGATGTCTTTACCTGCATTCTTAATATTCATATTGAATTTTGTTATTGACCAAGTCGGTGGCATTGAGTTAAAAAATGTGATCTCCAGTGAATGGCACAACATTTTCAATGTGGGTGTATTAATATAAAGCATCCAAATTGAATAACCATCCTTCATCTAGTTCAATTCAGCTGTATAATAGGAACATTTAAAAAGTAAAGGCCAAGAAAACAACTCCTATTCAACTGCTGGAAGCAATAAAATAAAAACTCCGACCCCATACATACAACACCCAATTACATAAAAACATTCTTAAAACCCAACCGGGCAAAAAAAAATAAAAAATTACATTCAGATTCCATAAATAAAAGATAGGAACATCATGCCAAGAGTATTTTATCCAGGATTTTGCTAATAGCAACTCGAAGACCACGTGGCAAGACCTCCAAAATACATAACTATACAACACAATCAATCCACAACCTGTTGGGACTGTTTATCCACTTCATTTTTAAAAGATGTAAAGAGAAAATACCCTCCGAGTTTTGTCTTTCTTGTTGGAAGAAGTCCTCTAATAAATCAATCTTAGTCCATTCTCTATCTTTACTTCCATGACCCTTTTCCTCTCTTCTTTTTTCTTCTTCCTATCCTTGCTCCAGTGCTTCCCAGAATGACTTGTTCTCAAGGCCACTAAACTGTAAACAAAAAAGAATACTTTTTTTTTTCTGCTAATCAATTATAAATACTAAGTTAAAAGCTGGTATCACAAGACTTGTCTTATATATACATATTGGTTCCCAAGTGGTAATGCCCAGTTGGCTCAAACCTTCATGTTGTTCCTCCCTAAAAGGAGGACAAGCATGTCATAACAAACTACAATAGGCAGGGGAACTATTATAAAACTTGTCTCACTAAATAGAGAACAATACTTGTATACTAGTTAAAATAACTGCGTTATAGCAGGCAACCAATAAATCCATCCCATGGTATCATCTGATAAGTGACCTGAGCATGGATCTTTGAAATGAACAGCATGTGTCATCTAGATTTATGCAAAACCCTTTTGATGGAGAGACCCCACTTTTTAAACTAAAAGGCCTAAATTAGGCTTTTGCCTTGTTTTAGAACTGGCCAAATTTCACTACAATGAGTAAAGCCTTGATAGATTGATAACGCGTGGAACACACTATTAAAATCTAACAGTAGACTGTACTTAGTCAAAGTCAACTTTTGCCTAATTCTACAACAAGGAGATAGAAATGTTTTGAACAATTTAGAATTTAACAGGTAGGCCATATATTGAATCAATGGCCACAGATAGAAGATCCAAATTCATGATGGTTTTGGAGAATCACGTCTGATGACAATTTGCAAAGAACTGCAAACCACCATCACACCCCAACCCAACCAACCACCAACAATTGCTTTTCCAAATTATTATTGAAAAAAAAAAAAAAGGAAAAACCACAAGACAAGAAAAGAAGCAATATATGTCTACATTGTTTAATATCCTTTTCTATACCACCGCCACTAACTAATATTGTGTGGCAAATATTCAAATGTCATCAACATCAATTTCACATCTAACTCTAATGCTTCTCTCTCTTAGGGATTTTGTGTATTGCAATTTGATGGATGCCTTATCATTTTAGCATCATTCGAATTTTCACACTTGAATAGATTTAGAAAATCTTGATATCTTGATTTATACATGCATTGTTTTTAAGACTTGTAAAAATCTTGGTTCATGCATGTTTTGATTTTAAACTTGGATGCAATTTTTTTTGAAAAGATCTTTGTGAATCAAGCAAGCCTTTGGTTTTAAAACTTTCAAATCATCTTAGGCATATTAGGTTTCATGTTTTTAAAACTCTTAGAATGATTTAAAACATGTTTTCATGCTTGATTTGATGGCCCAAAAGTTTCCACAAGAAATTACTTTAAAAAACACATTTTTGGGAAAACAAGACTTATACCGGCGGCCAAACCACTTTCACCGGCGGTCTCTGGCCCTCGCTAAAAGCAGTTTTTCAAATGGCTATATTTATGACTGTTGAGTACCCGGTCGACCGGGCAAGGGTCCAGGTCGACCGGGGACTAGCCGTTGGGCACTTTTTGGATATAAAATGAAGCTCATTCCTTTACCAAAGTGAGAAACAAAGAGGCCCTCCTTGAGATGTTTTGAGGCCAATCAAAGGGGAATGAGCTAAGGAAGGATAATGGTCATTAGTAAAGCTAAAGCTTGGATTAATGAAGTTAAATCTCAAATTGCTCCTTATTCTTATTCAAACATGAGTTTTTCACATAATCAACAACATGTAGATACCCGCAGTAATTCCGTTCCAAAGCACTTAGAAGTTACATGTAGTCACTTTCAGTTGGAGAGACTACCAACATGTTCCAACAAGAGATAAATGCATCACATGTGTCGTTGGTCTCAAAAGACTTCTTATAATTTACCAAGATGTTTATAGAAATATGCCACCTGCATAATAAGTTTGCTCCATTCGGAAAAACAATATTTATTGCATTCATCAGCGCGAACTCTCTGTTTGTGACAATCACACAGGTCGGAATGCATCCATCCATTAATTCCTTAAGCCTCTCTAAAGCCCATCTATAATTGGCCTCCCTTTCTGATTTAAGGTACACAAAAGCAACGGAGAATGTCAGTTGTGTATATGTGGCACCAACAGTCTCAAACAAAGGAAGTCGATATCTATTAGTCTAGTACGTGGAATCCATTATCAAAACTTCTGGAAATGAACATAATAACTGAATAGATGATGGATGTACCCAGAATAGGTCCATGATAACATTTGTAGCGTCGTTGCTAGTGTGATACTCAATGTAGTTGTTCTCCTCCAAATGCATGATGAGTTGCTGCATCTGTGATCGACTGGCCATCTCTGTCACCCTAAACTTTTGGCGAGCATTGTAGATACTCTTCATCGTAGTGGTGTTGTGCACATCCCTTTCCTGTAATGTTCGAAAGATGTTCATCGGCTTCACCAAACTCCTAGACATATCAATTAAGACGTTGATTTCTTCCCTAGAAAGCCTCACAGCAAACGAGTGCCCCTCAAGATGCTGTGTGTTTGGATTATTGTGCACCCCACAAACCCTTGTTAACATCCAATCGTCGTCAGTTGCCAACTTTCGGCCCTTCAAAGGAAAAGGGCAATTACACTTCTTCATTCCTCGTTGTCTTGTTAGGCTTTTTCTTTTCGAAGACCTTCGATGGACCCATGTAACTACCACTTCTCTCACAAGAAAAAACGATTCTCGACTTCCTTCCATCTCCACCAGCATTTGAAGTCATGATTACAATTACCAAGCCGTGTTTCTTTCCAACATCCATTGTCCATTGGATTAGGCCCTCTCGGTTTCTACAAATATATCACAAATTTGAAGACATTTGTAAAATCCAAAAGGCACTCACTGGCACCGGTTGATTCAATCTCTTGCAAATATATCACAAATTCTTAGTTTATCAATGCACGCTCCTTTATCACCGTGCAATATTATACTTCATGGTATATATAGGCCGTTCTTAATGTTATTGATCGGTTCAAGTTGACCGATCAGTAGTACATGGCGCGGTTTAATAGTGCCGTGCAATATAATGTTGCACGTCTTATGACAACCGAGCATATATTAAATACACGGTTCTTGAATTCCGAGCAGGACACGAGAAGAAAAAAGAAAACGAATGAAACGAAGTCAAAACGTATACCTTGTTTTTGTAGATCGTCAACTGCTTGTCCATATTGCAAATGCCTACTTTAAATACCCAATGTGGTGCAGGGAGATGAGTACTTCCAAGCTCATCCAAGAAATGGAGGAGACTTAACGATACTAAAAAAGAGTTGAAGAAGATGATGACGAAGGAGATGAAAATCAATGAGGAGGAAGGAGTGCAGAGGTGCAGTGGGAAGGGAAGGGATAAAAGGGAGAATGAAGAAGAAGATGATGAAGAGAAGATTAACGAGACCACTGCTGCTACTGAACCAAAGGAGGAAGATGGATGTTGATGGTAAAGAGCGATTTCGACCTTTCACATGAGGCCATTTTAGTAATTAAAAAAATTTAAATGGTGGGTGTGTTTGACACTTCCGATGGGTGCATATAGAATTTCCCTATCTATATTTGTGGTTAGAATTTTTTTTTATACGAGGTTTTAGGATTGTATTGTCACATCGTGTTGTTTTTATGCAGTGGTATGGAGTGGGCTCCAGGTATTTTCATGGCGGTGCATTACCACTAAGGGCATGTTTGTATACTCTATTTCCGTGGAAAATGATGTGGTTTTCTGCTGAAAACTCATTTTTCACGTCTTTGGTGCGGCAGTTTTTTGCGGAATTACTTTTTCACCATGTCAGCATTTTCCTTTCTAGGCATATAAATGGACTTTCTATTTTTTTTTTTTCGGGGGGGGGGGGGGTTATGAGAAGTCCATTTTCACGAAAAACCGACTCCCATTTCCTCACTCCCACTCCCACCCTGACTCCACCGAGCCACCTTCTTTCTTCTCCCTCCCCACCCACCTATTAGTTTTCACTAAAGAAATCTGCAACTATACCAAATAATATTAGCACCGATTCATCGTGGAACAATTTTTTGCACCAAACATTAAGGGTTTGTTTGTGTAACCCATTTCCACAGAAAAAAACCCTACTTTTCTGTGGAAATGGGGTTTTTCGTGAGTTTGGTGCGGATAAATCCACGGAAATGGATTTCATGCCACGTCAGATTTTTCTGCACTAGGATCGAAAATGGGATTCTGATGGGGGGGGGGGGTATGGGAAATTCGTTTCTGCAGAAAAGTTACCCCCCCTTTATAAGCATCATTTCCAAACCTTTTCACCCAACAACTCCATCTTCTGGTGAAAACCCTAACAACTTGGATTGGGCGATCATCTTCTCCTTCCTCGCCTTCGAGCTGAAAGGGCTGCCTCCATCTAGGTAACCACTCTCTGATCGTTTCCTTCTTTGTCTCTATCTCATCTCACTTCCCCATTTTCTTTCTCTCTCTCTCTCTCTTTCCATTTCTCTCTTCTGTCCGACCCCCTGTTTCAGTTTCGTCCCCATCCCTTCTCTGTTTCATGGTAGGTTTGTCTCTCATTTGGGTTTGGGGTGGGATTCAACCCACAATATGTTTGATAAATGAAGGGTCAGGATCCCATGTCTTACATAAAAAAAAAAATTCTGTGTGTTACGGCTTTTACCTTGGCATGCATAGTAGTTGAGTTGACAAGAATTGTTGTAACTAAGATATTGTTAGAGAAGAGAGCATAGTGGTAAAGATTTGGATTTTCCAAATCCTCTTTATTTGCAAACATCCCTTTCTCAGGCTGTACATAAGAGTAAGACATGGGACTGTCTTTGCTGCCATTTGACTTAGGAAAGTGTTCTTCTTCCTCAACCTTCTCACCTGTTTGAAATATATTTGCTGTGTTTAGCAAATATACAGTGGGTTTGCAATGTTTATCAATCGGATTTTTCTGTCTTATTTGGGTTTGGTGTAGGATTTGGCCCACAGTAGGTCTCTCTTCATTTGGGTTTGTTGTGATTTTTCTCTATCCATTGATGGGCTGTAACATTGATGGGTTGTAACAGGATGGAAGAAGTGGGTTGCCTACTGTGGGTTGACTCTGGGCATCACCTTCACAATGTTTGAATTTTAATGCCTTCAACAAATTATTATTTGATGTGATTGATTAATGATGGTGTTTTTTTTTTTAATTAGTTGGGTATGTCTATGATGATTATTCCTATGAAGGGTATTGTATTTCTGATGGCTCAATCTGCACCATTCATTTACAAATTACTTAACTATTGTACACATTGCTTTCAGATTTTTCTTAAATCCTAATATTGTAAAATTGTATACTATCATAGACTTCAATTTGTTTAATCTCAAATGTGTATGCAATGTAGGGTCATATGTTTTTGCTAGCTGAAAGAATTTATAACCATGTTCATATGAAATGACTTCTAGGTTTTCAGGGGGCATAAGGATTTGTTTAAACTAAACTCTATGAAGAGAAGGATGTTTTTTTATAAAACAAGAGTATCTTTTTTAGGGTGAAATACTAATTTGTAGATTTTACATATTATTTATATTCTCATCCTCGGTAAAATTTGTAGGAATGGAATCGCAAAATACAAATGATAATTTCGCCCCCCTTCCAAAAAATCTGAAATGGACACCACTTCAAGATGACACACTCATCCAACTTATGCTTGATCAATGTAATGATGGACGCAACATAAAAGGAGGTTTCACCTGTGAAGGGTGGAATTTGACAAAGGAAATGAAGACTCAAAATGGTGACTTTTTTAGTAAGGATAAACTGAAAAATAGGTTTAAAACATTAAAGAAGACGTATGGAGATCTGAAAGCAATGCTGGACCTTAGTGGATTTGGATGGGATGATACAAGAAAAATGGTCACTGCTGAGCCTCAAGTTTGGAAGGAATATGTAGCGGTGAGTCAAATCATACGTCTAATTTTCAATAGTTCATGTTAATGTGGTGAAAGATAATTTGCCACTATCTTGAGCTATTTTTAATCACTTGCAGGTACATCCTAAGGCAGCTCATTATAAGAACAAGACATTCCCTGATTGGGCTTCACTGGCCATCATCTTTGGTGATAGTGTTGCTGATGGTAGAGATGGGTTTGCCAGCAATGATCCGGAACCTATAGAAACCCAAGCTGAAGAAGAGACACAAGCTGATGATATGGATAATGCGTATGAAGAAAATGCATATGAGGATATTGATGTGTCCATAGGCACCAATAGGAGGCAACGCCAGATGAGTACTGCAATGACTTCTCGTCATATAGTAAGAAACCGATCCAATATGGGTCAGGCATTGATTACTGCAGTGGAGACAATAGCAAATGCCATGTCTGATTATGCAAACAAAAGAGCTAAAGAGCGTCCAGATATGGACAAGTGCATCGCAGCACTTCATGATGTTGGACTTCCGAATGTTATATACTTTAAAGCACTTAATGTAATAGAAATTGAAAGGAAGGCAGAATTCTTCTTGGCGTTGCCTCCTGGTGATCGCGAACCATGGATATTGAGTCAACTTGGAATAAAGATCAATTTGGATTAGAGTGATGATGGGAACTATGTTTTGACGTAGGAGTGATGAAGCACTTATGTTTTGCTCAAGTTAGTTGTCAAAACGAGTTAGTTGTCAAAACATGGCAATTTTTTGGGGTACTTCTTTTTTGGCCATGTTTTTATTTTGTTTGCAATATGGCAGAAAACAATGGATATGTATTTAGTGGATGGATGGCATACAAATATGCCAATTTGGGGTAATTCTTTTTTGGCAATGTTTTTTTTGTTTGCAACATGGCAGAAAATAGTGGATATGTATTAAGTGGATTTTCAGCTATGAATACGCATGAACTTTGTTTCCATGAGTGGTATTTCTTTTTTGCTGTATATTTTGTTTTATTTGGTTGATATGCACTAAGTGGATGACATACAATTCTGTATTGGTATATTATTTTTGTGTTATTGCAGATTTTATTTTATTACGAAATGGATGAGGATATGGAGTTCTTTTTCTTTTGTGCCCAGACTGTGGCTCTTATATGTGTACTTGGGTACTATTATTCATATGGCCATAGAGATAGAGTTCATAACTCTATCTTAAGCGGTGAATCATTTGTGGATGAGTTATTGATTGGGCATGAGCGCAATTGCTTTGATTTATTACGAGTCAGCAAAGGATGCTATGTTAATCTCTCAAATGAGTTAAGGCAAAGAGACCTATTAGCCGACTCACGAAATGTTACGGTTGAGGAGCAGCTTGCTATTTTTTTATTCACGATAGCTCACAATGAGCGTAATCGAGTTATGCAGAATCGATTCCAACACTCTGGCGAGACTATTAATAGGTACTT
Source organism: Camphora micrantha (assembly GCA_003546025.1). Taxonomy (NCBI): domain Eukaryota; kingdom Viridiplantae; phylum Streptophyta; class Magnoliopsida; order Laurales; family Lauraceae; genus Camphora; species Camphora micrantha. The sequence goes on along the minus strand of QPKB01000005.1, from coordinate 26,365,272 downwards.
CAACAAGGTGTTAAGTGCGATTTTGAGGCTTTGTCCTCATTATATTAAGCCTGCAGGAAGTGAGACTCCTCCACAAATTGCTACGAACCCATTCTTCAACCCCTACTTCAAGGTAATTTAATTGTGACCTAAATTTTCTTGATTTATTACAATGGGTTTAACATAACTGTGTTTATTGTTAGGATTGTATTGGAGCAATTGATGGCACACACATACCTGCATGGGTTCGTTCGGAAGATCAGGTGCGTTACCGAAACAGAAAGGGGTTTCTCTCACAAAATGTCATGGCTGTTGTATCATTTGATATGAGATTTCAATACGTATTTGCTGGGTGGGGTGGGAAGGGTCAGCGTCTGACTCTAAAATACTACAAGATGCATTGTGGAGACGACCATATAATAGGCTTCAAGTCCCAACAGGTAAATTCCAATTCACTTCTTTTAGAAATAAAGAATATTTTATTTTTGTAGGATAAATTTATTTCTATGATATACTTCGGAATTTTCATTCTCATAGAGTAAATTTCTTTGTAGGAAAATATTATTTGGTTGATGCGGGTTATGCAAACACCCAAGGGTTTATTGCACCATATCGGGGAGTGCGTTATCATCTCAAAGAGTGGTCAACCACACACGCACCACAAACACCTAAGGAACTCTATAATTTACGACATTCTAAATTACGAAATGTAGTGGAGCGTACTTTTGCAGTATTGAAGCAACGCTTTCCCATCCTACAAACAGCACCGCGATATCCTCTCAAGACACAGGCGAAGATAGTTGTTGCTTGTTGCTTTATGCATAACTACATCAAACAATGGAATTATAATGATGAGATGGAGGAAGAGCATGCACAAGAGATGGATGTTGATGAAGAAATGAACGTTGAGGAGGGACCGGAAGTTGGATCCGTTTCGAGTGATGCGGACACTCGATTTGTATGTGAGCTACGAGACACAATTGCTCATCAGATGTGGGATGGGCATTAATTTATTAGATATTTAATGTTTAATGTTAAGACCTTGGAGTAACTCTATCTTAAGTATTTTCCTTCCTTTTAAGTAATGTAGTTTGTCCAAGATTATAGAGTCATGACATTTGACTAAGTTGCCTTAATATGTTGTGGTGAACTTTTTCAAATGTGGCTGTTGTTTTATTTCTGACGTGGTCTATATTTGGATGGATATGGATGTATTCATAGCTTTAATGGATATGTGTGCATGGATATTGATATGATTGTGGTTGAAGTGGGAGTGTTACCTATTGTTGTACCCATTTATGGTTATTATTCATGTTCAAAGGGAATAAATAGGTGTTCTTATAAGCTACAGTTGTAATTTGATGCTATGTTGAATCATGTGCATAGTGCAGTATGTGGATGTGTTGGATTTATTAGAGCAGCAGGATTGTATTTATGTGGATGGTTTTTGTTTAGAAAACAAATTGAGAAAACCAAAACTGAGAAAACTGAGATGATGTTTGGAGCAACAGGGATGGTTTATGTGGATGTGTTGGATTTATTAGAGCAGCAGGGATGGTATAGTTGATTGTGTTTGATATTTGAAGCTTCAGGGACGCAAGTTAACTTGATGTTCCCTTGGACATTATCTTTGGTGTGGCTAGGATTGTATTTGCATGGAGGAGAGACTAATTAATGTCTAAAGATTTTTGCAAGTTTGTTGTTGTTTGCTGAAGATTGGTTTGTGCAGCTAAATGTCCATCTTAACATGGCCCCCCAGTGCAACATCCCCAACTGTCAGACCCCGACCCAGGTTTAGTATAATTTATTATTATTTTAATTGTGATTAGTCACTAAGTGGGATTAGATGACGATTAGCTTGAATTTTTAGTTGGATTAGAATTTTGAATAGCTTTGGGGAATTTTGAGAGCGTTGTGTTCGGTTTGACCGGGCCCGGGGTGGCCCGTAAGACGCGTGTTAGTGTGGGAATTCGAGTTATTTGATTTATTTGATTTTTGAAAAAATGTGGATTTCAATATCTTTGAATTTGTTATTTTAATCCCAGCAACTTTCCTATTTGTTCCGTTTGCATTCGAACCCCAGAAATCTCGTTTTTCAAGAAAAAGGACAAAACAGTCTTTTCACACTCAAATCTGTGCATAAATTTCGAAATTTGAAAACCATGAGGAAAATATACTTTTTGAAAACTAGATTTTCGACGATCATTTTTCCCTTCTTCGTCAACTTCATTCGGAACCCATAAATGATAGATCCAGCCATGTGAAGTTTTCAGGGCCATTGGGACCCACAACCCATTTAAACTACTCAAACCCACGTTGTATCTCTTTCTCCCTCACTTCTTCATTCATTCCTTTTCCTGCAACTTCACCTAAGAGAGTTTTCTCTCTTTTCTCCCATCTTCTCTCCTTTGCATGCCTTGTAAATGAACCCAACTTGATAAGCAAATTGCACCAACCTCTTCTCCTCACCTCTAGCTTGCAATTGATACCACTTTCAAGGAATTTCAGCTGGGTTCATCATCTTCTTCAAGCTCATCTTCTTGGTTAGAACTCCTAAAGGTTAGCAATGGTTTCCCTCTTGAAATCTTGGTTTTTCTAGACCCTTTAGAATTGTTTTACCATACATGCAAGGGCTTTCATGAAGAGCTTCTTTGGTTTCCAAAATTTAGTGGATTTTAGTGGTTTTCCATGGCATTGGTGTAGGTTTGCAGCTGAGCTGAATAGGAGATTGTTTGGACTGTGACCCAATTTGTCTCAGGCAAGTGAATAATTAGATTTTGTATGCATGGTGCAGAAATTATCTCTTCTAAAAGTTCTTTTGGGTTGAAACTTTGAAATTTTGAAGTGGGTATTAGTTGTGAAGTTGGATAGATGTTAGCACTAATTTCTAATGTTGATTTCATTATAGATGAAGCTGTGTTCATTTCAGGTTGTGTCTAAGTACTTGAAATTCCAAAATTTCTGCTTCAGCTTAAGGGCTGGAAACAATTGAATTGTAAAAGTTCTGTTTCTTCCTTTTCTTGTTATATGTCTTATGGTGTTTTATGGAATTTGATTGATGATTGGATGAGTTTGGTGTGGTAGTGAATGGAGTCATTTGGAAGGGGTTTATACTTCATTACAATAAGACTGGTCATTAGGGAGAAAGAAGAAAAAAATTTGAAACAAGAAGAGGAGAAAACAGTCCGCTATATGCTGACTGTTCACGGGCTAGGCAGAAGCTCAGCACGCTCGAGCGAGCCTGGGCCCGCTCGAGCGGGCCTGGCTTCTGTGACTGCCCGCTCGAGCGAGCTGGGCCCGCTCAAGCTGGGCCTGGTGTTGACACCAAAAATATCACTATGTCCCTTCAACACCAAAAGCTACATGGAGCCACATCCTGCCATAAATAGGAAGGCGCCACTTCAAGCATCAGATCTTGTCAGAGTCAAACAAAAACCGCAAGGTCTTTCAAAGCAGCCAAAAGAGGGGTACACATGAAGTTTTGGGCCGTTTCAACATCATTTGGCCTAACTTCACTCCTCCGACAACCAGACAGGAGCTCCCGGCAACGACAGTGTCGAAGACTTCAAAACTTCGATCAGAGCCTACGGATGGTCTCAGAATACCTCCAAAAGGCTCCATGCCAAATTTCAGGTCATTTCGACAACGTTTGACCCGATCTCGACGCTCTGAAGCAAAATCAGGAATGCCGGCGGCGGAGTACCCCAGAATCATGGCATCCAAATTGGAGCTAATGGATCATCTCAAAATGACTCCAATAGGTCCCCCGTCAAGTTTTAGGTCAAACGGACGTCGTTTGGCCTAGTTTCAAAGCTTGGCATTTTCCTCATGGCGAAATCAAGGCGAGCATTTGCGGGACCCCAAACGGCTTCAAAACTCAAACCAAAGCCTATGGTTGGTCCTATCTATTGCTAAAAAGACTCCCCGTCAAATTTTAGGTCAATCGGACATCGTTTGGCCTAGTTTCAAAGCTCGGCATTTTCCTCGAGGCGAAATCAAGGCGAGCATTGGGGGGACCCAAAAAGGCTTTAAAACTCAAACCAAAGCCCATGGTTAGTCTTATTTACTGCTCAAGAAGCTCCACGTCGAATTTCAGGTCATTCCGACATCGTTTGGCCTAGTTTCAACGCTTGACAAAAATCGGCAAATACCGCACAACAAAGTCTTCGGCTTTCCAGAAAAATAGGAAACTTTGTGCTTCGATTTGTGTGGCTTCTCGTCGGGTTTTCTTCAAGAAAATCAGGCCAATAAATGAGGGGAAATGTCAGGAAAAATACAGAAGAAAAAAGAATGAAAAAAGATCGAAAAACGGCGAAGAAAAGGCGACCGAACGGCGGCTGAAAAATGGGCCCAAGGCCCATGGTCGCCAGCCCCATGGTCGCCGGCGACCATGGGTGCATGGTCGCCGGTGACCATGGAGTTTCGGCGACCCAAAAGTCGCCGGAAGACTCCTTTTTCGGGTCCTTTTCGCGTTTCGAGTTGATTGGCCCCTGTGATTTTTCCAAAATCTGATTTTTCGTGCATGAAATCCGTCGATCTTCGTCAACATCACGGATTCGCCGCCGAAATCATTGGATGATCATTAGATGCCTCGAAATCGCCAACCGACCGATAAAGAAAGCACACTTTCTGCCCGCCCGATCGTGAAATCGACATGACAGATGTTGCCGGCACGTTGACATTAATCAATGTCTGAAATTGCATCGCCATCCGACATCAAACAACATGTGGATCCACCGGCGATCATCGCAAGAAGAATTCCAAAAGACGTGGCGCGGCCCGCGACTCTTCAAGCGACTTGGCGACCAATTAATGAGGTTAAATGACCCATTTTATGACAAGTTAATGCGGTCATTAACTCATTATTTTGGACGGCCCAATCAAAAGCAAGCAAATGGGAGTTACAAGTCAAATGATTTATGGCATTAAAGCCATGAAACTCCTCTCATGATGGAGATTAAAGGCAATTAAAAGCTCATTATTCTCCATCAGCCAATCAGATTCAAGGAAAAAGGAGTTACAAAATAAATAATTTAAAACTTGTATCTCCTCCCATTATGAGCATTAATGCATTCAATGCTCATAAACCCTCCTAAATGGCTACCTAAGGCCTATAAATAGGAGGGCATTCCAAAGGGAAAAATCCGGGAAAAAAAATCCAGAGAAATCGCCAGAGAAATTCACTCGAAGTCCAGAGAATTGCCCGGAAAATCCAGAACTCCTGCAACTCTGCTGCAAGACCACCAAAAGGTGATTGAAGCACCATTGGGGGGCCACCCCCGCAAGGACCTCCCTTCTTCTACCAACATGGCTAAAACGTGGCTTTTCAGCCCGTTTACTTAGCTTTTTATCGGATATAAGACCTTCTCTTGGTCTTTGTCCTTTAAAAATCTGATGTTAAAAAGCCAAGCTAAGAATCCAAGAATCATGTTCTCATCTGCATGAACGACGGCGGAGCCCATACATGGCTCGCGACCATCGATCTGAACGTGTCCCCACAATTTGAAATGGATGCATTGGTTGTGATGGATCGTCCGGGATCCTCACTGCGGAATCCTGTGGGAGAATAATTAGCGCGTGTGGGCGGAATTTTTTTTCTGGCTCGTCGCCCCGCATTCCCCGGATTAAGGACTTGATTATCAGGGACTCGGTCCGGGGGCGTGATAGGAGTTGGTATCAGAGCGAGAAATATGTCGGGCAATTAAAAGACATTAGAAACATAGGGACGTGGAGAGGATCCGTTAGAATCTTCGTTAATTAGTACTGCGTGGGGATTGTGGGAATGTTTTCTTAATATATTTGTTGTACTAACAAGTAGTTTTGCAGCAAAATGCCTCCGCGCAGAGACCACACCAATACAAATCCTTCTTCTAGCAATGCTCAGACTGCAGGCTCCTCTAGAGATAATCCATTTCAGAATTTTATGGAAAGAATGATGGAACAACAACAAAAAACAAATGAAATGATGATGGAACAGCAGAGGAGAGCCAATGAGAATCAAATCAGATTGCAAGAGTAGATGGCTAAGAAAGATGAGGAATTAGCACAAGTACAAAGAAAATTATTGGAAGTGTTGGGTAGGAGACCAGAACCTGTACAACCTCAACACATGGGTCCTCAAATTGTTATCAATGATCACGACAACAACCCGAATGTTTTATTTGAACGCTTCCGGAAGAGAGGTCCAAAGGAATTTATCGGGAATGAGGATCCTTTGACAGCAGATGATTGGCTAACTCATACCGAGAACATCTTTGACCTTTTTCAGTGCACGGGCAGGCAGCGAGTTCTCCTAGCAGCATCTATGTTTATTGGCTTGACTGATATTTGGTGGAAGACACTCAAGGATGGCTATCAGAACATTGCTAATGATGTCGCATGGGCTACTTTCAAGGAACAGTTCACCGAGAAGTATGTGCCCACTCATGTCAAGAGACAGATGGCGGTGGAGTTTCAACTACTCACATAAGGAGACATGACAGTCCTCGAATATGTTACGAAGTTTGAGAGATTGTCACGGTATGCACCAGAGCTCGTTGATACCGAGGAGAAAAAGATTATCAAATTCCTTGAAGGATTGGACCCTATCATTGAAAGAGATGTTTTAGGTGTTGTATTACCAGCTACATTCCAAGAAGCAGTCAAGCGAGCTTATAAATTTGAAAACATTAATAACAAGATTATTAAGAATAACCAGAGGAAACGACGGCAGCAAGAACAGAAGCCCTATCAAGGCAAGAAGTCCAGGCCAAATCAGAACACCCAAAGGCAAGGTGGATGTGAACACTGTAGCAAGATCCATCCTTCCCACCTATGTTACAGAGTTACGGGTGGATGCTTTAGGTGTGGCCTTACAAATCATCAGATGAAAGATTATCCAAACAACAGAAATCAAAGCAACAGGCCACCTCGGCAGAATCAACAAGCAGTTCAGAACCAACCTAGGCAGCCACAGCAGCAGAACCAGCAACAACAGCCCCGTCAGCAACCTCAGAATCAGAATGCCCGTCCACCTCAACAGACCAGGAACGCGCAATAAGGAAGGCAGAACCAAAATAGAAACAGACCGTAACAACAAGGACGCATGTATCACCTGAATCAGGCGGACGTCGATGCAGCGGGCAACGTAGTTGAAGGTATACTTTTTGCTTGTGGATTAGAAGCTAAAGTATTGTTTGATCCTGGATCCACTCATTCATTTCTATCCCCCATGTTTGCTAAATTGATTGATGTGCCTATTAGCGAACTAGACTTTATTCTAACTGTCACAACACCAGTAGGGAAATAAGTTGTTTGTAGCACATATTACCCTAGTTGCACAGTTAAGATAGGTGATGTTACATTCCCAGCAGATCTTATGCTGTTAGACATGCATGACTTCGATGTCATTTTGGGGATGGATTGGTTATCTGGACATCATGCCAGTATGGATTGTTTTAACAAAACTATTTCCTTCAAGTTAGATGGAGCATCATCAGGGGTAGAATTTTATGGAGAGAAAAGGGTTTCACAGACTGGTGTTATTTCAGCATTATCAGCAGTTAAACTATTGAGAAACAGATACGAATGATTCATAGCATTTATTACAGAGGACAAACAATCCCAAGGGGTGGAGCAAATCCCTGTAGTGTGCAAATTTCTAGATGTGTTTCCGGAAGAAATTCCAGGATTGCCATCGGTTAGGGAAGTAGAATTTACCATAGAGCTTATACCAGGAGCAGCTCCAATCTCTATCGCACCGTATAGAATGGCTCCGACATAATTGGGTGAACTGAAATTACAGTTGCAAGAGTTATTGAAGAAAGGTTTTATCAGACCCAGCATATCACCATGGGGAGCTCCGGTTTTATTTGTCAAGAAGAAAGATGGAAGCTTGAGAATGTGCATAGATTATAGAAGACTGAATCAAGTGACCATTAAGAATAAGTACCCATTACCAAGAATAGATGAGCTATTTGATCAATTGTCGGGAGTAGAGTATTTCTCGAAGATAGACTTGAGATCCGGATATTACCAGTTGAGAGTCAGAGATTCGGATATATCAAAAATAGCCTTCAGGACAAGATATGGGCACTATGAATTCCTAGTAATGCCCTTTGGATTGACGAATGCTCCAGCAGTGTTCATGGCTCTAATGAACAAGATCTTTGCACCTTACTTGGATCAGTTCACTGTTGTCTTCATTGATGATATACCAGTATACTCCAAGTCTAGAGAAGAGCATGAGCAGTACCTGAGGACATCACTACAATTATTAAGAGATAACCAGTTGTATGCAAAGCCCGAGAAGTGTGATTTTTGGTTAACACAAGTTTCTTTCTTCGGTCACATTATTTCCAAAGAAGGTTTGGCAGTTGATCCGGCAAAGATAGAAGCAGTCATCAGTTGGGAGAGGCCAAAGAATTTAACCGAAATCAAGAGTTTTCTGGGTTTAGCAGGTTACTATAGAAGGTTTGTGCGGGGATTTTCATCTATTGCAGCGCCTTTGACCAAATTAATCCGGAAAAATGTGTCGTTTGTGTGGACAGAACAGTGTGAAGCAAGTTTTGAAGAGTTGAAGAAGAGATTAACCACAGCACTAGTGTCGCGACCCCGGACCGAGGCCGCGACTGATGAGATGATTTGTAAGATTATTTGAAAGATGATTAAACCTCCCACAGGTTCCCGCGGTAAGGGTTCCGAAAAATACACAAGGAACAACCAACTTACACGATCAAGTATGCGGAAGCGCGTGGCAAATCACATCTTAATAAGTCATGACAGAATATAAACATAAATGTCATTGAGACTAAAATATTAGAATGAAGACATAACAAGGCATTCCCATAATAGTTCAAGTTACAAAGTTAACAAAGTATGTTAAGTTATTACAATCCCCAAAATAAGAGGCCAACAAAGGCCAATACAATACCAAAAGTAATATAAAGCCCAAAAAGTGATCCATCGTTACTCATGACCCGTCTCGACGTCTAGATGACGTCGTCGGGTTGCCACTCACGAGCTAAGGTAGGCTCAACAGCCTCCTCCTGGCACTCCTCCTCAAGGGGATAGCCTCCTGCACCTGGTCACCAAAAATACAAGCATCAAACACGACGGTTTGGCAAGAAATCATTTTAAGCTAGAGCATGAATAAGAATGTTTAATCGAAAACATAAAGAAATATTTTACTGAACGTAAACAAATACATACAGTACACTTTTCAAAATCAGAGACGAAACTAGCATGAATGCATAACATATATATCATGAATCGTAAATCCACAAAGAGCCCATCCTTTCTCTATCATTTATAATGAAAAGAGTAAGCACGCACGACAAGCACGAATATACATAGTATAACACGACACGATTCCCACAAATACGGGATTCCGGCCGCGGAACCGGACACGCATGATGTGTAATAAATACACGACTAATCTGCAGTTAGTTCACATGTTTAAGGACCCCCAGACAGTGGATCAGACTGAAAGGGCAGTCCAAGCTCTGTGGTGTTCACTTGAGTTCATGAATGCACAAAACACGCAAAACACGATTCAAACATATCGAAAATACAAGGGGAAATCACTTGTCACGGCAAGACGAGGCACGACTAGCAAAATGCATAATATATATGCTCACAACTTATAAAAGTGATCCCCATTTAATACTTGAAACACATCTTAGAACGAGCTTAAATACTTGACTTCAAGGCGAGTACACGATATGACTTGCGGTATTAAATCAACGTTCAAAACACGATAATTTCATCAAGTACATGCTTAGGCTATTTATTGACCCTTGTGTGATTGGAACTCTATTATTAAAATACAAGGATTGGTGTTCCCGAAGTTGGTACATATCATGGAGTTCCATTCACACAATGTCAAGTTAAAGTCCTTAATATAGCCTAGTTTTCAAATTTTTAAAGAATATGCAAATGGGCAAAAATCCTCTCAAAAAGGGGAAATTTCAGTTGGGCCGGTCGACCTGGCCCTTGGCCGGTCGACCACATACACTGTGAGCCCGGTCGACCGGCCAAGGCCAGGTCGACCTGCAATTGTAAATTTAATTCAATGTACAGTGTTTTGGTCAGGTTCCAGAGAACCTGACCCTGTGTCGCCGGTCGACCGCGCCCCCTGGCTGGTCGACCGCGTGAACTGCGGAAATAGTAATTTCCGCAGTGCAGCAGATCGTCCAACTGGGACCAAACCCAGTGTGCCCGGTCGACCGCGCCCCTTGGCCGGTCGACCGCGTGAACTGCGAAAACAGAACCCAGTTCTGATTTCTGCAGTCAGTGGTTCATCCATTCTTCCGTTTCTTTTCTACATTCTTTCCAACCTGATTAGCAAATTTGATACATGAATGTAACATGCTATCAAGGCTCACAATGGTACATTTATTTCAAACTTAAATCAAGTCATTAACATAGAAACCCATTTCATAATCCTTCAAACCCATTCTTATCAAAACAAATCCAAACTTCAACAAAAGCAAGGCTTAATTAAAAGTGATGAAATCTGAAAGTTTGGAAAGCTATTTGGCATGCTTGCATTTCCTAAAGTAAGATCACAACATGGAAATCTAATAAATCAAAACATTAATACCAATGACAAGTCCATGAACATACATGCACAACAACTTAAATAGATTACTTGCCTTAGCCAAATGAAAACAAAACTCTTCTCCAAGCACTCCTACTCAAAAGCCAAGCCAAGAACTACAAAAATCCCATGAAACCCATTCAAAAACTCACCAAAAAATGCAACCAAGCAACCCATTTCGAAATGGGTGCTACAAGTTAGAAAAACATGATCTTTAGGGGTAAAAAGAACTCCATTAAAGAGATGGGTTGAAGCTCTTACCTAGAAGTGCCCAAACAAGATGCAAAGAAGGAAATGGAGATCTTTCCCAACAAGAAACTTCAAGAAAATGGTATCAATGGAAAGCTTGGCTTGAGAGGAAGAAGATGATGGTTTTAGAATTCCATTTGGAGATCTCTAACTCAAGCATTCAAGAAGAGAAGATGAAGAGGAAAAGAGGGTTTTTCAACCTAGGTCAAGAAAAGTTGCTGAGATTTGTGGAATGAGGAAAGAGAGAAGGGAAAGTAGCATAAGTGCTTGTCAAGTGGGCCCCTTAGGTGCAAATCTTGCATGAGTAAAAACATGGTCTTGCGGGCCTCAAATGAAGTCGACGGAGAAGGATAAAACGATCATTGAAATATCTAGTTTCCGAAAAGTATATTTTGACATGGTTTTGGGATCTCGAAAATTGTGTCCAGATTTGAGTGTGAAAAGGCTATTTTACCCTTTTTGGCCAAAATTTGAGTTTCTGGGCTACGAACACAGACGGGCTAAACACGAAAGTTGTACATAATCATAAAACCAATCAAATGAAATGAAAATCACGATTAATACAAAACCAAACACAATCTTCCCACGCTTGCACGTACACCCAGGCCTTCCTGAGTGTGCCTAGTTAACACTAAACGTTCTCGAAACTCCCCAAAGCTATAACCATGACTAAAACTAATCACACTCTAACCCACGATAACTAAACCCGATTAAGACTAAGCACACACTAAACAAACACTATTGGGTTAATCCTGGGTTGGGGTTTGACAACTAGTTCTCACCTTACCTTCAAGCAGTGGTAATTTTGTAGTCTATACAGATGCTTTGACGGTGGGACTTGGATGTGTACTAATGCAGGATGGTAAAGTCATAGCGTATGGCTCAAGGCACCTGAAGGAGCACGAGAAGAATTATGTGACACATGACTTAGAATTGGCAGCAGTTGTTTTTGCACTAAAGATGTGAAGACACTATTTGTATGGAGAGAAATTTGAGGTTCACTCGGATCATCGTAGTCTACAGTATTTGTTCTCTCAGAAGGAATTGAACATGAGACAGAGAAGATGGATGGAGTATATTAAGGACTACGACTTTCCAATCAAATACCACCCAGGGAAAGTAAATATTGTGGCAGACGTATTAAGCAGAAAGTCTGGAAGCATGGCTAGCTTGCGAGGAATGGGTAGACTCCAACAGCTCGAAGAATTGGAAGTTGAGTTCCAACTATTGAGACAAGGTGTTATGTTAGCAAACATGACAGTGTCTGCACCTATTTTCATCCAGAAAATCAAGGAGACTCAGCTACAGGATCCAGATTTAGCAAAAAATTGTGGAGCACATTTCAGATCGCCCAGATTTCAGAATTGTGGATGGAGTATTGTATTTCCGTGACAGATTGTGCGTTCCAAATATTGATGATCTGAGAAATGAAATCATGATCGAAGCCCATAACACCAAGTACTCTATGCACCCAGGGAGTACAAAGATGTACCATAGTTTGAAGAACAGATTTTGGTGGAGCAATATGAAGAGAGAAATTGCAGCATTTGTGTCCCCGATGTATGACTTGTCAATTAATTAAGGCAGAACATCAGAAACCAGCAGGTCTTTTGCAGCCATTAGAGATTCCACAGTGGAAATGGGAACATCTTACGATGGATTTCGTCTCGGGTTTACCGACGACTAGCAGAGGGAACAATGCTATATGGGTTATAGTTGACCGACTGACGAAGTCTGCACGTTTCATTCCATTGAAGACAGGGAAAAACATGCAAATGTTATCACTAGCACAAACATTTGTTAACGAGATCGTCAGCCAACATGGTCAACCAGTCTCCATTACTTCAGACAGAGATAGCAGATTTGTCTCAAGGTTCTGGAAGACTCTGCATGAGTCCATGGGTACAAAGCTTCAATTCAGCACCGCGTATCACCCACAGACAGATGGACAGTCAGAAAGGACCATTCAGACATTGGAAGGCATGCTTAGGGCTTGTGTACTTGATTTCAAAACTCAGTGGGACGAAAGTCTACCTCTTTGCGAATTCGCATATAACAACAGTTACCACTCGAGTATAGGAATGACACCTTTCAAAACACTATATGGAAGGAGATGCAGAACCCCAGTGTGTTGGGAAGAGGTCGGAGAACGCAGCTTTCATGGACCGACATTGATTGGTGAGACTAATGAGAAAGTCAAACTCATTCATGAACATTTGAAGACTGCGAGAAGTCGACATAAAAGTTACGCGGATGTTCGGAGAAAGGACCTACAGATCCAAGTGGGAGATAAAGTATTTCTGAAAGTGTCACCCACTAGAGGAACCTTGAGGTTCGGTCAGAAGGGTAAATTATCAAGAAGATTCATTGGACCGTATGAGATTTTGAGTCGTGTTGGTGAAGTGGCTTACAGACTGGCCTTACTGCCAGAACTTTTAGGAGTGCATAATGTGTTTCATATCTCAATGTTGAAGAAATATGTTTCGGACCCCTCACATGTGCTAAGACATGAGCCTCTAGAGATTTGAGAATATGCCACTTATGTTGAGAAACCGGTCAGAATCATTGACAGAAAGAGCAAGAATTGAGGAACCGGACAATTCATTAGGTGAAAGTGCTTTGGAAAAATCACGAACCAGAAGAGGCTACTTGGGAATTGCGTGATCAAGTTCAGAAGAAGTACCCGCACTTATTACCAAAGGTTAGTGTTCATTTGGAGGACCAAATGCTTCTAAGGGGTGGAGGATGTTAGACCCCGACCCAGGTTTAGTATAATTTATTATTATTTTAATTGTGATTAGTCACTAAGTGGGATTAGAGGACGATTAGCTTGAATTTTTAGTTGGATTAGAATTTTGAATAGCTTTGGGGAATTTTGAGAGCGTTGTGTTCGGTTTGACCGGGCCCGGGGTGGCCCGTAAGACGCGTGTTAGTATGGGAATTCGAGTTATTTGATTTATTTGATTTTTGAAAAAATGTGGATTTCAATATCTTTGAATTTGTTATTTTAATCCCAGCAACTTTCCTATTTGTTCCGTTTGCATTCGAACCCCAGAAATCTCGTTTTTCAAGAAAAAGGACAAAACAGTTTTTTCACACTCAAATCTGTGCATAAATTTCGAAATTTGAAAACCATGAGGAAAATATACTTTTTGAAAACTAGATTTTTCGACGATCATTTTTCCCTTCTTCGTCAACTTCATTCGGAACCCATAAATGATAGATCCAGCCATGTGAAGTTTTCAGGGCCATTGGGACCCACAACCCATTTAAACTACTCAAACCCACGTTGTATCTCTTTCTCCCTCACTTCTTCATTCATTCCTTTTCCTGCAACTTCACCTAAGAGAGTTTTCTCTCTTTTCTCCCATCTTCTCTCCTTTGCATGCCTTGTAAATGAACCCAACTTGATAAGCAAATTGCACCAACCTCTTCTCCTCACCTCTAGCTTGCAATTGATACCACTTTCAAGGAATTTCAGCTGGGTTCATCATCTTCTTGGTTAGAACTCCTAAAGGTTAGCAATGGCTTCCCTCTTGAAATCTTGGTTTTTCTAGACCCTTTAGAATTGTTTTACCATACATGCAAGGGCTTTCATGAAGAGCTTCTTTGGTTTCCAAAATTTAGTGGATTTTAGTGGTTTTCCATGGCATTGGTGTAGGTTTGCAGCTGAGCTGAATAGGAGATTGTTTGGACTGTTTTGTGATTGGGTTGAAACTTTGAATTTTTGAAGTGGGTATTAGTTGTGAAGTTGGATAGATGTTAGCACTGATTTCTAATGTTGATTTCATTATAGATGAAGCTGTGTTCATTTCAGGTTGTGTGTCTAAGTACTTGAAATTCCAAAATTTCTGCTTCAGCTTAAGGGCTGGAAACAATTGAATTCTAAAAGTTCTGTTTCTTCCTTTTCTTGTTATATGTCTTATGGTGTTTTATGGAATTTGATTGATGATTGGATGAGTTTGGTGTGGTAGTGAATGGAGTCATTTGGAAGGGGTTTATACTTCATTACAATAAGACTGGTCATTAGGGAGAAAGAAGAAAAAAATTTGAAACAAGAAGAGGAGAAAACAGTCAGTTATATGCTGACTGTTCACGGGCTAGGCAGAAGCCCGGCACGCTTGAGCGAGCCTGGGCCCGCTCGAGCAGGCTTGGGTTCTGTGACTGCCTGCTCGAGCTGGGCCTGGGTTAGGGCCCGGGTTGGTTATGCAAGGTTTTCTTGGGCTATTTAGGATAGTTTTGTGCCCGGTTCGAGTATAAAAGTTTTCAAATGACTTATTAATCATCGGGGATTAAGAATTTGAGCTCGAATCATTTTGTTTGAATCAAACCATAGAGAAAGTTTGGAAATTAAACTTACCCGGGGATTTTCTTTAATCTCTATGTACACTTTGTGCTCTTGAATGTCGGAAACCTTCAGAGACACCAACTTCTTCACTCACAAATCGACATGGAAACACCAAGTGTATATTGAGACGGCCTCGGTAAGCCCATCAAACATTACCAATCATCCTAATCATCTCATTCCAAGTTAGAGAAAATTTATGTTTTCTTATAAATTCATTTGAAACGAAGTTGATTAATTTGTCACGTTTGAAAAACAATGAAAAGGCTACTCATTTGAATTGTTCTGAAATTGTCTGGTTATTTTGATAAAGAGTAGTCCTTTTATCATGATTGAATTGTGTTTAATGGTTTGAATTATATCGTTTTGGATTTGAATCGGCACCACTAAGCTTAGGTTACCTTGTTGGGCTGATCACCCGGCTTGGAATCTTTAAAACTATTTGCCAACTGCAGTTTGGATTCTGTCTGTTAGTTCCGGCCATGGCAACGGTTCTGTTTTCCGGTCCCACGGGTAGTGGCAACGGTTTCTGTCTGTTTGTTCCGACCATTTTTGTGGCGACGGTTTCTGTTTGTGTGCTCTTATTACTTCGGTAATAGGAGAATTTAGCTAAATGTGGTTTGCCAATATGTTGATTATTTGTCAGTTAGTTTGAAATATTTAAATTATGAAAATTCATTTGTTTGTACAGATATAATTCATTTGATTTATTCCATATATATATGGTTTATTTTATCAGCATCTTTACGATTTTAAACATGATGTTCATCACTTGTATATCATATCTATTTTATTCACCTGCCAGACCGTCGTGTCTGATACTCTTTTGTTTGGTGTCAGATGTCGGACCCGCAGCCTTTGAGGCGGAGTGCGCGCAGGAGGTAGTAGGGCCTCATGTGGAGCCCGAGTGGCAACCAAATGATGTTATGTAGACGTCATGTTTGGTCTGGAGCTTCGATAACATCTTTTGGGGAAATGACGGTTATTTTTGGGAATTTTGTTTGTGGCCTTTGTTGGCTTTGTTAGGAATGTATAACTTAAACTACTTTTGTCCTCACAACTTTAATTAATCTTGGGTTATGCTATGTATATATTTCTCTTTTGATATCGAACTTGTGTACTTATCTTATGTTATATGGGATTCTTATTTTGCTACATGCTTCCGCATATTATCATTGATGTGAAATGGATGCATTGGTTGTGATGGATCGTCCGGGATCCTCATCGCGGAATCCTATGGGAGAATAATTAGCGCGTGCGGGCGGAATTTTTTTTCTGGCTCGTCGCGCCGCGTTCCTCAAATTAAGGACTTGATTACCAGGACCTCGGTCCGGGGGCGTGACACCAACAATGGCGCCAAACTTTTTTTTTTTTTACCTTTTCTTTCTCTTTCTTGTATGTGACGCCAATCCCATCGTAACTAATGGTGGAGAAAAATAATCGATGCTCCATACTTTATTGCTTTGTATTGAAAGTTATAATATATGAATAGTGAAAAAATGTTGTAAAGATCAACCAGCTGAATGGCAATTTCTTTATTGTAGAAGTTGGCACTATGGATGCTCTCGTTTGAACACTGTCTCTCTTTCAAATAGAAAGAAGCAAGAGTCCTATAAAGGTGTTGCTGGCATTTTTAATGAAGATAGGTCAATCTGATCACTTTAATACTAAATTTGGTGGGGACATAAATCTATATAT